>BSBM01000179.1:13612500-14212500 GCA_027924585.1 Larix kaempferi
TATATTAATTTGCTCACCGTTGCTATGAAATTGAATGACGTCTTTCATTGCATGGTTTGTATCTTGAATGTCTTTGCAAATTTTGACAATTTTTTCTTTGTCACTCCTTCCATCCAATATTCGCCATAATGTTTCGGTCACATTCTTTCCAATATGCATTGTATCAAATAGATGAGCAATTTGTAGGTGCTCATAGTAGCGCAACCTACTGAATTGTCTAGGATAACTTTTCATTCCTCGTGGAAGCCCATTAATGCCTTCATGATCACATGAACAACAATCATGAAATTACATAAATTAATGTCAATTACAGTAAAAAACACACAATATAAAAAATACAATATAACATATCATATATGATGATTCATTTTACTTACCTTGACGATTTCTATTATATTGCAACTTCCATAGGCGAGGTGTCATTCTCTGCAGTTTTAAATCAGTCTCTTGCTTTCTATTGAACATATGTTTTTCGGTAGTTTGATACCTGTGATTCTTATAGAGGAAGTGCCTATACTCATCAAACACCTCCTTTCCTAAGCTTTTTGAATGATGAGATTTGATCTTAGGACGACAAACTAGGCATGCAAATTTCCCCTTTGTCTGAAGACCTACATAAAGAGATGGAATATCTATGTCAATTATAATTATATACAAAATGAATGGATTATTTAGAAAAATATGCGTGCGTAGTATATTAACTAGTAGTTCGTATAATTTTTTGCAAATAAAGTGGAACTTATAATTACATACCACTAAAATGGGTTAGCCCTGGGGCATGATGTATTGTCCACACAAGCATTGCATGGAATTGAAATTTCCTTTTTCGTATTTCTCTAGATACGTCATACATAGTGATGCCATTCCATAACTTCAGTAGCTCGTCAATAAGAGGTTCGATATATACATTCATACCTTTCACTTGGTACTTACCTGATTGATTTCAACATATAAAAAATATAAATATGAGACGTACCATTTAGATTATATATATTAAACCATATTGCACAATAGAAAAACATTGAATATATATATGACATTATGCGACAAAAATACAACAAATGAGATACCACTACATTAAAAAAAAACTGCAGGGCTCGTACCTGGAACAATCATCAACAACATTATGTGCTCCCTCTTTATTGTCAACCATGGAGGAATGTTGTTGTTGATAACAAAATATTCTACACCGAGTAAAAGGATCCCATCTCTACAAATGGATTGACACCATCTGCTGCCAAAGAAATCCTAAGATTAGGAGGTTCTTCTTTAAAGTGAGGCCATTTTTCCTCCATATCTCTAAATGCAGACCCATCTGCAGGCATCCGAATAATGTCGTCTTGACTTCTGTTCCATGCATGGTAATCCATAAACTGTGCTATGTTTTTGCACCTGAACAGTCGTTGCAGACATGGAATAATGAGAATATAACGTAGAACCTTGTGAGGAACCTTTTTAGTTACTTGATGTGTGCGATATCTACTGATATGACATTCAGGACATTCTGTTGCAAATTCATGCTGATTGTAATATAGAACATGGTCATCGGGGCATGCATGAATTGCTTCATACTGTATTCCAATTTCTTTCATGATGGTAGATAAATCTCGATATGTGTGAGGTAAAATATTTGACGGTGGTAGCAAATATTCACCTATCATGCTACAACAAATAAAAATAAAAATCTAGTTAATATAATATAGAAATAATATTAATGGAACAAATTTCATCCGTAACAATTTGACTTATATATGAATGAACAACAAAATACACAATCATATATATATATTGTGATGGAATATATTACATACCTTAACATCCGTGTGACTGATATGTTTGAAAGACCATTCATAACCTTCAATTTCATTATCAACAATATAGCAGAGAGAAGATTTTTCTTGGAGCCCTCATAAAGGGGTTCGTATGCCTTATCAAGAAGAGGTATATCATGAATATCATCAAAATGTTCATCATTTTCATGATCATGATCATCATCATCAACATCAATTCCAACATTAAATGAATCATGGATCAAATTATTTGTAACATCATCTTCAACTATGTTTTCAGTATGATCATCTTCTTCATTAATGTGATCATTAACTTGTTCTCCATTAATATTCATAGCTTCCGGTACTTGTTCTGGAAGCACTTCCTCCGGACGAAGTGCCCTAGGATGTATTTCCTTTATAGTTACATGAAACGATCAATAGATAAAAGTTAATATAAGAAATTCAAACGAAAAATGTAAACATTTATGTGATGCATTTAAAATGTAACAAATTTTGTATTGTTGGGATGAAAAGAACAACGGCCAATTGTATTGTTGGTCAAATAGGTGCATCCAAACTATCCCAGAGACATAATAATTGACTCAATTACTGAGCAAAGCTACTCAAATATAACCCAAAATTTCTCATATTGTACTCCACTAAGGTAAGATAAATGATGCTATGGTAATTTCTATAGAGAAAATATAAGAGAAATTACAACATGCCAATATAGTTCTTATTTCTATTATCATGATGGAAAGTGTCACAAATCCAGAGAGTTAAGTGCTTTCCACGATGAGTGGGTTAGTCTCACTAACGAACAAATAAATGAGTTATTCTACTATACCCTAGATTCAACATGCACAAAAGAAAAAAAATAGTATAATAAATATTTAATACTAAAATAATATTTATTGTCCATGTTAGTCCCCATCTATTGAAACCACGATCAATACATAAATTTACAAAAGAAATCAAAATAAAAACATATATAATGCAAAACTTACAAATGGATGGTATTCATGCCCCCCCTTAGTGTGCCCATGCTCCCTACAATGTTTTCTGGCTGTTGTGATCAAATTTCTTCTCCTCTTAAAGCCCCTGTATTGACTACATGGACAATAGCATTTCCTATCACCCCTTCTTTCAACTCCTTCCCACAATCTAGCAAGCAATTGACGATTTTGTTCGTCTGGATCAGGAATATTGCTAGTTGACATTTTCTCGTAAAGAGCTTGAATGAATATTATCGATCTTAGAAATTGAAGCTCCACACTTCACTCGCTTGAATCACAAAAACAATGGAAATAATGAAAAAAAGTCCGCCGAAAAACAGTACGCCGAATTAAAAAACTTCTGCAAATTGTCGCTTGTACAACAAACATGTCAGAATGTTTCAATATTTATAAGTTTTAAAAGTCATCCTTCTATCGGATATCCGATGCCTTGAACCTAGTTACCGTTGGAGATTTGATGTCGGATTTCTGACATCCTCGGGTCATATAGTTTGGCGTCGGATATCCAACATCCCAAATGCTTAATATGATGTCGGATATCCACAGAGCCGTCGGATATCCCAGGGGCCTTGTTGGATATCTGCATATCCGTCGGATATTCAACGTCTCCTTCTATCAATTTTAAAAAAATCATCAAATTTTGAAATTTTTAAGGTGAAATCCGACGACATAGTCCTTCTTCGTCGGAGGTCGTCAAATTTTATCGTCGGATTTTGGGTCCAAATCCACTAGTGTCTATTGCATTCCTTTTGTACTTCATTAAGTCTCTTTTCCAATTCCTCCTTGTCTTTGGCCAATTGAACATTCTGCTCATGCACTATATTCCTTCTTTTAACTGCTTCATCAGCCACTTGAACTAATTCTGAATAGTTCTTGTTCACCTCTTGCAAATCCAATTTTAACACTCTGTTGGCTCTCATTAACCCACCATTTATCAGGTTTACATGTTAATTTTGGGTTTTGAACTACTCCAATTCTCTCTTCTTCTTTTATTTTTCCAACTCCTGTATAATTTCATCTTCAGAAGCCTTTTGTGTTTCATTCATAACATTTTCCATACTGAAACCTGAACCTGAAGATTTCAAAACTTGAAGATTTTCCATTCTAATTGCAGAACTATCTTCTTCTTTATCATTTGAAAACAGAGATGTCATATTCTTTTCCAATTCCTCCTGATCATAAGAACCACAAACACATGCTTTTGGAGTCAAATCTGGAATGTCTTTCAAACTCTGATGAATATTGTCAAGAACTTGATTTAATGTTGCTTCCAAAGCTTCCGCTTTCTTATCTTCTTCATCTTCATCAGATGAATCTTGTATGCTGATAGTTTGGTTTTTCTTAAACTTTTCATCTAATATAGCTCTCATGTTTAACCTCAGCTTATTGATAGGCCAAGTTCTAGGTCTTTGATATACTGGTTCAATTGGAACTTTTACAAGATTCAAGAAGCTATTTAATTCCTCATTAACATTGATTGGTTCCATCTCGTGATCAGGATCTTTCTCTGTATGAATACCTTTTACTTCTTCACCATCTATTTTATTCTTTTTGAACTTTGCAGGTGTTTGAACAACTATATCTTCTTCAAAGGTTTTATAACTAAACTGATCTCTTGCGGGTGTCTGGACAGTTATCTCTTCTTCAAGGGCTTTAGCACTAAACTGATTTCTTACTTCTTCATCCTAAATTAAATTTGATACTTCAACATTTTTCTTAACCAAAGGGGTTTCCATGCTTTTCTTCTTAGCAAAGGTTTTCTTCTTATTACTCTGTTCAGGTTCTTTAATTTCTGTTTTGAAACCTGACCAAAAGACAAAATGATCCCATGTTCTATTTTTCTTCTCTAATTCCTTATTTATTAGAAGCTTAATTAATCCATGGTGAAACACACTACGACTAGAAGACTCAGGATGATTCTGAATTCTTTTAGCCATCTTGTTTAAGCTTCTCAGAAAATAATAAGGCAAATTGAATTTCTTGATACCTGATATATGCTGAAGAAAACGCATGTGATACAAGTAAATTGTGGCAAACCTCCCTTCACAAGTTACATACTTCTAAATGATCTGCAATGCATTTCTCCAGCACTCCAGCAAGTAAATTCTTGGGATACCCTGACTCCAATCTGGATTTTTATGTGCAAGCAACAAGAATTCATTAAAACCTTCATCAATTAGTTTTCCTTTGAACCAACGTTCACCTTCAGGGACGACTCCTATTGCCTGAGCGATGGATTCTTCAGTAACAGATATTTCAAAGTCATAAAAAGTCACCACTGTCCCTTTAATATTTAGGGAAAAGTGCTTTGAAACTTCGGTATTATGGTATTTTATTCTCTCGCACAGAGAAAACCAACCCATTTCTTTTAATTTGATTGCAGCAACTTGAAAATCTTTCTCCCATTCTATGTTGTGAGGTTTTTTCCGCAACCAAATACCATTGGGGCCACTTCTGCATTTCATTTCTAAAGGCATGATCAAATTCGAAGGTATGGATCCAATGCTGGATGCCGAATTTGCATATAATGAAACATGAAACCCCAAATGTAAAAACTTGCCGCCTTATACAACTTAGCAAGTACAGAGCAGTAAACTTTGATAATTTCCTTGAAGTCGAGGGGGTCCTGTTCCCTCACAACTTGTAAAATCTTGAGCCAAGTGTTATTCAACGAGCTTCATATCTTGCATTCGACTCTCATGATATGATTTTACATTGGAATTTGCAAAAAAATATAATTGCACAATCTCGCAGTGTGCATTCAAATGCAAAAAATAAGACCTATTGCCAAATTGTATTAAACTCATTCACTCATTATTCGAAATGGAATTTAAACTATAAGAACTAAATCAAATCGCATATCATTTTGAAAAATAAATCAAAAGATTAAAGACAAATAAATCAAAAGAAAAACATGCAACATAAAATATGGAAAATAAATCAACAATAAAAAGATTGGAAAAATAAAAAAAAAATGACTTAACAAACCTAGGACTAACAGTAGCATCTCTAATGCAGCTTGCACCATAGTAATAATGTAGTCGACGTCATAAGCCACGTCCTCAAAACACCATTATAAAAGGCCATACAAAATGGTGTATAAAGTTTTGCAATATGAAAATAAACTGAAAATATAAATGAGAAAACTACAATAAAGGAAAACCTAAAAACACACAAACTCTTACTCGATTTGTGGCCATCCTAATCCGTAAAAAATGAGGGAACAAAGGATTTAAAGATAGGTGAGAATAAAGATCCCAAACCTTAAGAATTTAGAGTATCGTTAACCCTAATATAGGAAATAGTGTCGATCTTAAGTATTTTTTTTTTTTAATTATAAAAAATCTTTAAAAAAATTAATAAAACAGAGAATTGATAAAAATAATATGATTTGAATAAAATAGAGAATATATAAAATTAGATTATTTTTCAAAAATAAGAAAATTTTAAAATTCTTTTTAATGAGAAGAAATTAATTAATAAAAAGCCAAAATCATAATAAAAAATTAATATATTTTACGAATATGTATGCAATGGTTATCGAACGCTCGTCCAATAAGGCTCTCTGATTGAGCACCATCCAGCTGCCATGCATTTTTTAGAAGTTCTGAGTGTATAGAATCAATCCGGCAATCCTGAGGATCCCACCCACCAAATCTAAGAAGTTAAGGGAGCAGTTCCTAATTGGACAGTTCCAACGATTCCACAACCGGTGCTATAAAACTTACAATATGTAGTAACATAAATCCATTATCAAGTGTCAAAAAAGACCAAATTTCCTTTGAAATGTAAACTTTTCTATTAATTTTACATTATGAAAATGTTTGTACTTTAATGAATTTATAATGGTATATTTTATTACATTCATTTTTCATTTTTACTTAAATAATTTTTTGTGGATTTAATTTATTAATGTTATAGCTGTAAAGTATGTCTATACATGTATTTAACTAGGACATATTAATAATACACTTAGCTATAAAGTATGGCTATACTATTCAACTTACCATGTTTGATGGATGTAGCTTAGTTATTTAACTAGGACATATTATTAATACACTTAGCTATAAAGTATGGCTATACTATTCAACTTACCATGTTTGATGGATGTAGCTTAGTTATTTAACTAGGACATATTATTAATACACTTAGCTATAAAGTATGGCTATACTATTCAACTTACCATGTTTGATGGATGTAGCTTAGTTTATCCTCAGTAACTTAAAAAAATTGTTTACCTATTTTAATCAACCAAACGCTTTTAAATAAATTGATAAAACCAAACGCTTTTAAATAAATTGATAAAACATCTGTTTCATTCTTGCACCTACTCTAGAATGGAGTCTATATTAATTTGTTTTCTCATATCCGGATTCTGTCATGTTTTGCTTACTCCCTTGTATACTTGCGTGAAGGACACTTGTGACGAGATGCTGGTTTCTTTAGCTTCCCAATTCTATCATGTATTGTTTGTGTCTTTGCATGTACTGTTGTGTGGAATCTCTTCACTTCTTGCTTCCTAAAAAACGATGGGCAGGCTTGCTCATCTCATATCTTAATCTCATTCATGGTTTTCAATTGCAAGTGCAATAATGAAGACATCTAATTAAATTTTTTAATAATTTTCATTTTCTCAACAAATAGTATGAAAATGAAGATGTTGATTAATATTGTTTCCAATATTAAAATGTTAATTAATATTGTTTCCAATATTAAAATGTTAATTAATATTGTTTCCAATATTGGTGGACAATTTATTGGATATCTTCCATGTTTAAAGTATTCAAACGTTCATATTAATCTTCTTATATATATTGAAATGATAAAGTTCCTGTTTGGATCCCTATTTAGAGCATTCAACGAATTCCAAGTTATTTCAATATTTTGTACATTGTAAAAAGGAAAATAAACCAGAAATTTAGAGAAAGGTTTATAAATTGGTTTTATGCAACATAAATATTTATATGTACATATTCATTTTCGTTATGATATTGAAAAGAAAAATAAAAAAATGTCTCGGATTGTATGTGCATGTGTCCTAACAAAGTCTTACTAGAGAGTTGCCGCTGAAATGTTGTTAAATAAATCAAGGTTTCTTACAAAAATCCCATCCTAGTTTGTGTCATCTCAAATCGTTACAAACTTTTTTGCCATACCAAATTGCTGCAAAGTTTGGTGCCATCTCAAATCGTTACAAACTTATAAAGGCAGAGAAGCAGGGAATGGAATGCTTCATTTTATGTTTCTCTCTTATTAATACTTGGAATCCCTTCGTTTAATGGGATGTTCTCATTTTAGATAATCATCATGTCAATAGAATTTTTCATAAAAGTAGACTTACATTATACTGGTTAGGTTGATATAACAATGATGATTATGAATAGAATTTTTCTCTCTTATTAATACTTGGAATCCCTTCGTTTAATGGGATGTTCTCATTTTAGATAATCATCATGCCAATAGAATTTTTCATAAAAGTAGACTTACATTCTACTGGTTAGGTTGATATAACAATGTTTATGATCAATGCAACTATTGCTTTCTTTCTGTCTCTACTTAAATATTTGTGTCTTTATCGAACAAAATATTCATACCCTTTATTTATAAGCTTGGGAATGCAAATCACTCCATCGGGAATGTGGAGAAGTGTAAAAGTGTCTACGTATGATACAGGTAGACCATGAGTAAATTGGTTCGAGTTAAATCATGTGCAACATACAGGTGCATAATTTAATTGCTTTGGATCCAACTGGACTAGCAATTAGAAAATTCTTGCTCTGTTATGACCATAATTTCAATACACATTACCAGATTCAAGATTTGAAATCCCTTATGAGGATACTTTCAAATTTCAATATACATTGTAAGATTCAAGTTCGATAATATGTGTTTTTTTTCACCTATTTTTTCAATGGATTTGTTTAAATTTTTTTAATGGAATTTTAGTGTTTGCTTTACAATCTATTAAAATGTCAATGCTCACCTTGCCATCAAAGGATATTCACTAGCAAGCCATATTAATATTAATAATATGGTTTATATACAATCGGCGTATATTAACCACATTTAAATGGGTGGCCTATATACGCGATCAGGGTATGGTTGTGAAAATATTAATAATAATAAGTATTACTATTTTAAAATTAAAATTATTTTTATTTATAAAAATAATTTTTTTGTAATTGTAATTAATAAATTATAAGTAATTTGGAGTAATAATTAAGTATTTTGTAATAATAATAATAATAATAATAATAATAATAACATCTATAATAATAATAATAATAATTTATTATTATAAAATAACAAATATTGAAATATCTTATAATAATAATAATAATTTTAAAAAATGATCACTATGTACATATATAGTATTGTTGTACACAATACATCCCAATATGGCATATGTTTTTATAGTAATACTATCTTTTATTTTTATTTTTTTTATTATTATTATTCAATATTGTCAATATTATGTATGGTTCAACTCACCTTACCATCAAAGGATATTCAAGATTTCAGATTGTTTTTACTATTAAAGGATATTCATATTCAATATTAAAATGTCAGTACAGCTTGCCATCAAGGGATATTCAAGATTTCAGATTGTTTTTACTATCAAAGGATATTCAAGATTTCTTTTAAACTGTAATAATGTGTGTTCTAATGGGTTGAATGAAAATATTAATATCTAAGTTTTGTTTAGAACAGCTCACCTTGTCATCAAAGGATATTCAATATTCAAGATTTCAAATTGTTTTTACCATCAAAGGATATATTCAAGATTTCAGATTGTTTTTAAATTGTAATACTGTGTGTTTTCTAATGGGCTGAATGAAAATATTAATATCTAAGTTTTGTTTAGAACTCAACATATATTACAAGATTCAAGTTTCATAACTTAATATGAGTTATTTTCTCACTGAAAATTTTATATGAATTTGTTTTAATATTTTTTATGAAATTTTATAGATTTTTTTATTACTGTTCAACTTCTAAAAGTGTCACTACTAAGTAAGTATTGTACAACTCAACTTGCCATCGATGGATCTCCAAGATTTCAGATGGTTGGTAAATTGTAATAATGTGTATTCTAATGAGTTGAATGAAAGTATAAATATCTAAATCTTATTATTTACGATGGTTCATGATATAGTCAAATATGAAAACTAATATAATCGCATAAAATTGATGACGAGAGGCAGAGAAACCATTAGAATGTGAAGACAACGTGATTTGCATGATTGATGTTAGGAAAAAACATTTGTTTTTCAAGTATATTAATTTTTATAATGTGTTAAAAAATCTTTCGTAATTAGCTGTGAAACCATTCTCAAGTTTTTACTATTTAATGAAGTTTTGTGCATCACACATGTTTGGATATTGTTTTGGAAAATAACATTTTAATCCAAAACCATCACGCAATGTGCAAAAGGCGATAACTAATTTTGAAAATTTATTTATCGGATCATATCATCCATGTTTGAATCTATTATTCAACAGCTGCATTCTAGTTTAGAAAAATAAGCATAAATTACAACACATAAAGAACAATGCAAATACTGAAAACACTAAAATAACAATTTCCCAAAAATTAAACACAAATTATATAGTAAAACAGAGTATAGAACATCCCATGCTTGAAATATGGTGTATTCTTAAAGAAGATACGTCATTGCCAAAAAAATGTCTCACTCAGGCTTGAGCAGATCAAAAGAGGGGAAGAGTCTGGAAGAGAGAATGTTGAACAATTGACAACAATCAATCAAAATAGAATGACTCAAGTAAAACTGCTGTAAGAGAAGATTAACGACCATTTTCTTTTATTAGACGGATGACTTCCTGCTCCAAACTCGATATATGACAGATGCACTCACTCAAGCTGAAAGCTTCGAATCTCAACAACACCAGACTAAATATATAAATGAGAGTATAAGTTGTCTCCATGGCAGTCATTAAAATGGTGTGGGTAAATTACAGTACCATGGGTTCCATGGCGGTCATGAAATTGGTACGGTTAGCCACACAAAATACATGAGCTGACTCCTGTAATAAAAACAACACTGGTCATGGAAATCCCATGATCAGCCTCACCAAACAAATGACCGGCATCAATTCTGCTACCGTTACATTCAAACAACAATAACATTTGACAATTTACAGTAACTCCGGTTTTTAATTCGACGGCTTGGTAATGTGCTCCTAATAACAAGTCACGTTTTCTATGCTTCTGAGTACTCGCGGGGTTATTTTAATATTTGAGGTTGATTTAAGTCAATCAGTTTTGACAACGATTCCGAAGATGACTTGACCGCCGAACTCGTGGAAAACCGTGGTTACATATGTACCTTGTTACTAAGAAAACAAAAGGAAAATACCGTTTTCTTAAAAGTAATGATATTTTAAGTTTTTATTTTTAAATGTCGTTGCGGAAATATTTTTTTTAAATGTGGTTGGCATGAGCACAGGAAACTGTTGGGTAAATGCTTTTTATATTAACTTTTTCATGAAGGAACATCTTGATTACATATAATTTAAAACATATATCTTTTATATCATTAAACTTAAGTTTTATGTAAATTTGTAAACTATTTTGATTTTTTTTTCAAATGATAAGTATTTATAAACAATTTTAACTTTTTCATGAAGTAACAATTTGATTAGATAGAATTTAAAACATATATGTTTTGCATCATTAAAGTTAAGTTTTGATTTAATTTTATAGATTATTTTCGTTTTTTTAAATGATAAGTATTTATATATAATTTTAATTTTCAATTTGTAAATATATATGTGTATGGTAATTTTATATATTAATTTAGTTCATCATTTGACTCATGATATTTTCGTCTTATTGAGTGAACACTTCTCAAGGGATTCAAAGAAAATTTATAGAAAATCAAAATTATTGAATTTTTGAAATTAATTTAATATAAATTATGGAAGTAGTTAATTTTATTTATGTTTTGGATTTTGATATAAATTTAATATTTTTTTGGTAAAATATAAATTTAAAATAGGTAGTTTAAAATTCAAATCGGATTTAGGTTAAAAATGGTTGTGTGATTCAAATCGTTAAATTTTTAGACAACTCCATTTTAAAAAGTTTAAGTTGCGTTTTTTAATACATAAATAGATTCAATACTCTCAAATGAATTTTCATAATTAATATATGTGCATTATGATTAAATTAAAAAAAAAAAAGACAAACCAGAAAATATACCACAAAAAATAAAAAATAAAAATCATAAAATCAATTCTAATATAAGATAATTAAATTAAAATCATAGTTAAAAAATCACGGGGGTACACTAGCGGGGCAATATCATATCACCTCCATTCATATTGGGGGTTTGAATACTCTTAAAAACATCAAAAATATATTGCTCCATATTAAGGGGTCAAGGAGATTTTTTAATTTGACATAGTAATATAAATATTAGGGGTTATTTTATTTGGGTGGGATGAAGAAAAACCTCCAAATCGTGGGATGTATTCATACCTCCAAATCATGGGCTCAATTCATACCTACCTAAAACTTATGGACCCTCCATTTTTATTTGATATTGCTTATAATGATCCTAAGTTTTGCATAAATATGATAATAATGTACCAATGATAATATCGATGGAAGTCTCTTTGGAGTACTAGCCTTGAGAAATCCTCATTTAATAAATTATTTAGGCTTGGTTTGAATTGATGTTATATTGTTTTTCATCTTTAAGTTAAGATATTTAGCTAATTGGGAGTTAGAGAGTTGAAAAAGTGTATTGTATTTTCTGTAGGCATTTGAGTAAAAGATCCAAATCTTCATTTTTTAGGCTGGGGTTTATGTGGGTATTGAGATTCAATCAAACCTTGCTCCACAAAAACGAAGAAGAGTGAAATCAATACTTCTTGGCCCACTAGAACCAAGATGTTTATTTTGATACGAAGGTAGGGGAGTACATCCATAAAAGGGTTTCAATTTTACATTTTTATAGAGTTTAATTTATTAAACTTATAGCAAACATGAGCTATATATGGATATAATTCTATTTACATAATCTAAAATTGGTAGATTGACAGGCTATGGTGTGAAACATTTGCAATTCTCATCAAGTTTTCTAAGAATTGCACTAACTAGTGGACTATCAACTTTTTACATTCTTTGTTATGTTGATCTCTTCATTAGGTTTCTTTTTACACATTTTTCTTTCCCCAATACTATTTCGTTGGGTCTTCTACTATCCAATACTATACTATAGATTGATCAGTCGTCTCTAAATCCTGGTGGGATCATTATTAGCATTATATTATTATTTTATTTAGCATATTGTTTGCTTATACTAATATGTGTTAGGGATTTTGTTTGTTACAACTTGATAATATGATATAAAGGGGGTATTAAAAATGGATTCATAAAGATGGATATCTACAAAATCTGGTGAAATTAGGGCAACTTTTCTTAATTGGAAAGGCATATTGGGAGGGGGGTTCAACAATACAATTTTAGGAAGATTTTTTCAATATTTAGTGAAAATAGAGATATTCTTTAATATTGTGCGAACGAACGTGCTATGTAACAAGTTCACTAAGTGAACCCCCCGTGTAAAAAATAGAAAGATAATATAATGAAATATTTTTACAATAATAAATAAATAATTAGAATTATTATTAATTAAATAATAGTATTAAAAAAATTAAAATAAAATAACTGAAAAATAAAATAAATTTATAGAAAGATAATAGATGAAACCAAGGTTGAAATTTGATGTCCTACCTTGCACGTCAAGACATTTTTATATGACGTTTTAATTGTAACATTGGCGTACATTTGGCATTTAAATCTTCATTTTCCTTGAAATAAGATTTATGGAAACTATATGAAACATTGAATTCTCATATATTGCTTCATATAATATAAAAATAAAATTTTTACAAAAATATAATTAGAAAAAAAACATAATAAACATAATCATTAAACCATGTAAATAGGCTTATTAATGGGCCATTACCATGGGTCAAAAAAACCATGATTGAGTGAAGTTTACCTAATAAGGGGAGACAACGAGACCATGACAAAAATCAAAATTTCCATATTTGAAATAGAAATATAAAGAGAAATATATGTGTGGGTGGGTGTAATACACCAAGATTTAATAATAATAATAAAATACTGTAATACACAAGAAGTCAAAAATAAAAACAATGTAACATGGATTATTCTTTTATTAATAAAAATACTAAAGGGGGATAGAAATGAAATAGATTTTGAATGAGTGATTGCTGACCCACAAGAGGAAAAGACAAGTGGTTGAAGCTGTTGAGTGAGAACTCAAGGTGTAGGAGGCATCTTCCCAAAAATCAGGTCACAACTCTTAGTTGAGTGCTAAAGAGTAGGAGGCTCATAAATGACCAAGTCCTAGGCAAAATACTATATAATAATATGTTTATTAGCAAGCAGGAGGCTAACATTGGACAGGGAATTGTCAATCTGAAAATGCAAGAAATGGTGCATTAAGTGGATTTTTCTCTTGTGGTTCAGCGATCAGACTCGAGGGTTCTGGAGCAAGTGAGACTTGGCTACTCTAGGAGTTTCTTGGGAGGAACAACTATTTCATCTTTGTTTTCTCGACAATGGTGTCAGGTTCCTTGTTTTAATTCTTATCTATTTAAAACTAGCTACAGTAGGATTTCCATTTATGTTATGAATCACAACTAACCCTTAGCAGAGATCTTTGATGCATCTAATTAGATTATGGATTTATCATACATCTGTTCAAATATCTCTCCTAGTGTGTTTTCGAGTTTAAATATTATGTCGCATTAATGTCTATGTTTATAAAATAATCATATTTAGTATTTGTTTGTTTTTTAACAAATCTATGTTTTGAAGTGAGTATGGATTAAAACTAGTTAAAATTCAGAAGTGAATTAGGTGTCAACCTTCTTAACAAATCGACAACAGGATCGCCAAAACAAAATAAGTAAATCAAATCGCAGTCAAGTATTTTTCCTCTGCATAAAACTTTCAATGAAAAATTCTAGAATCTAGACAAGAGCCGAGAGGCCTCTTTAGAATAGTAAACATGTTATTTGTTCTTTCCATTTTATAAATCCTGTTACCAATCAAAGATGCAAGATCTGGATTGATCGGGATCTAAGGGAAGTATTTTACAAATTCCATAATTTATAAATTAGCAAACTATACAACATATTGTAAACATTAATAACCAAAATAAAATCTGCAGGATACAAATCCTTTGTAAAACATTGAATCAATCAAACCATTTATATGGAAGTAAGACCATTGTGGATGGAAACATTGATGTAATGTAGATCTAATAATAAGAAAAAAAATATCCATAAAAAATAGAGAGAAAACTTATAGGATTTAATGGTACAGACCGAGAGCGATCATTCCGGTTATTGCATAACATTGAAATCATAATAGGTATTACTAAGAAATTTATGTGATGGACCGAAATTTCTTAATTAAGGAATTGGAAAAGACCCTAAGGGTCACTTTAACATTAAAAAATATCATATTTTAAACAGATGGATACGACATCCTCGCAGATGTAAGACCATCAACGATGGCATCCACTCTCTATGAAATTAAAACAATGATTAAATAAAATTTTAGGTTAACCAATGGTATGGATAGCCATCCATAACGGCACCCAGGATAATCCTCCATTCCATAGAATAAAGTCAATAACATGAACAAACAAGTTTAAATGAAAATGCTGGAATAGAGAGGAGGCGAAGCCTCTTCTTGGTAATTTCATCAACCCCAAGGGTAAACTAGTTTCTTAATCAACTTATCTTTTATGAAGGGGAAAGTTGGAATCCTTTCCATGACTTCAAAACCTAGCCAAGAATTACTTGCAACAAACAAAATACGCAGTCAACTACTAAGTTGGTTATCTAAAAGTAAAAAGAATAGATTTTGATAGAGTATGGGTTGTTGGCTTACCTCGTTGTTCTAAGATGCAGGTCTGGGAGGAGGTGATCCTGTCTCCATCCTCGTCGACGCTCTCAACCTACAAACAATCAACCATAGTTAGAACCAAAATAACCATAAAAAGAATTTAATAAGTATAACATGTGTCGAGACACCTTACCTTGTATGAGTTACAGATAGGGCTAGAGGTCGGCTTCTCCTAGATTCCCTTATCTCTTCTCTTCCAACAAAAAATGAACTCAAAATTTAGTCCTTTCTACCAGAGAGTTAAAAAAAAAAAATTATCAATTCAATTGCAGAGTTTCGTGAATCTTTTTCTCACCTGGTAATAAGGCAGATCAAGGCATGTGAAGTTGGTCAGGCTTGGTCACAAAAACCAGCGAGCTTTGGATGTGGTGGCCTTTAGCACCAAGCTGACTTCCTTTACACCTTGGAAAGCAACCTAAGAGAACACCATTAAAGTTTGGAAAATGGTTACACGAAAAACCTCACAGAATCGCCATAAACGAATAGAGCCTTTGTTCGTAGAGCTTACAAACCAAACAATTTCATTAATGAAGTTTCGGACAACGAAATGAACACATTAAACCCTAATAAAAACCGTGTTCATCATACTGTACATGTGGATGGCCAAGATTCAATCTCGAGTGAGACATAAAATCCAGGCTGCGCTATCAACTCACAGCTAAGGTGGCTCTTTAATTAGAAAATCAACCATGGTACATACCATTAAAACAATTTAACATGCGATATAATAAATGTTAACTTTATTTTATTACATTTCAAATCAAGGTTCGACTATGGTGAAACCCCATAGCCCCAACTACATATAAACGAATACATCAACACATGTTCTTGCATTGTTAAACCTTGCACCTTGGGGAAAGGAATTATATCGTTGGTCTTTATGAAAACCTTAATACTTTTAATTAATTGGATCAAGACTATATCCACAGTCTCCCAACTATTGTCACTTACAACTAAAACATTAGTGCATAATAGTTAAGGAAAGGATCAAAGATCAAAACTTAGCCTTAGGGTTAAGCAAGGCCTTTTACAAACTAATAGTAAGAACAAGATAAAAAGAACAAAAACATCACCTGTAGGTATGATGGTAGCATGATGATAAACATCCACGGTTGTGCAAACCTACCATATAACCATTTTAAGAATTTGGTAAGCGACTATACAAAGAAACAACAAATTTATTTATGATGCAGTAACTAATACATGCTAGAATCATAGAGACATTTTATTTAATTATAGATTTATAATTTTTATTTTTTTTTAGTTATGGATTTTTGAGGTTTGTGACAGAATGGTATTAGAACATGGTTACAACACTTGGCCTGAACCGACCCAACAATGCAGTTGTTAAACCAGAAAACTAATTTTTATTTATTTTGGGTTTGATTCTCTTACGAAACAAGAATATAAGGACAACTTTATTTTTCGAGGAAACTATGGTAGAATTCAGAATGCCTTCGGAAGAAGAATCTCCCCCTAGAATACCTGTGAACAATGAAGAGGGTGAAATTTGGGTAAACCTAAATGAGAGTTGAAACGATAACCCATCAGAGTTACAACAAACTATTAAAGAACAAAGATCAGAATTAAAAAGAGTTAGGGAAGATAGTGGATGAATGCTGAAAGCACAAGAAGAAATAAATAACATTTTGCTGGCTAAAATACATAGTAATGAAAAAGATAAACACAAAGAATCTGAACATGATAAACCGAAAGATATAGCTTACAAATGTAAGGGAAGAAAGATGGAATTTTCCAGTCACAGGGCTCAAACTTACAGTGAAGAATCAACTAAACATCACAGAGAAAAAAAACAAGATTCTAGTGAAAGTAGTGATAGTAATAAAAAAAAGGAAATACAAACCCTATGAAGAAATTTCGGGAGAATTAAAAGAAATTAAACCTCCTATGTTTAACGGTGAGATTGACAAAGGAGAAGAGGCAGAATCCTGGTTGGTTGGAATGAAGAAATACTTCCATATTTATAACTATTCCGATGAACTGAAGGAAAAAATGGCCATTTATAACTTAATTGGAAAAGCAGATATTTGGTGGAAGGATATAAAAAAAGTAAAAGGTATAAAAGAACGGTACATAACATGGAAAACATTTAATAATCACTTTAAATGAAAGTATCTTTCAAAACAATACTATGAAGAAAAAGCTAAGGAATTCTACGAGTTAAGGTTAGGTGCTATGACCATGAAAGAGCTCTGTAGTAAATTCCTAAGTTTGCTTCGTTATGTACCATATATAATAGATGAAAAACAAAAATACAACACTTTCTTGACTGCTTACCTATTACGTTTAAGGAAGGGATTGAGTATGACAATCCAAAGACACTCGAAGAAGCAATGAGAAAAGCGAATTTATGTTATGATCATAATAAGAATAAAAGAGAAAATGTACCTAATTGGAGCACTAAAAGACACGATAAATTTGATCCAAGAAAGAAGAATAATAAATTTCACAAAAATACTGAGAATAATTATAGAGGGTATCAAGGCAGTAATTATAGAGGGTTTAAACCAAAACACCTTGTAGCAAAAGAGAGAGAACCTTCTACTAACTTTTAATAAAAAACACTGCATAGAGGGAACCCTTAAAATGTTGGGAATGTGGCGAGCCACATTATTTTAAAGAATTCCCTATAAGAAAGAAAAGACTTAATAATTTTCACTCCATTCAAGAAGATACTACAATTAGAGATATGGCGAGAAGCATGCCTCGAACCAGTGCTTCATTGGAGAATCGACAAGCAAACCATCAAACTTCAATGGTCGAAATCAAAGGTATGACAAAAAGTCAACCCATTTCCATACTAATAGATCCGGGTGCAAGTTTGAGTTATGTATCACCTAGAATTGTTGAATTATGTAAATTAGTACCATAAAAATTTGAAAAATCTTGGCTAGTATAGTTAGCCACAAGTACTAAACGTAAGGTCACTAATTATGTGAAAAACTGTGAAGTATTCATGAATGAGATTAATATGCATGTTGATCTGAATATCTTACCATTACGTTCCTATGATATGCTGATAGGAATGGATTGGTTAGAAAAACATAGAGTTATGCTGAATTGTTATGATAAAAATTTAACATGCATGGATAATACTAGAAATACAATTAAAGTAAAAGGAATTCCTAGAAAGGTTAAGATCAGAGAAATCTCTGCCTTACAAATGAAAAGATCGGTACGTAAAGGATGTAAAGTATTTGCAGTCTATGTAATGGATGACAAAGATAACGATCACAAACTTAAAATAGAGGATATATCTATCTTAAGAGAGTTTAAAGACATATTTCCAGAAGAAGTGCCTAGACTACCTTTGAAAAGAGACGTAGACTTTATAATCGATTTGATACCGGGAGCGGTAACCGCATCGAAAGCTCCTTATCGGATGAATGTAATAGAACTTACAGAACTTAAATCACAATTACAAGAACTAATTGATAAGAAGTACATTCGACCTAGTGTTTCCCCTTGAGGAGCACCAGTCTTATTTGAAAAGAAGAAAGACAAAACTTTAATATTATGCATAGACTATGGAAAATTAAATAAAATGACTATTAAAAATCGATATCCTTTACACCGAATAGACGATCTATTCTATAAGTTCCAAGGGGCGACAATATTTTCTAAAATAGATTTAAGTTCTGGCTACCATCAGG
The DNA here is from genome assembly GCA_027924585.1 of Larix kaempferi. Taxonomy (NCBI): domain Eukaryota; kingdom Viridiplantae; phylum Streptophyta; class Pinopsida; order Pinales; family Pinaceae; genus Larix; species Larix kaempferi. The sequence goes on from BSBM01000179.1 coordinate 13,631,939, forward strand.
TACAGATCAAAGATGAAGACATCTTTAAAACTGCTTTTAGAACTTGTTATGGTCATTATGAGTTTGTCGTAATGCCTTTTGGATTAACAAACGCACCTGCAACTTTTATGTGCTTAATGAATAGTATTCTTAGTAACTATTTAAATAAATTCGTAGTCGTCTTCATTGACAATATACTGATTTATTCAAAGAATGAACATTAACATGAAGAACACCTAAGAATAGTTCTACAAGTGTTAAGAGAACAACAACTATTTGCTAAGTTTAGAAAATGTGATTTCTTTAAAGACAAAATTCAATATCTATGACACCTAGTGTCTAAGGATGGAATATATGTCGACCCCAACAAGATTAAGGCTCTAATTGAATGGCCACTTCCTAAAAATGTAATTGACTTAAAATTGTTCATGGGGATTACGAGTTATTATCGAAATTTTATTGAAGGATTTTCTAAAATAGCCTACCCCATAACTTCACTACAAAAGAAAGGTAAGAAGTTTGATTGGAACGAAAAGTGTACGGAAATTTTTAATAAACTAAAACACCTGTTAACTACTGCCCCTATCTTAAAAATTGATGACCCTTTTAAAGATTTCATTGTATGTACTGATGCATGTAAGGAAGGATTAGGCATGGTGTTAATTCAAGAGATCTACACCCTGGCCTATGAATCTAGAAAACTAAAAGAACATGAAAAGAATTATGCTACAAATGACTTAGAACTTGCTGCAATTATATATGCATTAAAGATGTGGCAACACTATCTCATCGGAAGAAAATTTTTGTTGATGTCACATAAAATAAGTTTAAAATACCTATTTGACCAACAAAATCTAAACGCTAGACAAGCTAGGTGGTTGTCATTTCTAAGTGAATATGAAGTTGAAATAAAACATATAAAAGGGAAATAAAACAAAGTTGTGGACGCCTTAAGTCATCACACAAATTTACTATTTGCAAGCAGTAGTTACGAATCAGATTTGGAAAATTGGATCTTAAATGCAGAAAATTCTTATATAGAATACAAAAATTTAAAGGTAAAGACTGCTGAAAATGAAAAGAACCAAATAAAAAAAGATTTTAGTCTGAATGAAAGAGGATTACTGCTGCATAAAAATAGATTATACATACCAAATACATCATAAATAAAATTAATTGTTATGATTGAGTTACACAAACGACCCTATTCGGGACACTCGAGATACCAAAAGATGATCACCATGATCAGAAAGGACTTCTTTTGGCCTAACATGAAAAAAGAGGTAGAAGAGTACTTAGCTCGATGCATCAAGTGACAACAAGTGAAAGCAGAAAGCCAACATCCAACAGGGTTACTGCAACCGCTACTCATTCCAGAATGGAGATGGGAAATAATTAGCATGGATTTTATAATAGGTCTCCCTAAAAATTTTAGGCAACACGACTCAATCATGGCCGTGGTATATAAGTTAACTAAAGCAACTCATTTTATTCCAATAAAATATACTTATAAGGTTGTTAACACCGCATATATATTTATGAAAGAGATTTTCAGGTTACATGGCATACCAAAGGTAATAATCTCAGATAGAGATGTGAATTTTACAGGAAATTTTTGGAAAGCTTTGTTTAAAGGACTAGGCACACAATTGAATTCCATTACTGCATATCATCCGCAAACAGATGGACAGGCTAAAAGGGTAAACCAAGTCCTAGAGGACATGGTGAGAATGTATGTAATGGACAAACCAAGTAAGTGGGAAGATTATTTGCACCTAGTAGAATTTGCTTACAATAATCATTTTCAGGTATCGGCTGGTATGAGTCCTTTTGAAATCCTGTATGGATGCAAATGTAATACTCCCATTTCTTGGAGTGGTCCAGTTGATTGATTAATGTTAGGACCTGAATGATTAAAGGATATGGAACTAACCATGAAACATGTACAACAAAATTTGAAGGCTTCCAAGGACAGGAAGAAAATTTATGTTGACTTAAAAAGAACTCATCAAGAGTTCAATGTAGGCAAGCATGTGTATATAAAGGTAATACCCAAGAAAATCTCCCTAAGACTAGGAAGGTATTCAAAATTGGCACCCAGGTATTGTGGGCCATTTGAAATTTTGGCTAAAGTAGGGCTAGTAGCTTATCAGTTAGCCCTATCGCCTAATATTAAGGTACATGATGTTTTTCACGTTTCCATTTTGAAGAAGTATGTTTATGACACTACTATAACATCCCTCCAATTTGACCCCAATTATTATTATTTTTGTGAAGATAAATGTATTTATTTAAATGGACCTAGCGAGGAGCTCAAGGCCAAGGCCCCACTAGTGGACTTTGAAAGCTTTATTATTTTATTTCCTAGGTTGTAAATGTTATTATTACACTTAGGAAAACTTAAAGTTGTGTCGCAACTAAATCCTTTAGGGTAGAGAAGTCGTCGTGAATACAAGGACGACGCTAGACAGCTTAAACCATTAGCCTAAAAATATACATATGAATTACTAGAGTTAATAACATAAGAAGATAGCTAAAAGTGCTTAATAAACTTAACCCTTAACGTACCATCGTCATAGTGAAGGAAACGGTCAACCATCGCCACCTTCAAAACAAAAATATTTATAAAAGTTTATCTTGTAGTAAGGAAAATAGCAACGACTAATTTACCTTAATAATAAATATGGTGATAGGTATAAATTATTTCTTTTATATTAACTATGGTATTGGTATGTATAAAGGAATTGTTAGAGAGTTACACTTTTTCTAAGAGAATAACAATTTATTATTGAGAGGAAAACTTATAGAATAAATATATTATAATGATATCTTAAACTAATAGGATAACTAAAATAAATGTTAGGGGGTACCGAAGGCTCACCCTAATAACATCCAAACTAATGGTTAGGTTATAATCATCTTTGAAAAAGTTAGGTGAAGAAGAAGTAATGGTTGGTTGTAAATAAAGCCAAGCTCCAAGTCAAACATGGAGTGGAGTGACTCACCTCGACCAAGAAATTACAAATGAGAGTTAAAAGCTACCACTTGACAAGTACACTCAGATAATTGAGGAGAGTGTCTCCATTCAGAAGCAGTTCGAACCCTACCTTCGCCAATTGCCTCCCTGCATAGACACTTGGACACCCTACTTCACCACCTATCATTCCTGGAGGGCGCAGGGATCAAATACTAAAAACCTAGCCATTTCAGTTGGGAAGAGTGGTGTTCAGTTTAGACATTTGTCTCCTTGTTGGAGCGCTCACCATTATTATTTCTTTAGTGGAGCACTCACCACCACGTTTTATTTTGTCTACAAGTTAACCCATGATCCTCCTCCAGCGGCTAGCGGAAAAACCTTCTTAAAAGGCCGAATGATGAAGAGGAAGGGGCGTGATTTTTGTAAAGAGATGGACGAGAAAAGGGGGATGGTGTGCCATGGCGGAGAGGAGATACCCACTACTTCGGCTGAAGATTTCACTGAAGAGCTCGGATACCAGAAAGTGTTACATGTGTCTGACGAATGCGTCGAGCAGGTTAGGAATTCTAGAATCTTTTTTTTTTATCTTCTGTAGAACGCGATATGTATTCTACATCTTAAACCCCTGTCGGATGGGTTGAGTAGGTTGTGATTTATGAAATCTTTCTGCGTGTTGAATGTGTTATTACACTCTAGACCCTAATTTCTGTGGACTGCATTTTACATTTGTAAATCCTTTTTCTATGTCTAAAAACGTTGTTACATTTTAGATCATGAAACTCTGTATTATCGATTCTGGTTTTAGAACCCTATAGAATAACGAGTCTCTGCGCTGACATAGTTTAATACCTTTGCCATTGCTCATTTACCATTGGTTCTAAACCGTGACATTCGGGTGATATAACCTCTGCATTTTTCGTTCCTTGGTATCGATTACTTTTGTGTATGGACGTCCTCTAGTGAGATCGAGCCCGTCAGTAATTATATAAATCAAGTAGAGTGCAGGGATGAAATGTATTGGAGCTGTTTTGTACGTTGTGCGTATATCCATTTTCCTGGTGGGCCTATTGATTGTTTTACAATCGATTGTTATAGGGCAAGATTTCGTATTTCTAATTGGTAGCTGGAATTACCTCAATTGAAAAAGGGCTTATTTACGTTGCTATTTGATCAAGAGATCTCGAGTGGAGATTAACGTTGTTTGCGATCTTCATCGATTTCTTTTATTAGAAGTCTGCAGTGAGCAGTGGTTTTAACATTTTAATAATGGGTCATTAGAAGGTCGATCCGTGCGTTAGGTTACTGGATAGTAATTTTATTCCAAATTTCAAGAGATACACATTATTGTTTTTTTTGAAGGAGACATCTGAAGTAATATTTATGCAATATATAAATCCTTCATTAAATAAATTTTTCTCTGAAATTTCATATCTATGGAATTGGGAAAAAAGGCAGAGCCATACTTACTCCCTTATTTAGATAACCCGGACTTGGTTTTGTCCGCTTGTAATTGAGATGGGAATTGTCTCATAAAGGAAATTAAATATTGGAGATGTTGCATCAGAATTACAGTACCCTGCCAGGTTGCCATGGAAGTCGTAAATTACCCTTTTATCCGAACACCGAAATCTCTTGTTAGTCTAGACTATCGCTGAGTATGGGTTAGTCAAATATATTTACGCCAGCATGAATGCAACGCTGAGCTCTTCTAGTTCCATGATTTTTGTATGTCAGTTTTGATCCTTAAGCATTGTCTAGATTGAATGCTTGAATTATGTTAAAAATGGTTTTAGTGTTTACATGTCAGTATGAATGCCAACACTATATGTAGATGTATAGTTTTGGTGTAGTAAATAGAGATAGTATATTTATTTATTCGTATAATAAGCTAGAGAAAAAGTTATAGTGTAACTTTGTGGTTCTGATTAAATACCAACGTTTAGAGTTAATTGCAGTCGGACCATATAATTATGATAATGATATATAATTCAATAACTTAAGTTACAGTTAGGATGGATGTTTATATGTTTAACATTGCAAATACTTTTAATATGGGTTGATAATACTAATTATGTAGGTATTGGTTGGCAATACTAATTATGTTAGTATTGATGGTTCCTCCAAGCCAAGGTTTTGTCATTAATAGTGTTTGGTCAAAATAGTTTCACTTCTATCTATTCAAGTAAGTGTTTAGTACAAATATAAGCTTATTATGTATACATAGTTTTGTGATCTTTAAATAGAAAAAACCTTATATAGGAAGCACTATATCTTAATACATTTTAGATAGTGTAACCTATAAAAGTGTTCAGAATTATGTGGAGAGGATTTCATCTCCTAAGTAAATAATAGAATGAATTATATATATATATATATATAGTTGAGAGGAAACTGTGTAGAGCAATTAAAATAATGTACATAAGCTCCTTTGTTCTTTATGATACATAAGTTTCCTTTGTTCTTTATGACATCTCATACATCACTTAATTAAAGTAAAAGATAATTTACTTAATTATTTCATGTTAAAAGAGAGAGCCTTGTTATAAGGTTGTATAAACTTGTATGTTGAAAAAGCTCTAGATGAGAGATCCCTTGAGAAAGTGGAAAGTGAAAACTCGCAACATCTGTGTTGAGCACAATGGTTGACCCTTGTGCAATGTATCTTCCTTTGAATAAATAATATAGCATAACCTTTTGTTGACGTAGCCCAAGATGCAAGTGAACCACGTCAAAATGTTCTCTTGGTATGTATTTCTTGTGTATATCTCTCTTGATATTATGGTAGTACTTGTGTATCTCTTTCGTGTATTCCCTTGATAATACGTCTAAGTTATTTCTTCAGTTTTGTTTAATTCCAATTTATGTACCTTAAGCATTTTTATGATGATCATTATCTATATCTTTTCAAGAATATGTCTTACCTATAATGAGTAACTGCATTTCAAATATTGTAATCTTCAAGGGTGAATAAAGATGAATATGTTTTGTTCATTTTATTTTTATGTTTAAGTTAGTAGAAGAAATTGGTTAAGGTGGGACAAGTGTTAAAATTGTATTAATGCTATTAGAATATAGAGTTGTATATTGATGGTTGGAGTTGCTTGTGAATTCATAGAAGACCTTGTGTCAACAAGTAAAGTTTAATTAATAATTACAATTGAATAATTAATGTTAAGAAGTTATGAGATGTTATAATGATGTAATAAATATAGATGTTGTGTATACATTTTATCTTCCGTATACCATTTAATGAAGATTGAACGCTTAGAAAAGTTTTAAATTTTCTTGATATTTTGGGGATGTGACAACTACTCATGTAATCAATTGGGATTTTATAGAGGTGGAACCCGAAGGAGAGTTCCAGGTGGGAACATAGCATATTCTCGAAAGGAGAGAACTTTTACTACAGAATCGTACCATCGTACAAGTCAAGGTGCAATGGAAGCACCTTAGACCGGAAGAGTCCACTTGGAAATTGGAAAGTGATATACGGGAGGCATATCCGATCCTATTTCAAGATGAAGAAATGTAAGAATAAAGAAAAGAAAAATAATAATAGTGAGAATGGTGTTATCCTTTAAGGGGAGGTTTATGTAATACACCAATATTTAATAAAGTATTATTAAATACTTTTCGAATATTTTATTTTATGTTTATTTATTATTTCAATATTTTCAAGACCAGAAGTCAAAAATAAAAACAATGTAATGGATTATTCCTTTATTCATAAAAATACTGAAGGAGGACGGAAATGAAATAGCTTTTGAATGAGTGACTGCTGACCCACAAGAGGAAAATACAAGTGGTTGAAGCTGTTAAGTGAGAACTCAAGGTGAAGGAGGCATCTTCCCCAAAATCAGGTTACAACTCTTAGTTGAGTGCTAAAGAGTAGGAGCCTCATAAATTACCAAGTCCTAGGAAAAATACTATATAATACTATGTCCATTAGCAAGCAGGAGGCTAGCATTAGATGGAGAATTGAATATGATAATGCAAGAGATGGCGCATTAAGTGGATTTTTCTCTTGTGGTTCAGCGACCAGACTTAGGGGTTCTAGAGCAAGTGAGACTTGGCTTCTCTAGGACTTAGTTGGGAGAAACGACTATTTCATCTTTGTTTTCCCTAAATTGGTGCCAAGTTCCTTGTTTTAATTCTTATCTGTTTAATACTAGCTACAGTAGGATTTCCATTTCTGTTATGAATCACAACTAACCCTTAGCATAGATCTTTTATGCATCTAATTAGATTATGGATTTATTATACATTTGTTCAAATATCTCTCCGACTGTGTTTTCGAGTTTAAATATTCTGTCGCATTAATATCTATGTTTATAAAACAATCATATTTAGTATTTGTTTGTTTTTTAACAAATCTCTGTTTCGAAGCTAGTATGGATTAAAACTAGTTAAAACACAGAAGCAAATTAGGTTTCAACCTTCTTAACAAATCTACAGCACGATCACCAAAAAAAACTAAGTAAATCAAATTGCACGCAAGTATTTTTCCTCTGCAGAAAACTTTCAACGAAAAATTCTAGAATCTAGACAAGAGCCGAGAGCCCTCTTTAGAATAGTAAACATGTTATTTGTTCTTTCAATTTTATAAATCCTATTACCAATCAAAGACGCCAGATCAAGATTAATCAGGATCTAAGGAAAGTATTTTACAAATTCCATAATTTATAAATTAGCAAACTATACCACATATCGTAAACATTAATAACCAAAATCAAATCTACAAGATACAAATCCTTTGTAAAACAATGAATCAATCAAACCATTTATATGGAAGTAATACCATCATGGATGGAAACATTGATTTAATTTACATCTAATAATAAGAAAAAAACTATCCATAAAAAATAGAGAGAAAAATTATACGATTTAATGATACAGACCGAGAGCGTACATTCCGGTTATTTCATAACATTGAAATCATAATAGGTATTACTAAGAAATTTATGTGATGTACTGAAATTTTTTAATTAAGGAATTGACAAATACCCTAAGGGTCACTTTCACATTAAAAAATATCATATTTTAAACAGATGGATCCGAGGTCCTCGTGGATGTAATACCATTAGCGATGGAATCCACTCTCTATGAAATTAAAACAATAATTAAATAAAATCTCATGTTAACCGATGGTATGGCTATCCATCCACGATGGCACCCAGGATAATCCTCCATTCCATAGAATAAATTCAATAACATGCACAAACAAGTTTAAATGAAAACGTTAGAACAGAAATGAGGCGAAGCCTCTCCTCGATAATTTCATGAACCCTAAGGGTAAAGTATTTGCTTAATCAACTTATCTTATATGAATGCAAAAGTTGGAACCCTTTCCACGACTTCAAAACCCAGCCAAGAATTACCTGGAACAAACAAGAAACGCAGTCAACAACTAATGTCACATCCCCACCTTGTCCCCATTACATTCAAATGTAAATGATGTAATATTGTTATAAAATCATGGTGAGGAGCTCAAGGCCAAGGCCCCACCATCGATTTATTGATGCATATGGTTTATGTGCTAGCCATGCACAATGGAATTGTGGATATCATGTAAATATGCATTTTAATAAAATACCCACAACTAGCTATGCAATGCAACATGAGATGGGGGCATGATTTTACAAGGAATTGGGAGGGAAATATTCAAACCCTTGAGCCAATCAAGTCAAGCCAAGTGTCAATGAGAGAACCCATCAAACCCTCAACTACCCATGTTGACATTTGTACCCAATCATTGATTTCTCCCAAGAGTTAGTTGAGGTAGTTAATGCCTTGGGGAATGGGAGGTATGGTTGTCTAAATTCGAATATGGGCAAGCCACCCTGCATGGAAAAATGTGTTTTGCTTCTTGGGAAAGAAAAGAGCCATGAATTGCTCCCCAAGCCATTACCCATCAACTAGTCTTCCTCCCTCTTGAGTTTGGAGCCACCAGGGCGTTTTCCAACCATGGGTGTCTGTGTTTTCCTTCAATCTCAGCTGGGAGAAGGGCGTTTTTGTGTTGTATGCCAGTGGGGAAGAAGGGGAATGGAATTGGGGTTCCATAGAGACCGTCTTTGCTATTAAATGCTTAGAGAGTTGGGGAGAAAACATTTATCCTCCCTGTGGATGCATTTCCCTTTCCAAAGTTCGTTTTGGGTGAGCCATGATTTGGGGAAAAACCATGGCCATCTTGTTGTAAACCCCATGAATGGAAATGTGTATCCGTGCCTAGTTTTTGAGTTTCTGTGTGTAAGAGTATGTTGGGGTATGGGTTATGGGTCTCCATTGTTTTGGCTTGAGTTTGAGTGCAAGCATCCAGGGTTCTGATGTAGCTTGATAAACACAGCTATGGACTGGCTTGGCTCAAATGAAATGCTTAATTGGCTGTGTATGAGCTGAATGCCCCATTTTCCTTGTAAGAATCGTGCCCATCTCGGGGGTGGCTTTCGGACGGACTGATTATATGCCGTCGAAGAGCCTACGGTTGGGTGGAACGTTGCAGCGACATAGCTAGTTGTTTGGGACAATTGCACAACAAAGATAAATGTTTCTCTATCTATGTGTTTCCTCTGCAATGTATAATTTAATGACTGTTATTGATACATTGAATGCATTTGAAAAATGTGTGTGTGGATGAGTTTTAATTCCGCTGTGCATAATTGCTTAATTTGCATCTACAGACTATTTATTTTATTGCTGAGAACCTAATGAATGGGTTGATTTTATATAAAAGTCCATAGATTGGCATCATGTTCCCTCCCTTGCCTTAGATGGATGGGTGGGTATGTGACAGATGGTATTAGAGCGAAGGTTGCAACATTTGGGCCTTTATGTGCTACCTATCACAACTTGCAGGGGGAAGTATGCGTCCTGCTCATTATAGACCATTAAGAAAAATTTCAAACTTTCAAAATTTTGAAAATTTTTCTAAGTGTTTTTGAAAAAAATTTCTAAGTCTGTATCAGAAAGAACTGACGAGTTTTTACCAAAACGGCAGAAGGAACTGACGAGTTTTTGCCGAAATCGTCGACCATAAGTTTTTAAGTTCGCCAAACCGGAAGAACTCGGCGAGTTCATCCGCAACGGCGGTGAAACTCAGCGAGTTCATCTGCAATGGTAGAAATAGTTGGCATGTTTTCGCCGAAGTGGTGGAAAGAACTAGCGAGTTTGCGCCGAAGTTGTCGGAAGGAAAAGCTGAGTCTTTGACCGAAAGAACTCGGCGAGTTGGTCCGCAATGGCGGAATAACTTGGCAAGTTGGTCCGCAATGGTGGAAGGACTCGGCGAGTTGGTCCGCAATAGCGGAAGGACTCGGCGATTTGGTCCAAAATTTTTTTCTAAGTGACTTTCGGCTGAAGAACTCGGTGAGTTGATCCACAATGGCAGAAGAAATCGGTGAGTTGATCCGCAACAGGGGGAGAACTCGGCGAGTTGGTCCACAACGGGTTGGAGGAGAAACGACAAATCCTCCGAAACAGAGAATTTCAGCTGTTTTCCAGGGATATTTTTCAGGTGCCAAAAGTTGAAAAATGCCATGGAACTTATGCGCCAGATTGCGCGAAATTGAAGGATTTACAAAAAAAAAAGAAATGAGGGCACTGCCCTCGACCCACCTTGCAGTGGCGTAAGGGGGCAAGCCCCCATTGACCCCCGTCGTCCCTCGGAGATATTCGTTGAAAGTGTGAAATGCATTCTCTATGCTTGGGATGAGTAGCAGGAATTGCATAGAAGGTTGTGGAAACCTTATTAAGAGTAACTAGTTGTAACATGCATTACGGAAGAGAAATGGGAGCAACAAGGCAATGCCAGTAAGAGGGAATTTCCTCACCTTAAACTATTTCTGTTTATAACATAAGAATTGCATATTTGGAAAATAACAAGAATGAATGTTATACACATATGTATATATTGAATTGCTAATTCATGAGAAGATCATAGCTAATGATTGCATGTATGCTTGGTAGGGAATCCAATAAAAGGGACCAGCTATGATATGGAGGAGGAACTCCATGTCATGATGGGAAATTGGAAATTGACAAGGAAAAATTTCTTAACTCCTGTCTTGCTATTGTATTTATCTTTTCTAAGTTTTATATATTGAAAACTATGGCATAGGAATACTAGAAATGCAAGAGAGTAGCAGATTGAATATGAATTAGTGGGCATGATTAGAGAGTCATTGCATAGTGCATGTGAATTGCTTATGCATGAGCATGATGTTGCATATTGGTAAAATAGTAAAGTTACACATGCAATAGCCCATTAATGGTATTGTCTATGGTTGATGACAATTAATGTTGTTGATAATGGATGTACGAATCAAACCATAGAAGCATGATTGAAAATGCAAGAGATTAGATAGATGAAGGGAATGTGAAATGGTTGGAATACTAATAGACATTGCACAATACATGTGAAAATGTTTGTGCACATATATATATATATGATATTTCATATTGGTAAAATAGTGAGTTTTTACATAATATGCAAAGAGCCACTTAGAAATAATGATTGTGGTTTCTAATAAATAGTTGTGTTCGCATTGGTTGTAGGACCAAAGAAAACTGAAGCATGGCTAAGGATGTGGATGATGTTGTTGCATATGACCAAAAGGATGGTGCAACAAATCTGTGATCATGAGGTTGGAAAAAGGACTGTGTAGCCTTGGTAAGAGGCCAACTGATCAGGTAACATCGAGCGATGTTAATGATAGCCATGCAAGTAATGGTTATTTCTGCTTAATTGCATGAAGGTTGAAGGAGGATTGGTAAGATCCCTTCCACTATGTTTAAACTATGTTGATTTGGTTTGCATATGGTACTGAGTACTGAATGTGAATATAATCCTACCGAGTATGGTGAGGTGACGGTAAGTAAAGGCAAGGAGCCTTGCACCCTATAGTTATTAGAAACCTCAATGCATTCATATGAAAATTACCTCATGCCATTGGTTGTGAGTTTAACAACCAAAGAAAGTAAAGAATTATAGTCATGTTGTGGTAGTGTATGTCATATGAGATAAGCATGGTTAGGCCATAATATGTTGAAATGCCTAGTATTCATGGATTAATGCAAGGTTGTATTGAGGGGTTATGCATTGAGTGAGTGCACATTAAAATATTATGTAAATGTTGTGAATGTGCATACATATGTATGGGTGCACATGTTGAGATGCATTGTGTGAATGCATGGTTGTGATATAATATGTTTCAATGCAGTTAGATAATAGATGAAATGGCGGACTATTATTAATCCTGAGACCATTTCATGAGCTGCTATGAATGCAGGAGAAAGACTGCATGAAGAAGGTAGACATGTGATGGGCTACCAGAGCACTCTATTGGAAGGACAGAGTTGCATGGAATGTGAAGCAATGAGTATTTACAGTTTATTTAAATTGCATGGGTAATGTGACTGTATCTTGCAATTTTATTATGATAATGATGCACATATATATATTTCATTGCATTTCAAATGTTAACAGTTGAAGGTGTTTGAATTATTGAGTGGTATAATTCTGAGATCACTTCAGTAACTATTGTAGCTATGAAAGGATTATATGCATAGATACTCATAACGTGTTTGGCTGATTGAAGTTTCAGTTTTCAGGTAGAAAAGTCTTGCATATGGCAATGAGGATAAGTCCATAGTAAAGACTGGGATCTACCATGTGTAGAATCCAAAGGTTATGAGAGGGTTCTCATGGTTGTAACTTATGCATGAAACAAATCTGAAAATTGTCTGATTTAAGTTTATGAGAATAATCTCTTGGTTGAAAATCTAATTCTGTAGGAAGACAGATTTGTAAATTTCAGATTTGAGAATTTGCTAATAATTGCTAATGACTATTTGGCTTATATCAAATCGTGTCAGGAGGACATGTTGTAGGTGGATGTTCATGTATGGTAGCAAGTGTAAAACCATAATGGACAAAGTGATATGACTTACGAGAGCCAAACAATATGAGGATAGCCTCATTGCTAAGCAAATCAATTTCTGTAGTAAACAAAATTGCAAGTGCATATTGAATTAATTATTAATGCTATTGATTGGTTATGGAACAATCAGATTCGAAGTTTATTGTTAAATGTTGTTGACTGTTTGGCTATTTGATAAGTGTGCTAGGATGACAAATTGCAGGAAGACCATGTCTGATGGCCTGCAGAAGCCAAACTAGATGGAAAGGATCCCATGCTTTAGAAATGGGTTTCGGGTGAAACGCCATTGTAAATGTTGATAATGTCTCAACCAAGCTGCATGTTGGTAAACCATGCGAGTGAGACAGTAAAATTATGCCAAGAAGACATGTGTGGGATATGGAACCTGGAAATATTGGGGTGGCAAACCGAAGTACTATTGACTCAGAGAAGGGAGCCCCCATTCTTCGCAAATGAAGGAAAGATACATCTGAAAAGGGATAAGTATTCTGTAACCTATTATCTCTAGGATTGTTCCTAAGATTTACTTAGCATTTATTTATTTTTTGTATATTTTTTCTATCAGTCTAGCCTATGCTTTTCCCATTCCTTAAACATTTTTTGCCATTAGTTATCTTTTCATAATTTAATTAGGATTTGACTCTAGTTCATACTTTTTATTTCAAAATAAATTTCATTTTCTTGCATTAACAAACATTACAAATGCTTGTGAAGCTCTAAATATTATAATTTTGATTTAAAATGGTGAACTCACAGCTTCTGCTGTAATTTCAAATTTGAAAATGCTGTCAGTTTCGAATTTCAAATCATGATTTAATATGGTTGTAAATGCTTGTAATTTTAATTTGTTGCAATCATGATTCGAAATGTTTGGGGGACCTGTAAGTCATATATGCATGAATTTAACATATGATCGACAACATGACTACCTTCTCCACTCGACATTTGGCAATCAGGCCAGGACACCGGTCAGGGTCATGAGTAGGTTTGTTCAACATCAAAATTGGTGAATGCTATGGACAGAAATGAAATATCGGGAATGTATCAAGCAAATTAGGGTCTATTGAACACCGGTTCATGGTTAATCCAGCTAAATTTCCATGCAGGTGCAGAGAAGGGTTTCGAAACTGAAAAGAGGTTATCAATATTGAGAGTTTATGTATTGTAACAGGATCCAATGGATGAAATTTCCACGCAAAGCCCGAAGAAAAAACCTGGAGGACTCATATACAGAATTGAGCCCAACAACATTGAATGGATTTCCCAATTTCCTCTTACAACAAGGTTAATGAAAAATGATGGATGGTTTATATTTTGTGAAAGGTTACAGGGTTATAACCTTTAGGCGACGAAGGCATTTATTAAAAATTACAAAGAAGAAGTGGTCGATTTCAAGGATTTCAAAATTGTGGTAAATGAGCAGGTTGTTGCAGAAGTCACAGGTGTCATTGCTGAAGGCAAACAATGGTTCAAACAGCAAGACTTTGAGGGAGATTATGGCGAGTTCATGTTACCAGGGTTTGAAAGTTTAAATTGGAGCAATGGTGTGCACATAAGCAAAAGAAAACCTAATTGGAAAATTCCACTCGAGGTAATCCAAAATTACATTACCTGTGATGGTTGGTTTGATAAGGTTTTGAGATGCCATGTTAGGTTATTAATGCATTTACAGGGAAGAAAGAAGTTAAATCTTCCATATTACTTGTGGAGGTGTCTGCAAAAAATGGTTTTATCAGTTCAAAAACGGCCAAATCACACCGACCGTTCTATCTTTCACCAAGGGCTTATCAAATTGTTGATTTTACACCATTTGAAGAAAATAGGAAAATACTGGGACCAGTTTATTCATGAACAAGGGTTTGAGACTAAAGAGAAGAAGAAATCCACCAAGAAGAAAGGTCAAGAAAGCAAATCGTCAGATGGGCAAGCACAGTTTGAAAATTTTGGAAAAAAGCAAGATACTATTCAAACCCTGCTGAACATTGATGAAGATAAACCAGTAAACAATGTAAGTGCAAAAAAGATGGATTTGGGGCCAAGGACAGGAGCCAGAGCTAAAGTGGCCACAGAGATTAGATTGTTAAAACAACGTGTAGGAGAACATCAAATTGTGTCGGTGAATGAGTCCAATGATGAGATGAATATACAGGAGAAAGATACTCTTGTAACTGAAGGTGAGGGTTCTATTGAAGTACAGATACATGTAGGGAAAATACCTGAAATATTTGTGGAAAATAAACAAAGGCATATAAAAAATCAAGCTTCAAGCTCTGGCATACAGAAGGATAATATTGTAGTGGATGCAGAGGAAATTAAAAGAGTCCCGGAATTGGATTTGGTAAAGAGATCCTTGCAATCTTATAAAGAGCAGTGTCATTACTTGCACAATATTAATGAAATTTTGATGATATCGAACAAAAGATTGTGAGAGGACCTGGAGCAGAGGGATATTGATTATGAGAAGCTAGCAGTGATTGCCGAGGATACTTTGCAGAAAAAGAAAGTTATGAATGAGGAATGCAAGCAGATGAAGGCCCAACTAGAACAGTTGAAGGGGCGAGAGTGCAATGAAGATGCAGAATTTGCCAGGGTAAAACGAAGATCACAAGTTTTAAATGAAATGGTTGATTTAGCTGAGTCATCAAGAAGTCTTTAGTCTGTCTTCTACAATTAAGAGATAAGATATCTTAGGTGTCAAGTTGTTATGATTAGGTTTGCTTGTTGTAACAATTCGATAGACTTAGACTTTATTTTAAAAACTCTATGTTATTTTTTGGAGCGATTAGATCCAATGTAATAGGATCTAGTAACTGTTTTCTATTTTTGAACAAATTTTGTATAAATAGGACATAGACAGAGGTAATAAGGGTTGGAACTGGAGGAACATGATAGAAGTTTGATTTTAAGGAGCTATTTCATGCAAATTTGTATGTATTTCTTATGTTAATTTTTGCAGAAGATGACTGTTATGAATTAAAAATATGATCTTTGAGCAATTTCTTTTTCAATTTACGAAGTGTATGCTTTTGGTATTCTATCCATATGTGGTCTAAAGTCCATGTTATGATTCTTCCAAATAGTATATAACTATGCCCCCATCATGAAATATATTTGAGCTTTTATATTCATAGCATTAAGATCACAGTCTTTCTTCTACTTCTATTCATATATTGAGATGTTATACTATACCTATCTTTTATTTCCTTTTAAATATTTTACATAATTCTGTTTTCTGCTTCCACCAAACAAAACTAAAATAGTCATTGTGTAGATGCCTTATTCCTACAACCAAGATCTCCTTAAGCTTGAACCCTTGTAGTTTAGGTTCAACTTTAGGGATAACATATTTTGGCTCCATTGTCGGGGACGAAGAAACAAAAGTATATCTTCCCTGGGTGTTGACATTTTTATAGCTGGTTTTGAGAGGTGACAGAATCAGTACATTTGTTTACAGAGTACAGTCACCTAACAGTCAGAAAGTTACAGTGGCTTCAAATCCGATTGGTACAAGAGGGAATCCTACATCTACTTTTCATGAAGGAGTTTTTGATCTAGAAAAGATTATCAGGGAGGCTAGAAGGAAGTTAAATTTTCCATCATCCAGTAACCTTCATTTTTCCACTAATGATGCACAATTAGGACCTTCCTCTTCAAATCCTGTGGATATTCAAGAAGAAAATAAGTCAGATCTATCTCTGAACATCCCAGAGGTGGATGATCTAAATCGAACACAGGTTGGTGAATTCAATGTTTATTCAAACCCCCTATCTGTAAAACATAAACATGTCCCTGAAGAAGTCTTTACCCTGAAGACTTTGACAGTTCCTGAGATTCATCTCACGAGGAGAATCTTCATTGGCTAGTTGAAGATAGAAGTACCTTCTCCCCCACAAACTGAACCCCCATCTCCTTCATAGGTATCCCATTTTTCACATATAGTGCAACCTTTGGCTCTACAGCATCAGCCAATTGTTATTCAAACATCTCATTCACCAAATATGGCTGGTCAACCTCCTGATATGTTTGACTGCATGGTAACAACAAGATATGTCCCATTAGTTATGCCCAAACCCTTAAATCCTTTGCCTGGTGGGGATTACTAGAAATACTTGCCCAAATTTGATGGCCAAGGTGGTAGGACTGCAGAAGAACACTGGGACAAGTTTTGTAGTTATGCTGATAATTACAACATTGAAGCTAGGGATGTGTGGATGAGAATGTTCATACAAAGTTTGGATGGAGAGGTGAGAAAGTGGTTCAGGGAACTACCAGCAAATTCTATAGATACTATGGAGGAATTACACCATGTTTTTATTAGGCAGTGGGGAGACACAAAAGATTATCTCTACTATTATACATAATTTATAGCTTTAAAAAGAAAGCCTGATGAAGCTGTTGCAGACTTTTCCAAAAAGTTTAATAAAATGTATAACAAAATTCCCATAGAAATTAAACCTACTGAAACTGCAACCAAGTTAACTTATGCCAATGCCTTGATCATCAGTTTTCCTTGTGGTTAAGAGAGAGAAAAGCAGTGTCATTGATGAACATGCAGGATGTAGCTTTAGAAGTTGAGTCTAACATTTTGGCATCAAATAAGCTCAGAGAAGAGGATGAGTATCAAAAGACAGATCGAAAGGGTAAAAAGGAGATGATGCCCTCTTCTTCTGTTACAAAAGATGCAGATAATAAATATGATGAAATGCATAAGACTATAAAAGAATTGTCTGCAAAGTTTAATAGAATGGAAATGGAGAAGAAAAATCAGAACAGGCCTGCCTATGATAATTACAATAGAAACCCAAATCAATTTAGGTTCCCTTATCCTCCCAGATTCATGTCCAAAGAGAGAAGGAATAATGATATTGGAAGGGAGAAGAGAGAGAATGAAGATCAAAAGGTACAACCACCTTTTTAGAACAATTTAATAAGGGAGGATGATCCTTATGAAACAGCATTAGAAGAGAATGAAGAATCAGACCATGATATTAATCAGCTGGATGATCTATATGCTTCTAAATTTATAACTAGGGATGATTACTATGTTGCAGCAGAGATTAATTATGAAGAAGGAAGTGTTAATGAGCAACAATCTGGAATTTATCAGCAACAACAACAACAAAAATCATATGGACTTAGGTCTGGGGTAAAACAAGCTGCACCATTCAAAAAGAAGGTGAAATTCGTGCCCACTAAAGCAGCATTGCCTTCTACAGAACAACAGGAACCACAAAAAGATAAAAACAACCCTGTCAAATTAGCAGAAGGAGGTAATATGCTTGGTTTTGATTTGGAGCATGAGATAAATAGAATCAAGGTTCCCATCCCTTTAACTGAATTGATAAGGAGCAGATCTTATAGAGAACCTACCATGAAAATATTGAACTCATCACCTGTTCGTGCCTCAGAAGATGTGATAAATTTGCAGGAGAAATATCCCACCATTATCACTGGTTCGAAAGCTTCTGACCAATCCGAAATAAAATCCTGTTATCCCCCACGTTTTTATATTACACTCACCATACATGACCAGATGTTGCATAATTGTCTTTTGGATTCAGGTGCTTCGCACAATCTTATGCCAAAAGAGGTTATGGAAGCCTTAGGATTATCTGTCACAAAACCCTATCATGACTTATATGCTTTTGATTCCCGAGCTATCAAGTGTTTAGGAGTCATAAAAGACCTTGTAGTCAACCTTACTCAGTTACCTATGAAAAGTGTTTTCATGGATGTTGTAGTGGCTGATATCTCTCCTAAGTTTGGCATGTTGTTGTCAAGATCATGGGCTAAAAAGATAGGAGGCACTCTCCAAATGGATCTATCATATGCTTCAATTCCTATATTTGGAGGTGAATATAGAAGGTTATACAGAGAGGTGCAGTTGGCATTTCTGGTAAGTGATGATAGAAATCCTACGAATCATCCTATTTATACAGTACAAGAGGATATGGATTCATGCATGTTACCGGTAAATGATGATGATGCTGGGGTTTTGCAAGTTCGGAAAGACAGTTAAGTTCAATGTGACACAGAAGAAAAGGAAGGGATTTGGCAAATGTACTTTGATGGGTCATCAAACAAAGATGGAGCAGGGGCTGGTGTGTTGTTAATTTCTCCTGGAGGTGAGATGATTTCATTAATGTATAAATTGGAATTCCAAACCACAAATAATACTGCTGAGTATGAAGCATTAATCCTTGGATTGAGGCCTGCAAAAGATATGAATATTCAAAGTCTTGCAGTGTTTGGCAACTCCGAATTGATAATTCAGCAAGTGAAAAGTATTTATCAGGTAAAACAGTCATTATTGAAAGTTTATAGAAATGAAGTGTGGGATATGATAGATAATTTTTTATGTGCTTTTAATATAACATATATTCCGAGATATTGTAATCAGACTGCGGATTCATTGGCATTAGCAACATCATATTTAAGAATTCCTAAATTGACACACCTAAAGTATCCCATTGATGTGAGGTATAGGCTAGCAGTCCCAGATGATATTAAACATTGGAGGGTTTCCAAAGATGAGCAGGAAATAAAATAGTTTTTAGAATTAACTGAAGAGTTTGCAGATGACCAGGTTGACCTAGATGAAGACCTAGATCTGGCTGAAATGTCTACTCATGCAAAACAGTCAATTGCTGATAAAAAAATTATGGATTTAAAGAGCAATTTTATCCCTAAGGGACTTGTTCCATTAGAGAGGTTGTTTTCAAAAAATGATACATTGTTGAAAAATAATTTTCAGACCACTGAAGAGAGTGTAATCAACTGTAATATTGGGTCTGTGGAAGAACCAAGGATGGTTAAAATATCTAAACAATTATCAGAAAACGACAGAAACAAATACATCATTTTGTTGAAGGCATTTATAGATATTTTTGCATGGTCATATGAGGATCTTAAAACGTATGACATGAATGTTATTCAGCATAAGATCCCATTAAATCCTAATACTAAGCCTTTTAAACAAAAATTAAGAAGGCTTAATCCAGCACTTTTACCAGTCATTGAAAAAGAGGTGAAGAAACTACTGGATGCCAAGATTATTGTTCCTCTTAGGTACTCCTCTTGGGTAGCTAACCTTGTTCCAGTACGTAAGAAATATGGGGAAATAAGGTTATGTGTAGATTTTTTAAATTTAAACAGATCATGCCTTAAAGATAACTATTCATTGCTTAAGATAGATCAGATTTTGCAGAGAGTGGTTGGTGATGAAAGAATTTCAATGATTGATGGTTTCTCTGGTTATAAACAGATTGTGGTTCAGCTGGAGGATAGAGAGAAAACAACTTTTACAACCCCCTGGGGTACATTCATGTATGACAAAATTCCTTTTGGGCTAATGAATGCAGGTGTCACATTTCAAAGGGAAATGGACATAGCATTCGTAGGTGAGAATGAAAAGTTTGTGGTCATTTATCAAGATGATATCATGGTCTTTTCTAAATCTGATGAAGAGCATTTGAAACATCTGAAGCAAACTTTTATGAAATGCAGAAGATTTGGGTTGTCATTGAACCCAAAAAAGTCTCACTTTGCTATGACAAAAGGTAAGTTATTGGGTCACATATTTTTTGCAGATGGGATTAAAATAGATTTCGAGAGAGTGAAAGCTATTTTAAATATTTCTATTCCCAGAAATAAAAAAGAAATCCAGTCTTTCATAGGAAAAATCAATTTTTTGAGGTGGTTTATTCCTAACTTTGCTGAAACTATTAAGTATATTACTGATATGCTTAAGAAGGACAGGGAGGTAAGATGGTCTCAGCAAGCCAAACAATCATTTGAGAAAATTAAGCAGGCATTGGTAGAAGCACCTGTGTTGGCAGCCCCTGATTACAACAAAGATTTTGCAATATTTTCATTTGCATCAGAAGAAACAATTGCTGCTGTGTTGTTGCAAAAACATTCTGAGGGATTAGAGCAGCCCATATCCTTCTTTAGTAAAACATTAAGGGATTCAGAGTTGAAATATACTAGTATGGAGAAACAGGCCTATGCTTTGGTAAAGACACTTAAATTTTTTAGAATATATGTACTCCATTCTAAAGTTTTAGCCTATGTGCCTAATTCTCCTGTTAAGGAAATCCTAGTACAGCTGGATAGTGAAGGAAAAAGGGGTAGATGGATTGCAAAAGTGATGGAATATGATGTGGAGATCAATCCCACTAAATTGGTGAAAGGGAAGGGCCTAGCAAAGCTTCTCTCAGAATCAAATTGTCAAATACTGTATTTGCATATGATGGCAGAAGGTGTAGAAGAGGTCGAAGAACAAGTCTACAGCAGCAGGTATGATGACAGCCCTTGGTATGCTGAAATTGTATATTTCCGGTTACATTTACAGTGTCCCCAGGAGTTAAGTAAAAATGAATGCCGATCAATAAAATTAAAAGCTCTCAAATATGTGTTGATTGATCAAGTATTGTACTGGAAGGATCCTAGAGGGATATTTCTGAGATGTTTGGATAAATCGGAAGCAAATAATGTCATTGAGGAGATGCATGCTGGTGTGTGCGGTGGACACAAATACTGGAAGGCCACAACCTTCAAAATATTAAGAGCAGGGTATTACTGGCCCACTCTTTTCTCAGATGTGTACCAACAGATTAGGGCTTGTGAGAAATGTCAGAAGTTTCCAGGTAAACATCAGTTACAGTCATTAGCCTTGAAACCTATTTCAGTAGATGCTCCTTTCCAACAGTGGGGTCTGGATTTTATAGGTGAAATTTATCCTCCGTCTAGTGGCCAACATAGATGGATCTTAACTGCAACAGATTTTTTCACCAAATGGGTAGAAGCCATTCCTACCAGAAGAGCTATAGACCAAATTATCATTAATTTCCTGCAAGAAAATATTCTCAGTAGATTTGGGTGCCCTAGAAAACTCCTTACTGATAATGCCCCTGCATTCAAATCCAAAAAGATGATAAAATTTGCTGAAGACCATAACATTTCCTTGAGACAATCTACACCCTATTATCCCGAGGGCAATGGACTAGCAGAGTCCAGCAATAAAAGCATTATAAACACTATCAAGAAAATGTTATCAGAGAATAAGAAAAATTGGGATACTAAATTAAAATTTGTATTATGGGTAGACAGAGTTACTTTAAAGAAATCTATCGGAACCACTCCATTTCAAATAGTGTATGGAACTGAAGCAGTATTCCCAATTCAATTGATGACTCCAGTAATTAAGTTTGTGTAGGAGGCTAAAGAAGAACCAGAAATAAAGAAAATGAGAACATTTCAAATAATTCAGTTACAACAAAAAAGGGAAGCTCTCATGGACAAAGCTGAAATACACATAAATAGGATGAAAGAATGGTTTGATAAAAAGGTAAAAAAGAATATGTTTGCAGTGGGTGATCAAGTGTTGAGATGGGATTCCAGACATGAGGATAAAGGAAAACATGGTAAGTTTGATGCTCTGTGGTTTGGACCATTCATAGTGATGAAAAGTTTGGGAAACAACACTTTTGTTCTACAAACTTTGGGAGGTAATGAGATTCCAGGTCCAGTTAATGGACGCTTTTTAAAGTTGTTTCATACTTGATTGAGATGATAGGTTTTTGTATATATTCATTGTACATATCAGTTCAAATACGTTGAGTAGACTCCAGCCCAATAAGACAAGTTTCAGAAGGCACAGGTCATAATGTTCTTAAGATCTTACAGAGAAGACCTTATCCCCAGATGGAGCCAGATGTTATCTCTAGGATTGTTCCTAAGATTTACTTAGCCTTTATTTATTTCCTGTATATTTTTTCTATCAGTCTAGCCTATGCTTTTCCCATCCGTTAAACATTTTTTGCCATTAGTTATCTTTTCATAATTTAATTAGGATTTGGCTCTAGTTCATACTTTTTGTTTCAAAATAAATTTCATTTTCTTGCATTAACAAACATTACAAATGCTTGTGAAGCTCTAAATATTATAATTTTGATTTAAAATGGTGAACTCACAGCTTCTGCTGTAATTTCAAATTTGAAAATGCTGTCAGTTTCTGAAAAATGCTGCGAGTTTCGAATTTCAAATCATGATTTAATATGGTTGTAAATGCTTGTAATTTTAATTTGTTGCAATCATGATTCGAAATGTTTAGGGGACCTGTAAGTCATATATGCATGAATTTAACATATGATCTATAGCATGACTGACTTCTCCACTCGACATTGGCAATCAGGCCAGTACACCGCTCAGGGTCATGAGTAGGTTTGTTCAACATCGAAATTGGTGAATGCTATGGATAGAAATGAAATATCGAGAATGTATCAAGAAAATTAGGGTCTATTGAACATCGGTTCATGGTTAATCCAACTAAATTTCCATGTAGGTGCCGAGAAGGGTTTTGAAACTGAAAATAGGTTATCAATATTGAGAGTTTATGTATTGTAACAGGATCCAATGGATGAAATTTCCACGCAGAGCCCGAAGAAAAAACCTCGAGGACTCATATGTAGAATTGAGCCCAACAACATTGAATGGATTTCCCAGTTTCCTTTGACAACAAGGTTAATGAAAAATGTTGGATGGTTTATATTTTGTGAAAGGTTATAGGGTTATAACCTTCAGGCGATGAAGGCATTTATTAAAAATTACAAAGGAGTGGTCGATTTCAAGGATTCCAAAATTGTGGTAAATGAGCAGGTTGTTGCAGAAGTCACAGGTGTCATTGCTGAAGGCGAACAATGGTTCAAACAACAATACTTTGAGGGAGATTATGGCAAGTTCATGTTACTAGGGTTTGAAAGTTTAAATTGGAGCAATGGCGTGCACATAAGAAAAATAAAACCTAATTGGAAAATTCCACTCGAGGTAATCCAAAATTACATTACGTGTGATGGTCGGTTTGATAAGGTTTTGAGATGCCATATTAGGTTATTAATGCATTTACAAGGAATAAAGAAGTTAAATCTTCCATATTACTTGTGGAGGAGTTTGCAAAAAATGGTTTTATCAGTTCAAAAACGGCCAAAGCACACCGATCGTTCTATCTTTCACTAAGGGCTTATCAAATTGTTGATTTTACACCATTTGAAGCAAATAGGAAAAGACTGGGACAGTTTATTCGTGAACAAGGGTTTGAGACTAAAGAGAAGAAGAAATCCACCAAGAAGAAAGGTCAAGAAAGCAAATCATCAAGTGGGTAAGCACAGTTTGAAAATTTTGGAAAAGAGCAAGATGTTGTTCAAACCCTACTGAACATTGATGAAGAAAAACCAATAAACAGTGTAAGTGCAGAAAAGATGGATTTGGGGCCGAGGACCAGAGCCAGAGCTAAAGTGGCCACAGAGATTAGATTGTTAAAACAACATGTAGGAGAACATCAAATTGTGCCGGTGAATGAGTCCGATGATGAGATGAATATACAGTAGAAAGATACTCTTGTAACTGAAGGTGAGGGTTCTATTGATGTACAGATACATGTAGGGCAAATACCTGAAATATTTGTGGAAAATAAACAAAGGCATATAAAAAATCAAGCTTCAAGCTCTGGCATACAAAAGGATAATATTGTAGTGGATGCAGAGGAAATTAAAAGAGTCCCGGAATTGGATTTGGTAAATAGATCCTTGCAATCTTATAAAGAGCAGTGTCGTTACTTCCACAATATTAATGAAAGTTTGATGATATCGAACAAAAGATTGTGAGAGGACCTGGAGCAGAGGGATATTGATTATGAGAAGCTAGCAGTGATTGCCAAGGATACTTTGAAAAAAAAGAAAGTTATGAATGAGGAATGTAAGCATATGAAGGCTCAGCTAGACTGGTTGAAGGGGCGAGAGCGCAATGAAGATGCAGAATTTGCCAGGTTACAACGAAGATCACAAGTTTTAAATGAAATGGCTAATTTAGCTGAGTCATCAAGAAGTCTTTAGTCTCTCTTCTACAATTAAGAGATAAGATATCTTAGGTGTCAAGTTGTTATTATTAGGTTTGCTTGTTGTAACAATTCGATAGACTTAGACTTTATTTTAAAAACTCTATGTTATTTTTTGGAGCGAGTAGATCCAATGTAATAGGATCTAGTAACTATTTTCTATTTTTGAACAAATTTTGTATAAATAGGACAGAGACAGAGGTAATAAGGGTTGGAACTGGAGGAACATGATAGAAGTTTGATTTTAAGGAGCTGTTTCATGGAGATCTGTATGTATTTCTTATGTTAATTTTTGCAGAAGATGACTATTATGAATTAAAAATATGATCTTTGAACCATTTCTTTTTCAATTTATGAAGTGTGTGCTTTTGGTATTCTGTCCATATGTGGTCTAAATTCCATGTTATGATTCTTCCAAATAGTATATAACTATGCCCCCATCATGAAATATATTTGAGCTTTTATATTCATAGCCTTAAGATCACAGTACTGTACCTGTCTTTTATTTCCTTTTAAATATTTTACATAATTCTGTTTTCTGCTTCCACCAAACAAAAATGAAACAGTCATTGTGTAGATTCCTTATTCCTACAACCAAGATCTCCTTAAGTTTGAACCCTTGTAGTCTAGGTTCAACTTTAGGGATAACATAACCCTAACTCAGAATATACATGCAGTGCATGTTTTATTATTTCATTATTATTTCAAACTGCTTGAGTATGATTAGGGCCTACATGTCTCACATCCAAAAGGGGGTGCACACCTTTCTGGTGCTGGGTTATGATAGGGTTGTCAGTATTGACTACACCCTAAGGGAATGGACGCATTCCTGGTGTTTCAATACTTGATAGTGAATGTTATGAAATATGATTACAATGTTAGAGCAGCAATACTGATGAGTCTGCTTATCGTTCTTGTGCTATCAGCTTACACAGATGCAATTTGATGATGCACATTTAGATAAAAAGTAAAGAAAGGATGCTCAAGAGGACTGTATGAGCAATGGTAACCTTTGTGTAGTGTGAGTGGGTATCATGGTTCCATGATAGCCTGCAGTCAAGAAAGTCACCTATAGAGTTCTTAAAGGGAACTGTTGGCTTGCCTAGGGAAAGGAGTGTCATCCTTGTGTGGATGGAGAATTGTTATGTGCATGAAGGGTTGTTGCATGCCTAATGAACCCAGTCGGTGTACTGGTTTGGCATTATTTGCTTGGTTGTTGTGGAGGTATTAGTGAAAGGCTGATGCAAGCCTAAGGCAGAGTGGTATAGCCTTGACCTATTATGGTCGGTGGTGTAGTTTCCTTCCATTGGTCGATGACCCAGACGAATGTGCTGGCTCGGCAATGGAGAGGGCCAACCAGGTATGGGACTGGTTGGGAACCACAAATGCTTGGTAAATCCAATCGGCATGAAGGTGTATTGGTTGGGCATTAAATATTTGATGTTATGGAGCAGCATACGTGTTGGCCAAACATCCAAGTCCATAGGCGATCCCAAGGCTTGCAAAGAGAAGCAGGACCCTATGGACTAGAAAGGAAAATGCACAATACAGATAAGTATTCATTTTCATTTATTTCTTGTTTTAAATAATGAAGATTTCAGGTATAAGTCTTATGAAAACCAAGCTAATACACTGTTTTTTCTTTGTCAGAAACCTTGGCCATTGCAGGAAGTAAGGACCCTGAAAGAGACACAAACGCTTGGTAAGCCAGAGAGTAACTAGTTGTGCACTATGAAATTCTTGATAAAACCAGAGAGTAACTGGTTGTGCACTATAAAATTCTTGGTAAATCCACAGAGTAACTTATGCTCGCTAAATTCAGAGAATAGTTGGTGGGAACATCAACCACTTGATGATTGTAGAGCAGTCGGTGTGCTGGCCAAACATTCCTTAATTAATTGATAAAACCCAGTCGGCGTACTGGCCTGGCATTTCCTATCCAAATTGTTGTGGAGTAGCCTGCGTGCTAGCCCAACATTCATTATTGTATCCACGGGAAATCCAATGCTTGTAAAGCAAAGAAGGATCCTGTGGGATAAAGTGAAGGCATCCAACACATATAAGTATTTGGTTATCTTCCAGCTTCTTTCTTATGAATATACATGTGTATATGATTTGATTATGATTTCTTAAACTCTTGTTTAGAGATAAGCCTTACGAAAATACACTAAGCATGTGAATTGATTCAATGTTTGAGTGTAGGTATTGTTGGAAGCAAGGACTATGAAAGCATCTGGAGGATGCATGTGGACATGTGAGCATCCTAAAGAGAGCTCAGTATGAGCAATAATGAAAGATGGTGCTAGTGGACAATTGTGGGTCCTATCAGCCAAAGGTTCTGTAAGCAACAATGGGGAAGGGTTCCCTAGCTGAAAAGCATTGGACAGACCTTAGACACTAAGTGTCATAGCCAAGAAATGGCAAGTCAAGCATTCACATTGAAGTGAAATAGGCTAAGGAGCATGGAACCACAAGTGATGGTGTGGCTCTGGATTGGAACAAGACCAAGAGGGGGAAACTCTTACTCTTCTCTTTCCCTTTTGACTGATGCATCCTAAAAAAAAGGATTGTTGAGTGCATGTCATAGCTGAAAATGGATTGTGTTTAATTGCTTGAAATAACTTATGAATGCTGAAATAGTTATTTTCCTGTGAAGGGATGAACATGAATGAGTTCATGTGTATGTGGGAAAGCATGAAATGTGTGGAAGTCTCATGAGTAAAGCATGGACGTTCCAAGTCAATTGGGAAAATAATTGACTAATTTTAATATTGTGTTATGCTTGTCCTAACAGGAATTGCAATGATGAATCTCACAGGTGAGAAATTGAAAGCCATTAATTGCAGTTGTTACCAGCCAAGTGTTGCTAGTGAGAAAGTGAGAGCCAGTTGTGCACCGTGATCATGGTAGTAGACCAAAAGCTATTTGTTTTGGTAGAAAGATGGCATCCATGGAATTCCAGATTTGTAGACCAGCTGGAAGGTGAATAAAAGGGAGGGATTGTTGTGGAGCAATTCCCACCTGCAGAGATGGAAGATCAAAGCCAACAGGAGCAACTTGAGGAAGCCAAAGGAATTGGTCCTGAAAGTTCAAAGTAAAGAGATGAGACGTACGACAGACCTGCCACCATTTTGTAAATTTTGGACATGTGTAAAGTGGGTATTTATTCCGAAGTGTTGGAACAACGGGGACGGTGTTATTCCAAGGGGAGGGGTATGTCACATCCCCACCTTGACCCCATTACATTCAAATGTAAATGATGTAAGGGTGAAAACGTGAAGGTGGGTAACACTTTCGTGAGAAACGAGCGCAAAATCGTCTTAGCGGAAGTTATTCGGCCGAATAATAAACATTATTCGGCCGAATAATTCAAAGGTTATTCGGCCGAATAACCACAAACAGTTCTCCGTCCAGTCTAACGGAGATCCTCGGAATGTGTGCAAACAGTTGCCGGACAGGAAAAAATTTTCGGGCAATAGTTTATTCGGCCGAACAATTATTCGGCCGAACAATCATTCGGCCGAATAAATATTCGGCCGAACAAGTATTCGGCCGAACACTTTTTCGGCCGAATAATTATTCGGCCGAATATTTATTCGGCCGAATCATTGTTCGGCCGAACTATTTTTCTGCATATAAACACAGCATCGACTGCCATATGGCATTCCCTGCTAGAAATTTCTGGACCCCCCAACGGGCCCGCAGTTGCTGTGTTTCCACCCCGCCACTATTCGACGACCCGCCTGCTGCCCCTAGACCTGTTGACGCTCCACGAATTGCGGCTGAAACGTTCGCCACCCTGCTGTTTCTCCACCATCCTCCGCTGCCCCGCGACCTGCTGTTGCTCGTCGCCTTGACGTTTGATAGTTCGTCGCCTTGTTGGCTGCTTGCCACTGTTTGTTGTTGGACGTTGCTCGTCGGCCGTTACATTTCGGGTGGCAGGTGTGTTCGGTTGTGTTGCTGCGTGGACGCTGTTGCGGATTTGTGTGCAAGCTCGAGACTTCGTCATTGAAGGTGCGTTTATTATTCCCTTGTAATTTTTTGATTCTGCCTGTGTATGTTATAAGTCATGGTTGATAATTTTATTTGTCCCTTGGTGAAGGAATTAGTCGTTTCTGGAGCGTAGTGGATCGACGATTTCATATCGCTTCGTTTGGATACAGGTATGCTTCGATACACATAGTCTGCTCCTTAGTTGGTGGCATAGGAGAAAATTAAAAAAAATCTGTTCTGGCGGTTAAAAATAGAAGTTTTAATGTTTTTATGATTAATTTTGATTTTAGAGATGTTTGTATGTGCATGAACAGAGTTCATGAACTCTGTTCATGAATTCTGCTCATGAACTCTGTTCATGAGCAGAGTTCATGAACTCTGTTCATGAACTCTGCCCATGAACTCTGTTCATGAACTCTGCCCATGAACTCTGTTCATGTGCAGAGTTCATGAACTCTGTTCATGTGCAGAGTTCATGAACTCTGCTCATGAGCAGAGTTCTGTTCATGCACAGAACTGGAACAGGTATAGCTAGGCATCAAAGCTTTTATCTTAGTCATTACCCAACGAAAAGTGCAATATTTCAAAGGCATATGTTTGAGTGCCCATAGGATAAAACTAGATGTATGCTTGGTTGCCTCTTTTATTACAAGTTGAGTAGGATTATATCATCTAGCCATCTACCTTATGTTAATGTTAATAATTAACCATTCTGAAAGAAGAAACAAGGCTTAGGCAATATTTTACAACAGTATAAATAGAATATAATTAGCAGCCGCTCCAACACGAGTTAAAAAAACACCCTGCTCATTTATTTTCAAGATGATTTCAAATACATTAGTAACTAATATATCATCCATCTTAATTATAAGATCTTATCTGGGTTCATGAAGATTAGAGATCAAACTAAAGTTGAACTTATAATGTCTTGTATCAATGGGGCTATTAATTCTAATGGTGTTAGATACTGTATTTACTGCTGAATCCTTACCAGATAATATAATTGCCAACGCCATAACCTTTCTATATATGATGATATATCATTGACCACCCTTATTTTTATGATTGTTCAATAAATTCTAGGAGCTCTAGTCATGTTATACATACTTTTTGTGTGGTATTCTTGAATACAAAAATAGAAGCTTACTTCTAGCAGGTATCTAACCATGAAGAGCCCTTAATAATATATAATTCTTTAAAGATTAACCAGACCACTAGACCTAATAAAATTTCATCCTTGTTAGCCGTGATCTAAATACTTAGAGCTATATATGAACAGGTACTAATTAGCCTATAAATCTTATCTTGTTTTCTCTTAAGCACTATAGTTATTATACCTGCATTTTTTAGGGAAATAACGTATGAGTAAATTAGGCTTATACTAATAGTTAAAGATACTAAGTAAAGATGAAGTATCACCATTGGTTATCAGCTTATACTATTACTATAACACAAGCTTGACAATAGCTATAAGCTTTATACTGCTTACACAATGACTATAACTAACATATCATATCACGTGTTTGATTTCATAGCTTACTACTTACTGCTATTAGTGGAATCACCTTCTCTTACTAACATGGCATGAGCAGAGTTCTGTTAATTAGCAGAGCTCTGTTCATGAGCAGAGCTCTGCTCATGAGCAGAGCTAGAAGAGGAACTTACGAAAAATTTGGAAGGTTATTGTACTATTACAATTAAATGATTATGAGATGATTATTGATGTTATGTTTATGCTGCAATAGTGTTCTTAGAGCTAGAAGAGGAACTTACGAAAGAAAATAAGTTATAATATTTTAGGTGGCTCTACATTTTGTATGCAGATCTTTAAGAGATATGTTTTTAAGTTTGTAGAATGTGTGTAAGTTGTTTTATCATAAATATAAATTAGAAATCTCTTAATAAGTGTATATATATATGTTATACTATTTTAGCCAGCTCTACATTTTGTATGCAGATCTTGAATAGATATGTTTTTAAGTTTGTAAAGTTAACATGTACAACTTCAATGTGTGTAAATTGTATTATTATAAATATGAGCTAGAATTCTTTTAATAAGAATATATATATATGTTTAGTGAGATGTTTGTTCATTGACATGTATAATTCAACCATATTTGTTGGATTAAAAGTTTTTAAGGTTACTATACTACTTCAATTAATCATGTTATGACTTATATTTGATAATGAAATGATTATTAGATATATCTTTATGTTGCAATATTAGTGATGGTAAGGAATTTTAGTTAATTAATTAGAGTTAGGAGGGGGACTTACATTTTGTTGAAGTTTTTTATCAAATATTGGCTTGATGTTTGTAGAATAGTCATGTACAATTTCAATATGTTAACGTTTGTGTAAATTTAGAAGTTATATCAAATGGAAAGAGAGTCTTCGAGGGGAAAGCGTAGGAGGTCATCACAATCCTCAGGAATTGGTGTTCCAGTTGGTAGTCGAAGGTTGTCGAATTCACCGAGAGGTTCAAGTTTATTGCATGGGTCCCAATCATTTGATCATCAACGAGTTCGAAGGGGTACAAATGAATCTCCTTCATCTTCTGTGGGAGATCGTCGATCTCAACCTTCTGTTGGTATGAACATTAATGTTTAATAACGTATAAATTGTATTTTTTTGTGTTTTGAATATATGGACAAGGTTAATTCTTGATAATGGCTATATTTGAAGCAGAGCGATGTTCAGAAGATGTGCGTAATTCGATGGAGCAAGGGGAAGATCAAGATAGGATTGTAGATGATGGAATATGTGTGGGTGGAGAGCAAGGTCCTGAAGATCCTCCTAGAGCTAGGACGACATATGTTCCACTAGCTGAGGGGTGTACACCCATATCAACTTATCCATCTGATTTACCTGATGAGCTTCCATGGCAAGGTGTTGTGCAACAAACTATTCTTGAAAGTTGTAGATCCCACTATGACAGGTTGAACAATGATCTTTGTTCTTTGGATCTCCCTCCAGAGAGTAGACAAAGTCTAGAGATTGTTTTGGCGTCTTTGCAAAAATTCATTGATGCATATGAGGAACTTGGACCAACTACAAATGGTTTTGTTCATTTGATGCGGATGCGAAGGGACCAAGTTATGGGTCCAGACAACTGGGAGGTTGTGAAGGAGAGAGTCACTAGAGAAGAAGCCAATTCAATGTTCAATTTCAAGGAAGGCCTTAAGCGAAAAATGTTGAAAGTGCAATATTTCAAGCATCCTCAAATTGCACATTTAATATATGATCGATTTCTTGCAGCTTATGGTCGATTGCCTTGGAACGATGAGGTTCCTAATTATTTTGCAAGATTTTTTTATGCGGAGTTTTTTTTAGGTATGAAGCCTAACTATGCTGATGTTCCTTCTGATTTTTATGGAGTTGGAAAGGGTAGAATATATAATCGAAAAGGCGCTCTCAGAGACCCTACCACTATACAACCTCCACCTGAGATACCTCGTCCACCAAGGGTTGTGGCTTTAAGATCAGAGATGGAGACAACATCTCAACTAGGGACAATTGGAAGGGAATCGGTAGGTGATGATTTAGCTTCAGCTCTTGCTGGAGTAGAAGTTGGTTTGGGGCGAGAGAGGGCTCGTGCTATTGTTCGTCAAAGTTTTGTTTACAAGACTAATGACGAGGTAGATGCATTGAGCATGGATGATCTCAGGGCTCATGCTAAGTCTTGTCGAGATATAGCTTCAGATGTGTTATCCAATGACACATCTAGCATGGGAGAGGTTTGTTGATTATGCTATGATAATCTATTTGATTTTTTATTAATCATTTTGAATTGAATTTTTTAGTACATGAGAATAATTATATTAAGCAAATGTATTTTGTTTGTAGTTTTCGAGAATTTTAAATGCACATAATTTTCGAGTCTCCAGTAGTCAAAACCAAGAGCATCTTAGTCAAAATGAAGAGCGCTTAGGAGAGGTATTTTAATTATAATATTTATGATTGAACTTGATATTTTTTTTGTTTATTTGAATTTTAATATTTATCAATGTATCTTATTGTTAATTTGACTTATTTATGTAGGTTTCTTTAGATTCCAACTTTTTAGATGGTTTACCATCTCTTGTGAGCTAATGATTTTAATTTTTTTTTGTTTTGGTTTTAAGTTAATTGCCTAATTTATTATTTGTATCTACTATGTTTTATTTATTAACAAAATTTAAATTTTAGGGAAGAGACCATTTGGAAATTGGGGGCGAAGATGTGGGGTCTTTAATGAATGCAGATATTGGCACCGAGGTAATTTTGTTGAACTAGAAATGATCTTTGATATAAGTTTAATGTTTTATATTTTTTTGATTTATTTGAAAATTGTTTTTGTACATGTTGCAGCTTGGCTCTTTGAGATCCTTTGGAGCCAAAGGAAAGGCTCTAGGGGAAAAAAGTGGACATGCATTCAAAGAATTTGATGTACGATTTTTTTAATAATTGAATTGTTTTGTAGATGAGTTTAATATCTTGATATTTTGAATTTAGTTTAAAATTGTTTAAATAATTTATGATCTAAAAATTTATAATTTGTTTTTTTGTGTATTGTAGGTTGAGTTGAGTCCCAGGGAAGGTCCTAGTGGAAAATAGTGGAAAGATATTGGTCGAGATGGATAGTGGTTCAGACTTTATAGTTTTTGTTGATATCTATATATTGGTGTTGTTTTGAACATGGAGGGTATTTATTTTTTGATTATATATATATGTACATTGAATTCACAAGTTCATCAACTCTTTTTTGGATTATATACATGAGTACATGTCCATTATTTCTCATTTGGTAAATGTTTAGAATATGTTTTGCATGAGTTTTGATAATATTTATAATATGTTTCGCATGAATGTTTAAAATGTTTTTATAGGTGCAATCCAAGGTTAGGAAATGTTGAATGATGACAATGAATGTTATGAAGTTAGAAAATGTTGAATGATGAGAATGAATGTTGAATGTTTCGAATGTTATGGAAGAATGAATATTGGGAAAGAATGAATGGGAAGTGTTAGGAATGTTTGAAATGTTATTTCAAGTTGGGAAATGTTGAATGTTGAGAATGAATGTTATGGTAAGAATCACTGTTGGGAAAAAATGAATGGGAGGTGTTAGAGAAAAAGAAATGTTGGGAAAGAATGAATGGGAGGTGTTATGGAAGAAGGAATGTTTTCAATTTGTTATGTTGAGAATAAGTGTTATTATAATATGTTTTGCATGAATGTTTAAAATGTCTTGATAGGTGTAACCCAAGGGTAGGAAATGTTGAATGAATGGGAACCCAAGGGTAGGAAATGTTGAATGAATGGGAGGTGTTGGAAATGTTTAAAATGATAATCTAAGTTAGGAAATATTCAATGTTGAAAATGAATGTTATGGTAAGAATTAATGTTGGGCAAAATTAATGGATTTTTAATTAATTTAATTTTTATTTTCAATGTCCAGGTACATTTGATGCGGCTGAAATCATGGCAAATGGGGGTAACGGTTTTTTTGTTTTTTAATCATAAGCGAAGATTCTAGGATTGTGAAGTTTGTGCTAAATTAGAGCAATGATTTTAAACAACAATTTGATGAATTTTCATTGATTTGTTGTAAATAATCATTTCTCTAATTTAGCATAAGCTTCACAATCCTGGAATCCTTGCTTGTGATTAAAAATCAAATGATCGTTATCTCCATTTGCCATGATTTCAGTTATGTGAATTTGCACAAGCGATATTTTAAATTAAAGATTTGGAACGGAGAACTTGGTTACAATTTTAAGACATCTATTTAAGATCATATTTATGGTGAAGTATGTATTAAAGAAACATGTTCGATGGATTAAAATACTACAAAATTTAATAGGTCTTTTTGTATTTTTTCGTTAGTATCAATCAACCAAAAGTAAAAATTCGGGGCGGAGTGGGGATAGCCACATCCGTTATCTCATCCCTTAGTGGTCTAATAGACATATGGGGACCCGAATAAAGTACTTTTGAATTTTCAAATTATATTTGAATTCATTTTTAAGCATGTTAAAGTACAACCATTTAAGCTTTTATGTTAGTTGTCATTCAAGAAAATATTCATAAAATCTCAATGAAAAAATATACTGGGCACAACAATTTTGATAATTGGACAAAAAATATATTGCACACAACAATTGACATGGACAAAAATATAGATCAATTTATTTTTGATATGTAGTTAAAAACATCGCAATGGAATACCATCTTCAACTATCCGTTCATGGTCACATATGGATAGTTTCCATTTTTTGGTTTTTAACTGTTTTTTTGATGGAACTTGTATCAATTTTATTCGAGATGCACATACTAAATGACTATATTGACAACATATAACATCAGGCTCATAATCCTGAAAGTAGACATAATTTTTTGTCATATGCGTCTGCTGAAAAAAGTAGCCTTTTAAAATGATGGATCCTCTTTCGTATGTAAATCCGTTGTCGTTGTAGTCCTCCAATAACTTCATTTTTCCTTCAGTGCATCGCATCAAATAATATTTGACATTTTCGTTGTTGTCTACAGTTGCAATCACAGCGAAAACATTTCCTGTGCAAGTTATGATTGTTGTTAGCGTATTTAAATGAATTAAATTGACTACTTATGGCGATGGATTAGAATGAACAATTGATTAAAAAGTCAAAAACAAGTTTATTACCTTCTCTTACGAGATCTGAAATTCTATCGCCATCAGACGATATTGCTATTTCTTCTGATTCTAATTCTTCAACACTTGCCAGAGGCATTTTTCCTTTTGGATTAATCTCTGTGTGTCTCCAAGCTTTTACGTAGTTGTTTGTTATGTTTTCACAAACTTCTGTAGACTCGACATTTTCAATGCAAATATGACAAAAGCATGATTGCTTTCTACTGTCAAATGCAAACACGTTGTGAAATGATTTTGTTTGAATAGAGTGAAGATCTCTAATTCCATGTATGGTGCTAGCGTCATATGGTATTGATCTATTTATATCTTGGACCCCAACAAGCCAAAAAAACCTACACAATAAATAGTGTACAGGTGTACTTAAATGTTAGTATATACATTTTTTAAAATTTTAAGAAATAATATAAATTAAAAAAATAGTGGACATACCTGCGCACGTCTTTTGATTGTTGATTATAATCATGGCTTAGATTTAATTAACACCATTGGACAACCTCTGCAGCTGAATGAAACCGTGCTGAAGAATAGTTCATTTGCCATCTTCGAAGTGCTCTTTTCACGCATGCTCCTGCACCATCATGCTCACCTTTTCCATGCCCAGTTTCAAAGAAATTCCAGCGATGTTTAATGTTCAGCGCTTTATGAAGTCGACATAACCAAAAAAATGATCGTGAAGATTTAAATTGACCCGCACATCCATCAGACCATATCCAATGCTCTTTGAATTTGACTTCGCATTTTTTCAGTGAGTCATAGAAAATATTTTCTATACAATGTTGGACAAAATGTGTGTCGTGTGTACGATCATCGTTGATATAGAAGTGATATTCTTTAATCACATCTCGATTGTCACATGTGCTTTCAATGCCATCGATATCCTGTTGAGAATGTCTATATACAACATGGACAAATATCGAAACTTGGTCAGAGTGATAGTATTCACTCTGTATTTCTTTTTGTGCAGCAAATGTATAGTTTTCAGCAAAATCAACCACCGACAAAATTGTTCCGGGTGGAAAAATTTCACGAGACTGTTTGAATTGAAGATCTTGCCATCGTGCTCTATGTGAATGCTGGGTGTATTTAAAAATTTCGTTTTCAAATTTTTTGAGAAAATCTGTGACGCATATCTTGTCTTCTAGCAAATCAATTCTTTTGGAACGTGAATCACTAGAACTTGTATTATAGTTGATGTATTCGTATCTCTTCCAATCAACATTTACATTTGACAACGATTGATCATTATCGATAGGGTATTTATTGTGGAATAACACCAAATTTCCACAATGATGACAATGTTTTCCATTGACACATTTCTTTGAATAAAATACTTCATCGTGATTTCTCTCACATAAAATTTGAGATATGAATTCACGTATCGTCGATGGAGGTGGTGAATTTGTCCAAAACATTTTACCAAATTCAAGAAACGTGTCATAATATAACTGAAATTGCACATGATAATGGCAACAACATGTATCACGTATAGTTATAGGTCGAACATACCATGGTTTTTGTTGCACAAATGTAGTGATTGATATATTAATTCCACGATGATCTTCCTTGAATTTATTGAACAATTGTACTTGTGTCATGTCCATTATATGTTTTGGTTGGCTTTCATATACATTTCGTGATATTCTTTTGCGTATCACATCTCTTGCATTTGGTGAAACTCGAGCATGTTCCAACCAATATTCTCGTACAATATCTTTAACCCCTGCTCCTAATCTATCTTTGTAAGGTTGTCTACAAATAATTGCCCAACAAGCAAGTTCATTATTTTCATCTATTTGCATTCTGAATTTGCTATGTTTGTATACTGTTTTTCTTGATGTTCCAACTGCTTTTGCTAGTTCTGTTGTCAAACGCTTTTGTTTAGTACTAGCTGAAAGAATTGCTGTATGAATTGCTTTACGTGCAGCACTGATATCTTTCTTCCTGGATTTTCCAAATTTTTTTATTGCATCGCCTATATTTTCCATCACATTTTGTTTCAATTTCGACTCTTTTGTTACTTTGTGAATACCCAATAACGATGTAGCACCTTCTAATTTCTTGGACACTAATAAACATCTCAAAATTTGTGCTTGTCCTGCTATTGAGTAATCTTTGAGAACTTCATCATAAAATTTTGTAACACGATATCGTGCAACATGTATTGGTAGTTTTTCTCCATATTTGTCGCAATCAATGTCTTCTAACATTTCATCATCAATAGTAAAAGTACCTATACATCAAGTTAAATTTAATTTAACATATATCAAAAAATAAAATTCATTATAAAAAAATGAATTTGGAAAATATATGATATATACATACCAGGTTCAATTTCTGGATTTTGAACTTGATCTTCAATATTGATTTCATCGACATTAGCATGTAAATCACTATTTACATCTTCTACAATGTTCTTTTCAACTTCAATTTGTTCTTCTTGTACTCTATTTTCAATTTCCATTTCTTCAACATTGTCATGTAAATCTATATTTATATCTTCAATAGTTCTCTCTTCCGTTTTAGCAACCCTTTGTTTTTTGGTAATATATCTGAGTTTTTATTTCTCTCTATTATCATCATCATCACGTTTACGATCAGCTTTTCTTTTACGATTTCTCTTATTGCCCATGGTTGTTTAATCTATAGACGATAAATTAAAGAATCATGTTACTTTATAGTAAAAACAAATAAATTAAGATTTAAAAACATTTACGGAATTTATAAAAACATGAACTGAAATTTACTTTACCTTTTAAAAATTTTGTAAGAGTCTTTTGAAGAAGATTTCTTTGGAATTAACTTTCCTTTGAAAAAATTCTCTGAACAAAAATCTTCTTTGGAAAATAATAAAAACACCTTGTGCCAAGGAAGAAAATAAAACACCTTGTAAATAAATCTTTGTTGTAAAATTCATTCCAAGAATACTTTTTTGAAAAAATATCTACGAAAAAAACCACTAGAAAAAAATACTTTCAATAAAAACTTATTTATAAATATATCTGGGAAAAAATCATTGTAAATAAACAACTCTTTGAAAAAAACCCAATTTCAAAGAAATAAGAAGTACAAAATTACCTTGTAAAAAATCCTTTGCAAAATAAGATAACTATTTGAAAAAACTCCTTTCAAATAAATAAGAAGTGCAAAACTACTTTGGAAAAAAATCATTTGCAAAATACCTTAGCAAAACAACTATTTGAAAAAACCTCTTTCAATTAAATAAAAAGTGCAAAGCTACTTTGAAAAAAAAACATCCTTGCAAAGAACCTCCTTGCAAACATGTCTAAGAAAAGAAATATTTTGAAAAAACTCCTTGCAAATATCCCTTAAAAAAAACACGTTCAATGTGTCTTTTGGAAAAAAGAAGAAGAAACATACTTTGTAAAAATCTCTTTTTCAAAAAAATGTTTTCTTTGCAAATATACAACAAGAAAATAAATATTTGGAAAAAACTTCTTGCAAATATGCCTTAGAAATTTTTTTTCTTCAATGTGCCTTTGGAAAAAAGAAGAAACATACCTTGTAAAAACCTCCTTTTGCAAAAAATGTCTTCTTTGTAAAAATGCAATAAAAAAGAGATATGTTGAAAAAACTCCTTTAATGTGCCTTTTGTAAAAAAGAAGAAGACATAGCTTGTAAAAACCTCCTTTTGCAAAAAATGTCTTCTTTGTAAAAATGCAATAAGAAAAGAGATAGTTTGGAAAAACTCCTTGCAAATATGCCTTGGAAAAAAAAACTCCTTCAATGTGCCTTTTGTAAAGAAGAAGAAGAAACATAGCTTGTAAAAACCTCATTTTGCAAAAAATGTCTTCTTTGTAAAAATGCAATAAGAAAAGAGATAGTTTGGAAAAACTCCTTGCAAATATGCCTTAGAAAAAAAAACTCCTTCAATGTGCCTTTTGTAAAGAAGAAGAAGAAACATACCTTGTAAAAACCTCCTTTTGCAAAAATTATCTCCTCCTTCCGAAATTAGTTTGACAAAAAAATGCGAAGTTCAAACATGCGAAAATAATGAATTAACTTTACGTTTATTTATATGAGTATAAATTTTTATTTTTATTTTTTTCCGGTCGACGTAATTTTTTTTCCGTTTAGTTATTCGGCCGAATAACCTTCGCCATAAGTTACGGCGCCGTTACGGAAAAAAGTTATTCGGCCGAATAATTATTCGGCAGAATAATTATTCGGCCGAATAATTATTTCGGCCGAATAATCTCTGAAACATGACCGATTCAAATCTCTGCAAAATTTCCAGGTTTCTCCATTTTCGGAAGGAGAAAACCACCTCTTACACAACAAAACGAATGTCGGACTTCATACCAGTAGATTCATCATTGAATCTACTTTACGAGGGTATAAATTTTTTTGTATATAGATAAGAACTGATATTTTTTAAGTTTTATATTTCTAACATGTGTCGAGTTATGATTCAGCTCTTTAAAAAAACAGTGAAAAGAAAAATCCATAACTTTGTAAATACAACACCAAAAAAATCGAAGAAAATGTGGGTCGATTCATTGACGTGTCTACTTCAAAAGGGTGGTCGTAGATTTTTTGATTTTATAGCGGATTGAGAGAAAAGTGGTGCAACAAAAAGGTTGTTGAAAATCGACTGAGTTTCCCCATGGATCGACTTTAAAAAAATATAATAATTAGTATAGAGGTCCATTGGATGCAAACTTATAGTCACGCGTTAGTACATTGTGTGTAGATTGTCATAGCATTTTCAGTTTTTGCAAAACACAAGTCTAACAACGATTTTAGTGGTGCAACAAATCATAACTCTTTTGTAGTCTTTTCATTTTATAAGAACACACTGTCAAACATTTGCGAAATCGACATATCAAATCTTAATAAAAAAAATTGAAAAAATTATGAGTAGAAAGCTAACATAATTCTACAAAAGTTTTCTTTTTACGGCAAAGTGAAATTTTAAATAAAAATATCACTTTTGTTCGCCCGAAGTTGGAAGACATGAAAAAAACAGAATTATTTTCTCACGAGACCCCCCAAAATAGACACCCATCTTCATTTTTTCACCCGTAATATTTTTATAAAATCATGGTGAGGAGCTCAAGGCCAAGGCCCCACCATCGATTTATTGATACATATGGTTTACGTGCTAGCCATGCACAATGGAAATGTGAATATCATGTAAATATGCATTTTAATAAAATACCCACAACTAGCTATGCAATGCAACAAGAGATGGGGACATGATTTTACAAGGAACTGGGAGGGAAATATTCAAACCCTTGAGCCAATCAAGTCAAGCCAAGTGTCAATGAGAGAACCCATCAAACCCTCAACTACCCAAGTTGAATTTTGTACCCAATCATTGATTTCTCCCAAGAGTTGGTTGAGGTAGTTAATGCCTCAGGGAATGGGAGGTATGGCTGTCCAAATTCATGTATGGGCAAGCCACCTTGCATGGAAAAATGTGTTTTGCTTCTTGGGAAAGAAAAGAGCCATGAATTGCTCCCCAAGCCATTACCCATCAACTAGTCTTCCTCCCTCACGAGTTTGGAGCCACCAGGGCGTTTTCCAGCCATGGGTGTCTGTGTTTTCCTTCAATCTCAGCTGGGAGAAGGGTGTTTTTGTGTTGTATACCAGTGGGGAAGAAGGAGAATGGAACTAGGGTTCCATAGAGACCGTCTTTGCTGTTAAATGCTTAGAGAGTTGGGGAGAAAACATTTTTCCGCCCTGTGGATGCATTTCCCTTTCCACAATTCGTTTTGGGTGAGCCACGATTTGGGGAAAACCCATGGCCATCCTATTTGTAAACCCCATGAATGGAAATGTGTATCCGTGCCCAGTTTTTGAGTTGATGTGTGTAAGAGTATGTTGGGGTATGGGTTATGGGTCTCCATTGTTTTGGCTTGAGCTTGATAGCAAGCATCCAGGGTTCTGATGTAGCCTGATAAACCTAGCTAGGGACTGGCTTGGCTCAAATGAAATGATTAATTCGCTATATATGAGTTGAATGCCCCGTTTTCCTTGTAAGAATCATGCCCAGCTCGGGGCCGGCCTTCGGACGGACTAACTATATGCTGTCGAAGATCCTACGGTTGGGTGGAACATTGCAGCGACATAGCTAGTTGTTTGGGACAATTGCACAACAAAGATAAGTGTTTCTCTATCTGTGTGTTTTGCCTCTGCAATGTATAATTAATGACTGTTATTGATACATTGAATGCATTTGAAAAATGTGTGTGTGGATGAGTTTTAATTCCGCTGTGCATAATTGCTTAATTTGCATCTGCACACTATTTATTTTATTGCTGAGAACCTAATGAATGGGTTGAGTTTATATAGAAGTCCGTAGATTGGCATCATGTTCCCTCCCTTGGCTTAGATGGATGGGTGGGTATGTGACAACTAAGTTGTCTATCTAAAAGTAAAAAGACTATATTTTGACAGAGTAAGGTCTGTTTGCTTACCTTATCGTTCTAAGATGCAG
The DNA here is from genome assembly GCA_027924585.1 of Larix kaempferi. Taxonomy (NCBI): domain Eukaryota; kingdom Viridiplantae; phylum Streptophyta; class Pinopsida; order Pinales; family Pinaceae; genus Larix; species Larix kaempferi. The sequence continues at coordinate 13,673,846 of BSBM01000179.1, forward strand.
GCTTGGGAGGAGGTGACCCCGTCGCCATCCTCGTCGACACTCTCAACTTGCAAACAATCAAACACAGTTAGACCCAAAATAACCATAAGAATAATTTAATAAGTATAAAATGTGTCGAGTCACCTTACCTTGTATGAGTTACAGATACGACCAGCGGTTGGTTCCTCCCCGATTCACTTATGTCTCCTCTTCCCGCAAAAAAAGAACTCGAAATTTAGACCTTGCTACAAGAGAGATAACAAAAATAAAATTTATCTATTCAGTTGTAGTGTTTAGTGAATCTTTTTCTCACCTGTTAATAAGTCAGATCGAGGGTTGTGAAGTTGTCCGGACTCAGTCACAACAACCAGTGATATTTGGATGTGGCGGCCTTTAGCACCAAGACGAATTCCTTTACACATTGGAAAGAAACCAAAAAACACAATTAAACTTTGGATAATGGGTAGACGAAAAACCTCACAGAATCGCCATGAACGAACAGAGCCTCTGTTCGCAGAGCTTACAAACCAAACAATTGCATTAATGAAGTTTCACACAATGAAATGAACACATTAAACCCTAAGAAAAAACTTGTTCATCATATTGTACATGTGTATGGCCGAGATTCAATCTCGAGTGAGCCATAAAATCTTGGCTGCGCTGTCAACTCGCAGCCACGGTGGCTCTTTAATTAGAAAATCAACCACGATACAGACCATTAAACCAATTTAACGTGCGGTAGAATAAATGTTAACTTTATTTTATTACATTTCAAATCAAGTTTCAACTATGATGAAACCCTATAGATCCAACTACATATAAATGAATACATCAACACATATCCTTATATTGTTAAACCTTGCACTTTGGGGCAATGAATGATATCGTTGGTCTTTGTGACAACCTTAATACTTTTAATTAATGGGATCAAGACTATATCCACAGTCTCCCAACTATTATCACATGCAACTAAAACATTAGTGCATAATATTTAAGTCAAGGATCAAAGATCAAAACTTAGCCTTAGGGTTAAGCAAGGCCTTTTACAAACTAATAGCAAGAACAAGATAAAAAGAACAAAAACATCACATGTAGGTATGATGGTAGCATGACGATAAACACCCATGGTTGTGCAAACCTATCATATAACCATTTTAAGAATTGGGTAAGCGACTATACAAAGCAACAACAAATTATTTATGCTGTAGTAACTAATACATACTGAATCATAGAGACGTTATATATATATATATATATATATATATATATATATATATATATATATATATATTAGTTATGAATTTTTGAGGTTCGTGACAGTGGGTGGGCTTGGGATATAGATATCAATGATGTGTAAAAATAAATTTGCACTTCAAAATGATGGGTGAAATTAAAATTCACACTTCATTAATGACGATTAATTTTATGAAGTGGCAATATTTTAATATGTAAAATGACAAATGACGGCTATTTACCTATTAAATTTCAACCATGGATCAAATAATATTGCATCTTATTATTCTATTATGATTAGTTATCCAGTTTTTATTATCTATATTTGTCATAACTTATGCACATTTTTAGATGGGTGAACTTGCCTTTCTCATATGAGATATATGTCTCTTTGAAGTGTTCACTCCATCTATTTAGTAAAAAAAAAAATTCATACAATGGTGAATATGCAAATGGTGAACTTTCTCATATTGGATATATGCTTCTTAGAGCCTTGAATTTTGCAAAAATATTTCAAAAAAATGTCATCACATAACATAATGACTTATTACTTAATAACACATTTTATGTTGATGTATTTATGAGTTGGCCTTAAAAGAGCATAAAGTTCAATCTTCTAATTGTATATTTTAACATCAAAATCAAGTTTTAAATGATATGCATCACATCAACATCAACACAATTGTTTATTCAATATTTTTAATCTAAGATGGTATTGAGGATGTACATATTTGCAAATTTATTATTTAATTATATATGCAATTTTCTATTCTACATATTCTACATTTATGTAATTTAGTTTATGTTTTCTTTATCATTTTACTTTTATACTTTTTATTTCCATTCCAATTTCATGTAATCTAGTTTATCATGGTTATAAAATTTCTCTCTCTTATGTTATTCCTTCGATACATAATGGGAAGATAAGATCATTTTCAACCGCTAAACATTTGAAAAAAATGCAATTCGTGATTCTTACAAATGTAATATATACTATCAATAGTATGCCCATTCTACTTTAAATGAAATTTTGAGGAAATTATAGATTATTTATGTTGATAAAAAAACAATATAAACTCATATTCATTTTCATTATATGATCATTAACACCAAAAAACCAAATTAATTATTTAACAAACAAAATGACAAAAAACTATTTTATCTTACCTATATTGAACCTATTCATGCAATGGTTCAAGAAACACACAAACTAGAGTAGGAGCTTTAGATGGGGTGGGTTTGACTAAGGAACCTTTTGCATATTTATGGTAGATCAACCCTTAGTTCGAAGAGTTTTCTCTTGACTATTGGCCATTTGAGGTTGTTGATGTTGTTTTCTCTTCATGGAGTTGACAACACAAATAGAATTTGTGTTGCAAAGTGGACCTAGGATGAAATGCAATTAGTTTGATCAACCATTGCAGTGATTAATGCATATAATTGCAGGACCAAGCTCAAAGATGTACTAGTCTCCCAACTATCGAGGTATTGATTCACAAATACAAATTATTGATGTATTTTTTTGAATTGTTTCACTATGACTTTGTTTTTTATAAAACCCAAAAGCATACCCTTTCATGGGAATGGAATGAGTGGGAGAGGGTTTTATCACTATTACATGGTGACACTTCTAATATATTAGACCATTCATTTAATAAATGCTTCATTTTCTTTTTCCATGAGTTGTAAATTGCTTGTTGGAGCACTTCAAGGACATGTGTCTTGAACTCTTGTCAGTGCTACTTGTGGAAAAAAATACGGGCAATGTAGTGGAAGAAATAATTTCTAGATCTTGCACTTATATCTAGCTATGATCAAACCTAGAAAATAGGCCACCATCTATGCATGTGACCATTTTCAATTTGAAATCAATTCTTAGATGGACCTTGAAAGAAATTATGAGATGAGTATACAACATGAGAATTATGAAACGAACTCTAGGACAATTAGTCCTATGACCAAATTCGAACATTTTTAGTTGAATTTTAAAATGACTTATAAAACAATTTCTAAGTAAAATATGGAACACAATTCTTAGATGAATGCTAAGGCAATGAAACTTGACACCAATCCTAAGAATATTCAAATGGTTTTTGAGATGATTCTTGAAATAATTCTTAAATGAATCTACAATAGTAACGATGTTGAGATGAATAATGAGGTAATCAATTCTAAAACCAATCACTAACATCTTGAGACATACTATGAGATGGATCTTGTACTAATTTCATATTTCATAGATGAATCTATAACAAATTTGTGACATGAACATCAAAGCATTGAATAATTTTGAGAGCAATCTCGAGCATCTTTAAACATATTTTAAGTTGACTCTTGAGATTATTTTTAAGATAAATTTGCATAAAAAATTTGATATGAAATTTGAGAGAATTAATTATGATAACAATCCTAAGAATCATTAAATAAACTTTGGCATGAACCTTGAAACAAATTTCAACATGAATCTTCACCACAATTTTCAAAGATAAAAAAAAATTGCAATTTCAATGAAGTATTTTTTTGTTTCAAAAAATATTAATTTGTTCAAAACATTTTTTTTTATCTTAGGACTTTACAATGTTGACTTATTCATACCATTTTTTTTTGTACATTTTTAGGGTGTTACAATGTTGACTTGTCATAACAATTGCCTTTCTTTCTTGTCATATTTGTACAATTAGTCTTAAAGCATACAACTTATGATGTTATTTTCTGAAAATTTATGATATTAATTAGAGATTATATGTTGTTTTCCTTATCATTTTTTATTAATTGTCAATTTTTTATGTTTTTTCAAAATGAAAAATGCATCACTAATATGGGATGCACACAAATCTCTACATTATGTTGATACATACATTTCTCCATTATTTATTATGATCACATGATTAAGTAAGCACATTTATATCATAAATGTTAGCTCATGACATTAGTGACTTGTACAACTACTGACATTGACTTCTTCAATTGTTGACGTTGACATATCTACACATTGCTTAGTGTAATGAATTTACCAGGAAACCTACAAGTTACTTCTCTTCATTCTGAGGATGGTACTCAGAGTAAGTTGAATTCTTCCCTTCTCAAGGTCAATCCAACAATTAATAATCGGCTCAAGAAGAGAGCAAGCATGTCAGAAAGTGAGAATTGAACTAAGGGATGATAACAATTTTTCTCTTAACCACTCAAGCTTCACCCAATTGACCCAAAAGACATTATCATGTGAATATCTAATATGATTATAATTAATATTCATAAATTATATTTCAAAATTTACCAATATATTGTTTGAAATACCTTGTTTTCAAAAGACCTCCAGCCGCAGGAAACGAAGCGGCCGAAGAACGCTGCAGGAAATGAAGCAGCCGAAGAACGCTCGCGGTAGGCACTGCAGCCAAAGAGTTTCCCACCAAACCAAGTCGCAGGGAAAGTCTGGGTTTCCCAGCGCACACCATGGGGGGAAATGGTAAAGTAGCCGGGAAAGTTGATGTTTTCCACCGCACGCTACTGGGGAAAAAAATGGGCTAAGTCACGGGGAAAGTTGGGTTTTCCGGCGCACACCATGGGGAAGAAAAAAATGGGCAAATTCGCGGGGAAATTTGGGGTTTTCCAGCGCACGCCATGGGAGAAAAAAGAGCATTCTATCAAAACAATATTTGAAATACATTGTATTCTAAATACCTTTATCCCCAAAATGTGTTGGGTCCAATTTATCAAGAAACGTTTTGTCCATGTCCTCTTCATAAATATCCAACATAATATAGCCATTTCAATCTAGATGGTTAAATTCACCCATTATAAACCTTGTAATTTTCTTGCCCAAATGTTTTCAATTTCTAAAGAACTTCTTTACATTGATGAGTATCTTCATTGATGCATATTTGACAAAGCTTTTGCATGTTTCGTGGACACTTATGTTTCACTTTTTATATATTGGCTGAAAAGAGTTCAACTGCATTATAATCACCACATTGGTTTCTCATAACAACAACTACATTATAATCACCATATTGATTTCTCATAACAACAATAATAAAATTTTGTGTAATGTATCTTTACAACAATATTATTAAGTACCTTAAAAATATCACATATAAACAGGATAGTATGTTACATTTATCATTACTTTATATTGCCTTCAATATTTCCACATTTCTAAAAAAAATATTCAAACTCACCTCATCACATTAATATTTCACCTTATCAAATTTTCAATATTTCATTTTATATTGTTTTCACATCATTACATGTAATTTACTTTATGCTATTTTCTGTTTTGTTTTTGACATCCCATTACACATTTTGGGACAACTACTGTGAATTTGAGCATTTTACGTCAATCTTTGAACATTTTGCCTAAATTTTTGAATATTTTGATTATATAGACATATGCCCATCTATTATGAGGACAACAAATAAATGAATAACTGAAAACACAAAAAAAAAAATGGGAACCTAGAATGTCATCTTTAAGATTTGTTATTATGTGATTAAATATTTAAGAAGAACAATCTTGTAATCCTAACTTGTCGCTTTAAAAAAGATGCGTTTATTGGTTAGCAAATGTTTAAGAATTTTTAAGATTTGTTATTATTTGTTAATTGGTGATTAAATATTTAAGAAGAACAATCTTGTAATCCTAACTTGTCGCTTTAAAAAAGATGCGTTTATTGGTTAGCAAATGTTTAAGAATTTTAGATTGATGCTTTCAAGTAATTTGGCTGATTATAAAGTCATGATCCCAGTTTGAATTTTCATGTGTTAAAGAAACCCATTAATTTTGAATTTTCATAAAATTAATTTTCCTGTGTTAAAGAAACCCGTTGCAGCACTGAAGAATTTTATAAATTTATGATCCTACAAATAAGCACAGCAGCAAACTAAGAGAAACGAAGAAAAAATATAAATAGGAAAAAGACAAAACCATGGTAGCTTGTACCATAGTAATTATAATGTAGTCGACGTCACAGCACTTAAGCCACGTCCTCCAAAAATCATTCTTGCGGCATGCCCGTCATTGTTCAATCCCATCAAGCAGTAAAATCCACCATAGAGCACGCCCTGAAGCTCTCCATCTGTCACTGTAGCTACTCCACACCCCATATAAAAGGCCATAGAAAATGGTCTGGTGTAAAGTTTTGTAATATGAAAATAAACTGAAAATATAAATGAGAAAACTACAATAAAGGAAAACTAAAAAAAACACAAACTCTTACTGGATTTGTGGCCATTCTGGTCCGTGAAAAATGAGGGAACAAAGGATTTAAAGATAGGTGAGAATAAAGATCCCAAACCTTAAGAATTTACAGTAACTTTATTGTCCATTTTAATTTTTTTTTTTTTTTTAATTATAAAAAAATCCTAAAAAATATTTGATAACAAATTGATAAAAATAATACAATTTGAATCAAATATAAAATATATAAAATTAGTTTATTTTTCAAAACTAAGAAAATCTTAGAAAAAAAGAAATTAATTAATAAAAAACCAAAATCATATTAAAAAATTTATATATTTTGATTAAAAAGATTTAACATAAATCCATTATCAAGTGTCAAAAAGATCAAATCCTTTGAAATGTGAACTTCTATATTAATTTTATATTATGAAAAGGTTTGTACCTTAAAAACATTATATTCTTTCTTAGTATTTAATAAATTTGAAGACGAATTCATAATGGTGTATTTTATTATATTTTTTTTTTTTTTACTTTTGCATTTTTACTTCAATCATTTTTTGTGGATTTAATTTATTAATGTTATAGCTATAAAATATGGCTATACATGTATTTGACTACGACATATGGTTAATACACTTAGTAAAAATCATTAATAAAGAAAATTACTAATAAAATTCAAATATTATTATTATTATATTTTTAATTTTATAAAATATTATATTAAATTAACATATATAGAGATAGACATTATAATTTCTTTAATATTAATGTGTAAAATTTAATATATTATATTTTTATTTTTATTATAAATAGTATTATTATATTTTTAATTTATAAAATATTATATTAAATTAAATTATAAAGATAGATATTATAATCTTTTTAATATTAAGGTGTAAAATTAAATATTATAATATTTTTTTTTTGTAAGTAAGAGAGAGATAGAATTCTATTAATAAAGTACAAAACATACCAAAATGGTACAAAGAGCCCAAAAAAGGATCAGAACATTCCAGAGGCCCATCTCAGTGGGGAAGATGGAAACCAACCCAATTTTCAACTTAAACCCCAGAACATCAAAACCAGTTTTACGACATGACCAAAAGATGCCAACAAAAACCCAAAAAGGGTGGCAGCCAATGCCTGTGCGAACCGAGATAGCCAAGAAAGAAGCTAAGACAGAAAATAGATTAATTCCTTGCTACAGAGACGGAAAGAAACCAGTAGTAAATGACATGATACACAAGGACGAAGAAAATTCCACTGAAGATCCACAGCAAAAAGCCCAGCAAGCCGAACAAGTCCGGCCTACTGATCAAGGCTTGATGTCCCTGGCACCCCGCGTCTGACGCCCTGCGGAGGTTGAATGCAGAGGTCTTCCATCAGTGCTTCCAGGATACCAATTTTCTCCATTTCACTTTGTTGACTAACCTTCATACCTGCAATAACATCCTTCATATTCTCGACGATATTCTCACAGATGTGTAATTCCCGGCCTAGTAAAATCTTGCAAGCCCAGAAGGGGATAGCCATAACCTGATAACCCACACGCGCCTCAACCTCTTCCAGCAAGGCAATTTCCAAATAGGCAATCTGGTTTCCAATTGCCGACGGTGTTTCCTCAAGATAGAAGTGCGCCCAGTCAAAATTATGGGGGTTAACATCCTCGTGGGTACTAGTCTGGGTGGACGAACCTTTCCCAGAGTGTCTCCCGCTGCCCCCAGGATTTCTACCCGACCCACGACGACTGCTGAACCGAATGCGGGGAGGCATAATTCTCAGAAAGATAGAACCATATGACGACAAAAAGCCACCTTTTATATGAAACCAACTAATACAAAAGTTAAACTCAAACTGCATGCCAGGAGATAGGGATAAGCACACGGTTTTGGACTTGCACATCTGGCCATCCTTGTCATCCTTCGTAGATTTATAATCCGCATTCCTATGTCTAGAAATGGGGATTGTACCCATCCATAAATTCTCATGAGTACTAAAATTAACCACTTTGTCCTAACCAAAGATCTCGCCTACTTGAAAGATGATGAGCCTACAAAACTTACTACTTTCTGTACCATCCCAATTGCTGAGATCATTACTGCCTTCAACTCAGTACACACTCCTACCATTAATCATGATGGTACCATTACTCCCATCTTTCAGACACTTGAGAGAATTAAGGCAGAATGACCGGATGAGCGTGTATTGTAATAACCATCTATCAACCGACTTCAATTCCATAAGGTGTCATGAAATCACCCAGGTACATTGCATAATAAGGATGTTAAGTATTGACATGCGTTGGGTTACTGCCTGCAAGTGTCCTATCTACCCGACCTCCATGTGATTCTTCGTCCTCATGGCACGTGGTGTCCGCCCGAGGAATGAGATCGACAGCAGTGATCATCTCACAGTGATGCCTGGCCATGTGATCACACATCTCATCCAAGGGTCCAGCTTTGAATGCAACACGTACCTTAACACCCATATTGGCCAGCTTGTCTGCCAACTTATTGCCTTTTCAACGCACATGTCTGAACTTAATGGCCGGAGAGGTTCTCAGGATCTGCTGAAGCTGGTTCAACCTGCCTTCCCATCTCCAATTCAGTGAAACCTTTGAAACAACCACCCCTCTCTGAATACGACATGCCATGGTAATTAGAATGTTGGAGTCGCCTTCCACAATCAAAGGTAACCACTTTTTTGTAATCGCCCAATTGATACCATTAACCATGCCTTCTAACTCCGCAATGTTATTGGTTGTTTCGCCCAGGTTACCCTAGAAAGCGCCCAACACCAGGCCGAGGTCGTTTCTGATGGCTCCCCCAAAACCTTCATGGGGGGTTTCCTTTTGTTGCCCCGTCAAAATTGAGTTTCAGGGTATCAACCAGAGGAGTTTTCCAAAAGTCAGGGCTGGTGGATTTTTCCCTACTATGCTACGTTTCGGCGATGCCGCTAGGTAAGCTGAAAATTCCCCATTCATTAAAAATTAATCTCTCAGTGGGATCCGCATTTCCAGTTTCAGGGGGTAGACTTTTAATGTATAAAGTTCCCTTGATATGTATTTCAAGAACCTTCCAAATTGCCTCAGTACTTCTTTGCTTTTCCTCAAAGATTCTCAGGTTCCTCTCCTTCCAGATTTCCCAAACCACAAATCCCGGGAACAATTCCCAAATTTGGTTAAGAAGTTCACTTTGAAAAGGCTTAGCCTGCCATTTTTCCAAAGTCAAGTCTGAGCAGGCCAAAACTCTTGCAGTCTTCCTAAATCTCTCTTCCCCCCTGATCCAAAAGAAAGAGGCCAGCGGGCACTCGTCTAGCAGATGGTTAATGGATTCACTTTCGGTCATGCACATGCTGCAGCGGGAAGGCCTAGAGAAGCCTCTCTTCCAAAGGTTTTCCCAAGTCAAGATGCAACGGTGAATTAGCAGCCACCCAAAAGTTGCAATTTTAGGCCACTGGTTCATCTCCCAAACTTTTTTCCATTTGTCGTACTTGGGCATCTTCCACAATGGCCAGGACCTCCACCTTCAGCCAATCCCAGCATGAGTGAAAGAAATTTGTGGTGAAGCCATCCGGTCCAAGAGCTTTGTCATCTGCCATTTGTTTGATGGCTTCATCAAGTTCCTCCATTCTGATAGTCCCCATAAGGAGTTTATTGTGGTCTTCTGTGACCAGTCTCGGGATATGGTGGAGTACCTTCTCCCTTTCAGCTTTCCTATTGATATTAGGTTCTTCCAGTAAGTCTTCGAAGTGATCTTTCAGGGTCTGCTCTATTTCAGGTTGAGTTTCCACCATATTACCATCCTCCTTCTTAAGCCTCACCACCCTGTTCCCATGTTGGTTTTGGATGGTGGCTTTGTGAAAGAACTTGGTATTACGCTCAGCATCTTTCAACCAATGACTCCTAGATTTTTGCTTCCATAGGAGTTCTTCCTGGTGGTCTTTGAGGTTGAGTTCCTACAAAATATTTTGTTCCTATTCCTTTAACTCCGTGGAATAACCTTGACTCATAGCCGCCTTTTGAACCTCCTGTAGTTTAAGGTCGAGCAACTTATTACCTTGAAGAATGTTCCCAAAGATTTCTTTATTCCACTTCTTTATTTTTCCTTTAAGGTATTTTAAATTTTGTTCAAACTGGTACATCTTGGTTCCCATGATAGGGTCACAAGTCTGCCACCACTGTCTCATTTGGTCCGAAAAATCAAGGTGCAGGAGCCAGAATTGTTCAAACCTAAATGGACGTCTGAGGTTTTCTCCTATTCTATGCCATTCCATGCTGATCGGCCAGTGATCCGAGCCCGCAGAGGGCAGTACAACTACTATCAAATCCCCGCCTCCCATCATAATAGATTCAAAAACCAAAAACCTATCTAATATGGAAGCAATGCTGCTGTCCCCTGCTCTCTTATTATTCCAAGTGTATAAGCCATTGGAGGTTTTGACATCGATCAAATCCAAATTTTTTATTACATCCGAAAATTTGTCACTACTGGGGTGTAGATAACGTCGAACTCCACGTTTCTCATCAAGATTCCTAATTAAATTGAAGTCCCCCCTATGATCCAAGACCTATCGCTAGTCTCTCTTTTGATATTCCTAATGGAATTCAATAAGGAGCTCTTATGGTTGGCTAGAGAAGGTCCGTAAACATTTGACAAAAAACCCCTGACTCTGGTCCCTAAAATATGGAAAGAAGCAGATAAGATAAATTTTGAAGCCATCCAATCAGACAGACTCACTTCCTTAGGGTTCCAGAGAATGCCAATTCCCTCGGCCGAGCCAATAGCGTCAATTGCTACCACATTACAGTGTTTCCATACTTTCTGCCCGATGGATTGAAGATCTGATTCAGAGCACTTAGTTTCTCGGAGAAAAACAATTGCAGGTCTCTCTAGTTCGATTTTTCGTCGTAGGAGACGGGTCTTTAGGATTCTCTTGCACCCTCTAATGTTCCAGGATGTAATCCACATCTGATAACTGATTAAGGTTGGAGGATGATACAGCCACATCAATGGTGGGATACTGGCACGATGCCACCAGGTTCCTTCCTATCATTTGAATTCTCTACATGTTACTTCGCCTTCCCCTTTTTTCCCCCTGGTTATCTTTCTCCCATCGTTCTCTTTGAGGGATTCAGAAACTATACCCAAGTGTTTGTGTTTTTTGTATTTAATGATTGCTTTCTCCAGGAGTGAGACCTGATGCGCTGTTATAGTAATTAGATTTTCAACTATGCATGCGGCCTCCAGGCCTTCCAGATCCAGATCTTTCAATTCCATTTCCTCTCCACCTTCCTCTTGCGATGAGCCTACATAACCCAGTGCATCAACCTCAGACATATGAACAGTGCTGTCATCTTCTTGTTCTTTATTTGTTGCTTCTGCCTTTTCCTTCTTATTAATCTCCTCATCACCTTTAACTTCTTCCCCATATTGTAAGGCCTCGTATCTATTGTGGATCATATTTTCCTTATAAATTTCAGGGCCCCCTACCTTCCTGGCTTGCCATTTCTTGGTCGCAACTTTTTTGAATCCTTCTTGATCCTTTCCTTCAGAGTCGATCTTCCCTACTGGTTGTTTATTAAGCGGACAATCCCTTAATAAATGTCCATGTTCATGGAATCTTTGACAATGGAAAGGGATCTGTTCATAATAAATGGCCTGGAACCAATCTTCGTCCTCCCAAGTTAGGTCTATCCCTGTCGGCAGATCTTGAGATATATCCATATAGAGACATATGCGGGTGTATGAAGTATACTGCATCTTCTTGGTTTGTTCAGATACTTTTACAAATACCCCCAACTCATTACCAATCTCCATTAGGATTTCCTCCTTCCAGTATTCAGAAGGCAAGGAGTAGAGTCGTATCCAGACTGGGGCAATGGTTAAATTTTCTTTATCCGGGTTGAACCGTTCCTTCCAGGGGCGGAGATACAATCCAACCGAATTGAAAAAATATGGTCCATTATCAAAAATCCTTGTACGGTCTTCTTCAATAAAGAAAATCACAGTAAAAAATCCTTTAGCCCCTAGTTGTAGATCATAATGGCCCTAGGGTTTTGAGGTTGTGTTGATCCACCACACCAACACTTTCTCAGCTGGCCAGATCCCAACAAATTTTCCAATGAGCGCATGTTCCTTCATGTACTGAATATCCGTTCGGACTCTCTCTGATTTTATCAGGAGTTTGGGAATTTTGTTTTCCTTCGGCAAGCATTGCCCAAGCTTCCTTGATTCTATCGTTGTCTGCACAGAAGTGGCCACACCACTACTCCCTGCTTCCGTGTTTCCAGTCCCGCATTCAGGGGCAGGACATTGGTTTGTATTTTTTCCTCTATCAATAGCCCCAGAAGAGGCCAAAGCCTCGCCATTAGTGGCTGCACTCATGTCCTTCCCAGACCGCACTCCAATGAGGCCCCAAAGGAAACCCCACATAGTTCCCAAGATCAGAAACCCTCAGATCACCGTCGTACCTTCCTCGTGCATTACAAAAAGTTCATCTAAGTAATCAATCCTTATTCAAAAACCAAATATTATAATATCTTTAATATTATGTTGTAAAAGTTAATATACTATATTGTTATTTTAATTATAATTTTTTTAATAATATATATTATAAACATTACACATCTTACTCATGTGAATATGAAAAACATTTTAACATTTAATCAAAACATTATAATTAAACATTTTACAATTATTATATATATTTATCATCATCACTTCAAAGCATTGAAAACATAAAGTAATTTAAAAAATAAAGTAAAACAAATATAATTATTAAAACACCCAACACCTTATAGATAGTAATTAAATTTACTTGAAAATATATTATGGAATGCTTATATTAAGAAAGTTTGTATTTTTTTAAAGTCATATTTTTTTTTGAAAATTAAGGTTTTGAAGTATATCAATTGTTGTTATTAAAGTTTGTATAAATTTTATTTAAAATTAAATTGTTTATAATCAAGTTTTGCAATTAATTACTTACAAACTTTGTAATCAACTATTTTCTTCTTTTGTCTTTATGTTTTATGTGCATTTTATTTTCTTTTCTGCAACAAAACAATTGAAAACTATTATTTAATGCTAAATTATTTACTTATATGTACATAATAGAAAAATTCACTTGACTCACTACATTTGAAGCACATTGTTGTTGAGATGGCTCCTCCTCCGATGCAATTATGTCCATTTATTTGACCATCTCCTAGTACACTTATTTGAACATCCCTACTAGCATATATCAGAGATCACCTCATACATCCTTTGGGATTTTCATAATCTTCCTGAAAAATTTAACATGACATTAATCTATTTTTATATTGATATGGAAAGAAAGTAAATATAACAAAATTAATATTAATATTAGAGGAATGCTTTGTAGTAGTATATACATATTCTAGAAAAGCATGTTTAGGAATATTGCTTTCTGAATTATTATTTTGTTGTTGTTGTATGTTTTTTTTCAATTACAAGTGTAACAGGTCTCATTGACCTCTTCTGTGGAAACGCTTCTTGTAGTTCAGTTATAACCTAGTTCTTTGAGTCATCGGATTAATATATGTACTATAACTGGAAAGTACATCTATAAGTTATTTTCACTATATCCCTCATAGTTTTGTAAAAAAAAAATCCCCTAGCAATAACTTCCAACACCACTCCAGATGAGTTAAGGACCAAATCATCATCGTTTATATTTTTCATAATTCTTACTTTCTTAAGATAAAATTATGTTCCTTTATTGTCGGTCCCTCCAGAACATTAAACATATGTGAGATAGATTATTTGAAACATGTTATCAATATTCTAAGTACATTATTACTAAAAAATTTAAAAAAATTCATATTGAATAGTAATTTTTTATTCACTTGATTCATCTTTCTACAATTTCTCCATCAAGGTTTTAAGCTCTTCTGCACTTATATTGAAAATAATATTATCAAGCTTCCTCATTTTCTTTCTATAGATGACGTACATTAACCAATAAATATTAGTTAAACTAAAATATAATTCAAATCGATTAATTTCATATGTAAATTACAAACAACTTGCCTTTTTCGCTTGTTCAGATGTGCTACCACTATGATCATTGGAATTATTGGTATTTGAACTCTTATCACACATTTTGTATCAATATACAACCTGTTGGTTTAAATACATAATCTATTAAATGTATTTCACAAATAAATCACATAATTTTCAGCTAAAAATAATTCTTCATTACCGATGTGTTTGTACACATAAAAAAATGAAAAAATCTAGTTCATTTATGACATTTGCGGTGCTAGTTTCCTACTAAAAAGCACCAGTTCTTATATATGTACGTAGTGCACTGTATTTTTGTTTATTATTTGCAACAAAGTAGTGCACTTTTACCAAAGGCACATTGGTGCGTTATACAAAAAATGATGCATGGAAAAATTTGAAATCATAAACAAAAACCGATCAGTAAATGAAAAAAGAAAAGTTTCAGTTCAATCACATCAAGTTCGATGCTACTTTTGGAAAAAAAGAACCAGTGCTTACTACTTACAATTGTTCATAGCGCATGAGACTTCCGTGAAACTTTTCTTAAAATAATTTGTATCATGGCGGTGTTCTTTTACTAAAAGCTCACCGAAAATGCCGATTTGTTTTTTAAATACTGTCACAATCGACAAGCTCTGGGATCCAATGTAATAAGTTTTCCCTTGCATAACATGCCAAACACCTATATATAGAAGCAAAAACCTATTAAATATAATGTTCCTTTAAAAGGAAAAGCCCTAATTTGTTAAGTGATAGAGGGAGTTAAACCCTAAGTTGAAATTTTGCACCAACAAAAAAAAGGAATCAAGAGGAAGCAATGTTTTTTGGGGTTGAAGGTGTGTATCAAAATCTTCTATTTTTTTTTTTCCTAAATTTTATTTAAATCTAAATCGGAATACAAATAGTAATAATTTTTGTTATTGATATCAATAGTAAAACACAATTTTTACCATGTAGAGTTTTGAGTAATTCTCCATACCTTACCAATTTCAATATTCTGAGTGATTTGATTACTCCACAGTCCTCCTTGGTAAGTCTCTGTTGCAAAACTCTCCCTTCACTATTTCGACAAAATAATGAAATAGTGATTATGATTTTACTTATAAAAACACTTTATGAAATTACTTTTTCAAAAAACAAATTCCTGCTCTTTTTCCAATCTTTTAAAAAAACCATTCATTTTTAAAATTTTTGGCACTATGGCACTCTTTATGTTATGAAACACCAGTGCATTTTAACAATATAAGCACTGGTGCATTTAACAATAGATGCACCGGTAACAAAAAACGTTTTTTAAATTTTGACCTCGTGGTGCCTCTATAGGATTCTATAACACTAGTGCATTATACTTTTTAGATTTCATCGTGTAGGAAAAATACATGTGAAACAATTTTCTAATTCATTTTCTACTGAACGACGCATAAGAGATAAAATTTCTCATAGTGTGATGTATTATCCTAAGCATGCTCGCTTCAATAATATTGAAAATGCATATAGAAATATCTGTGATAAAATATGGTGGAGGTTTTAGTTGGTGGATATTTTAGTGCACGTTTTTTATATCAGTGCACTTTTTAATTACACGCATTAGTGCTTCCTTGCATTTAATAGCGCACTAGTGCGCATTGTTTTTGAAAGCGCACCTATGCTAAAAAATTATATGAATTAATTTTTGAACATAAAATGGTATATTCCAATAAAATTATCGTTTAGGATACAACCACATAAATTACAATATTTCATAGTATACATATGTTGCTTAAACTCACATATTGATTGTTGATTTTGCTAAAATGCAGGGAGTAAAGGTTATAATATCAAATGGCCAATTCTCTACAAATATTATATTATTTATCCTTTCTCATGTACTCATTACTCCCAAAAAATCAACAACACTTATTCCATTTTGTGGTCCTATTTATTCTCAGTCCAATTAATTGAATATTGTTAAATACAAGCATAGCATTTACATGTATAATATGTGCATGAATGGTTATGCTTCTGAAAAATTTAAGAGGAGGAACCTGATATCCATTGATGGTCATCCACTCAATCATGGGAACATTGCAGGGTTCATAAATAGTTCTAGGTGGCTTTTATTTTCTACAATTTTTTTATTTGAGGAACACTTCAATGACCAAGAGTTATTTACGAAAAGGAAGTGCCCATATTTGTTGTTGTGCACATAATACGTAGTTTATCTCTTGGTGACACGTTGTTAATAAACTATAAATTTCATAGATATCCAACTGCTCTTCAGAGATGCCTTGCATTGGGACTACCTTTAGACATCCCCTTGGGGTGTAAGACAAAAAAATGATTAATTGTATTTTTTTTTTTTTTTCAATGGGATTGATGTAAATGTAGTGCTCAATTTGAAATTTTGTGTTATAAATTGCTTGCGATTGAAGTACATTTATTGTTGGAAAAAAATTCCATGCTTTTGTAATAATTATTCTGTATAATGTTTGAAAAAACCAATTGCATTGTGTTTACCAATATTATCGATGTAATGTTCAATATATTTGAAATAACTAGGATTCTGATGATGAGTGACCTACCTACCATATTCCGTTGCACCCCACTACAATATCAAATTGAGAGAAGGCTGCAAAAAGAATAGAACTCATAGAGGAAACATACCAAGAATGGTTGAATCAACCACCTATTCAATTCCCACTATGTCCCAATTCACTAATTAGGAATTCCTACAGTAACAAAAATTCTTCACAAGTTGGAAATGGAGGCAATGAAACAGGGGTTGGTATGAATGATTTGTTACGGTTTATGTCTGCGATGGATGCAATGTTGTTAGATACATTCCATGACGATGATCTAGGGGATGATGATCATATGTCTCATACCTTCTTCAAAAGGATAAAGTATACTTCCACCACTGGTCTCTTTAGACTTGGACAAGGAAATTCTACCTAGACAAGGAAAACAATGTTATTGTACAACATTAAACCAAAGTATGGCATGCCAAACACATGTTTCTCATAATTTCTGACGTAAGTGACCATCAAGTCCCTTATAATTTGAGGAATCTGGTCACACAATGAAGATTGAAAAAGGTCAATTTTATGAACATTAAATGACATTGTACATTTCTATTTCCCACTAAGTGAAAGGTATTCAAAGGTAAGGTGCTTCCGAATGATAATTTATTGCTTGGAAGTTGTGAAGAGGCAAATTAAATGTTGAAAATGTTGGGTGTGGAGTACATATCATATCATGCATGTCCGAATGATGTAATATATATAGAGGATAATATGCAAACAAAGATATGTGTCCAAAATGTAGGCATGAAAGACACCATATATCAAATAAGAAGGGTAAATCACATGGTCCTCCTCTTAATATATTGAG
Organism: Larix kaempferi; assembly: GCA_027924585.1. Classification (NCBI taxonomy): domain Eukaryota; kingdom Viridiplantae; phylum Streptophyta; class Pinopsida; order Pinales; family Pinaceae; genus Larix; species Larix kaempferi. The sequence continues at coordinate 13,691,636 of BSBM01000179.1, forward strand.
GCACATCCCTATAATCCCAAAGATTCAAAGGCTCTTTCATTGCAAATAATTAGATATGTTTCAGGGATGCCATGCCTTGAACATACTTGAGTTAGGATTTATGTGAATCCCAAGATATTCAATATACATGAAGCATGTAGAGGACAGATGGCCTGATAAATTCAAGGATGAAGTACAGAGCCTTCGACTGAGCATAGCTATGAATGAAAAAAACCCATATTCAGTCCAAAACATTAACTATACTATTTGTCCTGTAGTAGTGATCAATAATAGTATCTCGCCTTGGTTATTCACAAAGAATTAACATGTTATGTTGGATCTTATAGTCCCTGATAGAACACAAGTGAAGACTATGAATGTTTACCTACACCAATTGTTCGACGAATTGAAGGAATTATGGCAAGGGATACATGTATATGATGTATCAAGGCCCATCCCAATAGAGAGGATTTTTACATTGTATGACATATGTGCATACACCACACATGATTATCCAAGATTAGGAGTTGTCTATGGTAAACATGTTTATTGATTTGTTTTTATTTGTAACGATATTTTTTTTGCATATTTAATTTGGTGCAAATGTTTTGATCTTCAACGTTGGTGTGCTCTATATACAATAACTTCACAGGTCTTGTAACAAAAGGGTATCATGGATGTAAATGTCGTGGACCTTCTATAAAGTCTAGGTGGTCCAGCGACCTACAAAATTCAGTGTACAACTGCTCTAGGGTATTTTGGAAGAAGAACAACCTTACATAAGAGCAACATTTACTTTCAATGGTAAACTAGAGAGAACCCAAAGGCCCACAATAACGACACTGTCGTATTATATTAGGGAATACGAGAGAGAGAAGGAGAAGGATATTGCATAAATGCTTGATTCAGATGTGGAGCCTATGTTCGATGATCCAGAATTTTCCGACACCTATGTTGAGAAATTTCCGTTGGGATGAAAATTAAATCTATCTTTTATGAGCTCCCATATTGGGAGCATCTTAAAATTTTCCATTTAATAGATCCCATCCATATATTTAAAAATGTTTCATCTTATTTATGGAGGCACATATCATAAAAAAGTGACGAATTACCTATTAGGAAATATCTTATTTCTTCAAACACTAAAAAGAAACATTGGCCAAGACAAGTAAGTAGAGGAGAGATTGGTCCCTCTTCTATATTGGGTGTGAAGGTTCCTTCATTGTATGGGTATACTCTACAACGTTGCTTCACTGTATAAGAACATTTGTCGGGGTTGAAATCACATGACCATATGAGCCTTCTAAGAGTACATATGTTAAAAACATGATTTTGTTTTTTGCTTTTATTTTTATGCCATGTATTTTTGCAAAATTAATTTTGTATGTGTTTACTTTGTAGTTTCATTATCCTCTACTCGTGTGTGGTTTTGTGAACCATGAATTCCCTTAATACCTACAGTGTTCCATATCTAAATTATCTACGTTTGTACATTGGATCACATCAAAGGATATTCATATGGTTACCATTTTGTGGTGGTGTCAAGATATAGCTAAGATAGTTTGTATGTTTGAGAAGGAACTGTCGATGATTTTCATGGACTTGCAGGTTCATATTCGAATTCACCTAGTTGATGAGGTTAAATTAGTCAGGGTGGTCTCCTATCATTAGATGTTCTTCTTAGAGAGGTACATGAAAAAATGTAAAGGATTTGTTTGACAAACGGAAAAAACAGAGGGGTATATGGTGGAGGGGTACATAGTATATGAGCCATTCTATTATGCTAGTGAGTACATCAAGCATATAGATGAAACCCTAGGTGTTGCAATTTGGGACGAACAAAGGGATTAATACAAAAGGGAAGGGAAGCTACTCCAAATGAACAGAAAAAGGCACATGATAAAGAGTAAGTGACTTATTGTTTGTAAAATTTCTACAGAGTAACTATTCACATTGAAGTTCATAATGTATATTTTGATCTCATGCATATTATATGTCAATTTGATTTCATGAATATATCAACAAATTCAGAAATTGATACCATTAATAAATTCATTCTTTATAATGTGAACACAACAAAGTCGTGGGTTGCATTGTATGAACATAAGAGGAGGGAACGAGATAGTGACATAAAGGAATTCAAACAGTTGAATGGTAGAAAAATGCCTTATCCTAGTCATTAAAAAAAGACAATATGCCAATGATATGTCCCAATAGTTGGATTGCTGACCAAGTTAGAGAGAAATACGATGCATAAAGTCACTACCCTCATTCTGAAGAGGATGCACTAAACATAGGTATCGGGTGTAGCAACTTGGTGATAATATCTTTGTGTACATTTTGAACTTCATAATGCACCTTTGAATTGTAACATCTATATTTCATATTTTAATGGTCGAGTTATTAGACATATGACACTGTGATTTGTTCACTTTTTACATGTGCATTTGTTCCCATCTATTTGTGAATATGGGCATCATTTTCACACCAAGGATGCCGATGATGGATGCGTCACATCATATTTTGGAGTGGAAGTCAAGTTCCACCAATCTAGGCATGCTAGCCACCACGATCAAAACCTAATAGGGGGTAAGTTAGGGTACATTGGAAATATATAAGACATATCCCAAGTGGACTTATATTCTTTCCAATGTGTTATTTTTAGGTGCGAGTGGTGGGATACCTTCGACCATAATAATGTAAAGGAATATCCCAATAGTGGGATGATATGCATCATCTCTAGAAAGATGTGAGATGAAACCAAGGAGCCTTATGTTTTACCAAAACACTGCAACCAAGTGCTTTTTCACTGAGATGTGTTGGATAAGGATTGATGGTTCATATTAAGACATGACCCTAGATCAAAACATATTTTTGAGAAAAACAATCCTATCATGCAAAGTGAGGAAGATAGGGTGATGACAACAGAGAGTGATATGTACATGTTTTATTTCTTCCTTTATAGTGTTGTTGTGTCTTTTTTTTATCTTTATTTTGGTTATTATATTTTCTTGTATTCATATTATGATGGTGGAAATGGAAATTTGAACTTTATTTTTGTTATCTTCATTTCGGTAATTATATTGTTTTTTATGCTACAATTTCAACATCAAAGATGGGATTTTGGGTTTTATGAAAACAAATGGTTTATTTGTTACCTATGGATGTAATGTGAATCAAAATTATAATCAAAATACACATGTATTAATTATATCATGTTACTATCTCTTCTAAATAAGAGAATGGATTTTTTGTGATGTATTGTGAAAGGTTTGAGAATACATGTTTGATAGTGATATGTTTTGTTTTAAATAATTGTTTATGTTTTGAGAAAGATAAGAGATTATGAAAGATTATTCCATATAGGCTCTTATAAAAAATTTCATTTCGTAATAAATCAACTAAATATGTTCTACAATTTTATTAATTACTCTTCGATACATAATTTTGTTACTCTATTAATTTTCATTTTTAAAGTCCAAATCATATTTTTTCAACAAACCTATCAACTTCATATGTACCTTTGTTTGTAAATAATGAAAAAACACAAGCCTATATGTATACATTTTAAATGTTTCTAACAAAGAAGCCTATATGTCATCAATATCTTGTATATGGTAATACTTATCGAACACATGCCTATGTATTTTGTAATTGAAATTTGCAATTTGCAATTGTACTAATTTTAATTTCAATTTGTAATTTGTAATTGTAACTGTAATTGTAATTAATTAATACAAATTAATTAATTAGGCTTGTTTTGATACATATTGTTCTACAATTTTATTAATTGCTCTTTGATAGATAATTTTGTTACCATGTTAATTTGCATTTTTAATGTCCATACAAACCTGTGAACTTCATATGTACCTTAGTTTGTAAATTATGATGAAACACAACCTTATATGCATGAATTTTAAATGTTTCTAACAAAGGAGCATGTATTTAATCAATATGGTGTATATGGTAATAATGATCAAACATATGCCTAATGTTTTAATTTGTAAATTGAAATTATACCAATTTTAATTGTAATTTGTAATTTGTAATGTAATTCTAATTCTAATTGTAATTTGTAATCGTAATTAATTAATACAAATTAATGAATTAGGCTCGTATTGTTACATATTGTTCTACAATTTTATTAATTGCTCTTTGATACATAATTTTGTTACCATGTTAATTTGCATTTTTAATGTCCATACCATAATTGTTTCAACAAACCTGTGAAATTCATATATGTACCTTTGTTTGAAAATATTGATGAAATACAAGCCTATATGTATGAATTTTAAATGTTTCTAACAAAGGAGCTTATATGCCATCAATATTTTGTATATAGTAAAATTATCGAACATGTGCCTATGTAATGTGTAATTGAAATTTGCAATTTGTAATTGTACTAATTTTAATTTTCATTGTAATTTTAAGTTTTAATTTGTAATTTTAATTGTAATTAATTAATACAAATTAATTACTTAGGCTTGTTTTGATACATATTGTTCTACAATTTTATTAATTGCTCTTTGATACATAATTTTGATACCATGTTAATTTGAATTTTTAATGTCCATACCATAATATTTTCAACAAACCTATCAAATTCATATGCACTTTAGTTTGTAAATAATGATGAAACACAAGCCTATATGTATGAATTTTAAATGTTACTAACAAAGGAGCATATATTTCATCAATATGTTGTGTATCGTAATAATGATAAAAAATATGCCTATTGCTGTAATTTGTAATTTGTAATTGTACTAATTTTAATTGTAATTTCTAATTTCTAATTGTAATTGTAATTGAAACTAATTAATAAAAATTAATTAATTAGGCTCGTTTTGATACCTATTATTCTACAATTTTATTAATTTCTCTTTGATACATAATTTTATTACCATGTTCATTTTCATTTTTAATGTCCATACCATAATTTTTTCAACAAACCTATGAACTTCATATGTACCTTAGTTTGTAATTTGTAATTGTAACTGTAATTGCAATTAATTAAAATAAATTAATTAGGTTTTTTTTTATAAATATTGTTCTACAATTTTATTAATTTCTCTTTGATAGATAATTTTGTTACCATGTTAATTTTCATTTTGAATGTCCATACAAACCTATGAACTTCGTATGTACCTTAGTTTGTAAATAATGATGAAACACGACCTTATATGCATGAATTTTAAATGTTTCTAACAAAGGAGCATATATTTCATCAATATGGTGTATATGGTAATAATTATCAAACACATGCCTAATGTTTTAATTTGTAAATTGAAATTTACAAATTGTAATTATACTAATTTTAATTGTAATTTGTAATTTGCAATGTAATTCTAATTCTAATTTGTAATTTTAATTGTAATTTGTAATTAATTAATACAAGTTAATGAATTAGGCTCGTATCGTTACATATTGTTCTACAATTTTATTAATTGCTCTTTGATACATAATTTTGTTACCATATCAATTTGCAGTTTTAATGTCCATACCATAATATTTTCAACAAACTTATGAACTTCATATGTACCTTAGTTTGTAAATAATGATGAAACACAAGCCTATATGTATGAAATTTTAATGTTACTAACAAAGGAGAATATATTTCATCAATTTGTTGTGTATGGTAATAATGATCAAACATATGCCTATTGTTGTAATTTGTGATTGAAATTTGCAATTTGTAATTGTACTAATTTTAATTGTAATTTCTAATTTCTAATTGTAATTGTAATTGTAATTAATTAATACAAATTAATTAATTAGGCTCGGTTTGATACATATTATTCTACAATTTTATTAATTTCTCTTTGATACATAATTTTATTACCATGTTAATTTTCATTTTTAATGTCCATACAATAATTTTTTGAACAAACCTATGAAGACTATGGTAACAAGACGATGGATGGTCATATGGTCGTCGAGGAGGTGAACCATGGCCTTTAATATAAGACGATGGATGGTCATTTGGTCATCAAGGAGGTGGTGGGGGGTCATATACATATATAGAGGCCTCAACTGATGCAATGTGACATGATGAAGTACGATGACTGACGAAGTGTGACCCAATGAAATATCACTCGACGAAGTGTGGCTATCCCTTGAATATGTGATAAGCCTTGTATTTCCAACGGTACGACACATAAGGAGCCTGATATTGTGGGGAAGTACCATTCGGATCCCTGTGAGCTCGAGGTCTCGCATGACGTCACAAAATAGCACAGGGAGGACTCCCTATCGAGTCATCATCTCACACAATCTATCAGTCAAATCTAGTTTGTACCTGGCATCGGGCTTGAGTTGAATCTCAAGTATCCCTGATCATGAGCATGGTCCTCCATAGCCTCAGCCATCTCCACATCATGAGGTTGGGGAGGTCTCTCCCGAACATAGGTGCCAATATATACAAAATATATAGTACATAATAATAGTTAGACAATTTCATTAAACAAATTACAATAAATTTTATTCGCATTAAGAAAAACAATAGAATGAAACTAGATTTATTTAAAAAAACACTAATATTACCTTTGTCATTTGCTAGCTCATCCGGAGTGAAGAGGATGTTTGTACATCCTCGACAATCCAACCTGGATTAAGGAAACAACAATAATCATAAATTGTGATCCTCCACGCTAGGTAGTAGCTCTAGTGTCTTTGTGGTAATCCTTGCAGGGAACTCCCATTGGCCCCTCTTGGGCATCATTTGGCACCACAGATGCATATGGGCCTCATTCGATGGCCTAGGAGGGTGATGGTCAAACGAAGGCCTCATCACCAAAAACCTTGTTGTTGCTGCAAACCCCCCCCCAATTTTTTTGTAAATATTGGTGCCCCTCCTTCATTTTTGAAAAGGTCATTTGATTTTTTGAAGCTTATTTTGTTTGAACATGGCAAGCTTTCTTCCTTTTCTTCTTCCATTTTTTTTGTTTTTTATTTTCTACTAAGGAAAAAGTTATCTTTTAGTATTGGGCGCAGTTTTTAATGTTAACCTTTGTGACAAGTGTGCAATTTTCCACCCTATCTTTGGCCGACTATGGCACACGATTGAGTATTAAAATTGCCGACCTAAGAGCTTTTTATTCTCCCCAATCATCGCATTTTTTAAACTTTGATTTTTTCCCACCTTTGCGCATATTTTAAGGTTAAAATCACTGCTCCTTTACGCCTTTTTTCCAAACCTTGGACTTCACCTCAATTAGCGCAGATTCTAAAGTTAAAGCTCCCGCTCGTTGCGCAATTCCTGGCCTTAAAAATGTCACCATTTTTGGTGCGCCTCACCTTCATCATCGCAACTTTTGGTCACATGAATTATGGCTATATTTGTCCCCCGTTAGTGCTGCTTCTAACCTTAAAAACTGTCGATGAAGCCTCAATTTGTGGGCGTAGCTCTTGATCGCAGGATTTAACCCTAAATTTACTGCCCATTCCGCATAAGTTAGCAGTTCGATGAACGCCATAGCGCATCCCAATTTTTGGGTATGTGTGCAAATATAAAGTTGGTGAAGTGTTATATTGCCACCCCGGGCAGAGTTAATTACCCCTTGCATTGAGCCCCATGCTCATTAATACGCCAAATTGCCACCCCGTGCGGATTTATTTCTCACCTTATATATATACAAAGAACAGGGTTTTCGGTCATTTCACTATTGTCGAGGAAGAGGAAGAGTTCGCCATTCGCTGTTAGGAGCGTTCAAGCTGCTACTCACCTAGGTATGCGCATCGACCACCGAAAGCCATTCAGAGACTGACAGGTAGGTGTTAAATCCTTCCTTTGTCTTTAGCTGAAGAGAAACTCCATTTGAAGCTCGTATTTCTCCTTTGAAATATCTTAGTTTTCCCGTTGTTTTCAAAAACTCGTTTGCCGAGTGGCCAAACTCCCTTAGAGCTGACAGAGCATGAAGTTGTTTGCCCATTTCCGTTGAATCAGGACCCAAAAAATACTTCTCCTGTGCACATGCATTACAGTCGATCGACTGTTATTTGTTTTATAGGAAAGTTTCCTTCCCGACATGTGTTTTATTAATAAAAATCCGAGCCTCTAAAGTCTCCTTAGCAGTTTGCTTTAAAGCTAGGGATAACACTATGAGTCTTGCGGCACAATTTCTCCTCTATAGCACTCGTAGGAAGTTTGCCATTACCTGGAAATTCCAAACCGCACTCACCATTGTGGGAAATAAGTCATGCTCCAAATAATAAAGCCATGCATTAAAGCCATAAAGCCACAGAAGTGTTGAGAACGCCCTTTACGTCCTGTACTAATAGCGCTTTGCGTAAATATGCATTTTCTTTCAAAAGCTAACGATGGTGAAATAATTGTTCTATCATGAATTATTCAAATACTGGCTAAGCAGCTTTCAATTTTGTGAAAATTGCATTTTAAGTGATTATATGGATGTGTTGTTAAATAATTGAAAGATTATGTTAAATGGAAGCCAACACTTTTACATGCTCGTTTTTTCTGCCTAAATATTATGAATCTTGGGATATGATCTATTCGCTAGCAATGTTGCTTGAGAATTCGTCAAACTCCTTATTTGTGATAACCCCCACCATTGCAGGTTTCACATGCATAGGAAGTCTTCCATGCAGAAATCTAAGCTTGCGGAGTCGGATTTGGACGTGGAACTTCTATTAGACACATCACTGGAAACCATGTTCAGGGATATGCAAGCTGTCACCGGTGTGGCCCCTGGAAGTTTTGGCTCGGAATTTCAATGGGGTGACTTATACAGGTTTATCAGATATCATAATTACCCTCAAGCATCTCTAGAAGAAACTATGGTCTATGGAAACATCAAGAAGTCCAGTCTCCACAAGGAAACGACTCATCCCGAGCTATTCCTGTGCTTTGAGGTCATCGGCTAGATAATTCCTCATGCCAAGATTGATACAAGGTTCATTAATTAAGCGGCTGGGATGAGTCTGGCATCTTTCGCACCTGTACAAATCACGGCTACTTACAAATTGCCCCAAGCAAGAACTTGGTTGGATGATGAGTGGATAGGAAAGTAAACTATGGATCCTATGGAATTTGCCAGAAAGATGATGATAAGTGACAAGCAAATCAGACAAAGAAACAACAATGAATATGAAAGTGCCCTTCTAAAGACTCCTTACAGACTGATTTCCTTAATGCTCAGTCGGATTTTCGGCATGGCAGCCCAATGGTAATATTTTCAAGCTTGGCTAGGTGCCAATAATAGTCCATGTGGCCATGTCCAGTACCATTTTCAATTGGGCTGATATAATTTCAGACAGTTTGGTGTCACAGTTAATTGTTTCCCAAGGAGGACTGACTCAAAAGAAAGTAGACTTCTTTATGTCTTCTTATTTGATGGACTTCCTGTTAAGAAAATGCACCTTCTTGGATTTGGGTTGTATATGGAATAGAAAAGAGTCTCCTTTCTTTGTAGCTTAACAACCTACATGGGAAAGCAAATACACAAACTACTACAAGCAGATTTGTGAGAAACTCATCATGTTGTGTGTCAACTTATTTTTATATAAGATCCAAACTACATGTCCGAGAATGCCATGCCCATCATAGAAGAGTTTGGAGATTACTACTACTTCGCCAAAAGCACCTATATTCGAATGAGTGGAGGATCTCAAGATCCCTTTTATGTTACAGATTTTGTGGTGCACAAGGAAGATTTAAGGTAACTCTTCGGCACTGGTGGAATTAGTAAGATCCTCATAGAGAGGAAGAAAGGTATATATCCACCAATTCTCTTCACCATCGGTGCGTACAGCCTCCTGAGGGCAAGAGAGGGTGAAAACTTTGCTCAAGGCTTAGAGGTCTTTCATTTCGGAAAAAAATCCTTTTAGGAGGCATGATCCTTGTGACGAATTTGCTAAACATTGCCTTGATGTCAAAACTTCCTATGAGTACACGCATCTTATGGACCGACATGAAGAATTTTTTCCATGTGCCAGGAACCTAACCGAATTGGAAAAACGCTACCGCAAAAAAGGCGGAAAAGGTTTCAATCCCAAGCCTATCAATCTGATCCAGAAGGAGCAAGACGTAGCAGCATCTCAATTAGAGGAGTCAAAAGGGAAAGAAAAGGAAGAAGAAGAAAGGCTCCAAAAGGAGCAGGAGGTCAAGCAGCAGTAAGATGTAGAAGCTGCTAGAATCCAGAGGGAGCAAGAGGCAAAATCCCTGAGAGAGGCAAAAGAGAGAATCCTACAAGAGCAAGCTTCGAAATTGCAGCAAGAGGAAGAAGAAAGAATCTTGCAAGAACAAGCTGCCAAACTGCAGCTAGGGGAAGAAGAAAGAATCTTGCAAGAACAAGCTGCCAAATTGCAGCAGGAAGAAGCTGACAAAACTATGCAAGAAGAAGCAGAAAGTTTACATGCAGAGTTAGCAGAGCTAGCCGAAAGGCAAGAGAAAGAAGAAGCTGAGAAATCCTTGGAACAAGGCCCGTTAAGCCCATAGGTCATGGACTTGTATTTGGAAATATTAAACCAACCAGGGATAGCTAATGAAGGGGTTGTCTCCATTGAAGAGTTAGCACTCACCCCATACAACCCCAGAAAGTAGCGCCAAGTGGCCAACCTGGATTCCGTCTATTTCCACCCAAGGAAGAAGACTATTATTGACAGATCCGTAAAGAAAATAGATCTTGGATAGGACCTATATGAACTCAGAGTATCAGAAACCACACTATTCCAAGGGACTGACATCGACCCTGTGTTCACAGCATCATGCTCGGTAGCTTCATCCCAAGCAAGTAAAGCTAATGTCGATCGTCTGGTTGACGATATTAAGAAATACAGGGAGCTATGCTTCAAGATAAAAGCTGACAGAAAGAAGGAGGTGTCAGAGGCAAATGAATTAAAAAAGAAGTACAAAGAGCTTATGGAAGAGAAGAAAGAAACAAATTTTAAGATCTGGTAGCTCAAAAATGAAAACAATTCACTAGAAATGCAACTGGAAAACTCAAAGGATGAACAAAAGTTCGTAAAGGTCTGCATAACAGAATTAGAAAATCATGAGACCAGCAGTGTTCAGGAAATTGAATTTTTCAAACCTCAGTTTGAAAGATTGACGTGAGAAAAGGCAGAGCTGTTAGAACAGCTCAAAGAGGAAATTGAAAAGAGGCAGGATCTGTCTACCTTTTACAAGCAAACCTACGACATGCAAGAAAAGATTCATCAATTGCTAGTGTCGATTTCTGAAGAATTCTACGAGATGAAAGGAATGATAATGAGGATGGCATCCATTGAGGTTGAGCCGCTCAAAACAAAGGACAAGTATGCACAACACGTGGCAGAAATTAAGGAACCGTTTGAATGGAGGAAAGGAAAATCTTGTTTCCCCTCAAACCTGCACGCTAGAATCGATGAGGAATTAGACATGGATACATGAGTCCTCGAATTTTGCAGGGATTGTGGTAACAAATTAAGTCTTGAGATCCGGAATACAATAAAAAAATGCCACATTGTCTAGTCCAAAATCTAGGAAACCCATGAGAAGTGTCAAATGGCTTTACCTCATATCATTTATGAGTTTCCTGAGAGAGAACAGTGCATGACAGAATTGCAGGGTAACCTGAATGCAGAGTTAGACTATCTAAAGAAGATAGAGGCTATAAAATTAGAAGACCTCCATCAATTCATTGAGCAGACTGTTGTTCATGCTTATTTCCTGGAAGACTATGCGTCGGAGGCTATAGCAGGGGTAGCGAGTGTAAAATCGGATTTGCGCAAGCATAAGATAGTGTGGAAGGTTTCAATCTCAGCAAGAGGAAAAACCATCCTAAGAGAAATTAGCCAGTGGGAAATTTACATTCAAGATGTGGACAAATCAGCAAAAATAGGCGAGCCAGTTGGAGAGAACAAATTAGTAGAGGAGCAGCGACCAAATGAGGTAGCAAGGCCATCTGGGCCTTAATTTGTCTTATTATATTTTTGAGAAAAGATAGCGAGAAATTTGTTTATTGTATAAATATGTTAAAAGACAGCTGGAAATGTTTTTGTCTCTTTAGGCACTAGAAGACAAAATTTTGTTTTGTCCTAGGGTTAGGTTTTGAGAAGAGAAAAGTTTTGTAATATCTATAAATATAGGAATAGAAGAAAGTAGAAAGGGAATTTTGGCAAGTGAAAGGACAGACTTATGTTGTATGTGAACTATTTTGCTACATCAATAAAGGAAGTTCTATTTTGCCTAAAGGAATCCTGCATGGAGTTTTACTATGGGAATGTTTGAATGACTGGCCGAATTATTTCTGCATTATTGACACATCTGCTGTGAGATCGTTCTTAATCATCTGAATTAGTTCTTTGCTTTGAATGCTTTCACTATCTCATGCTATCTTTGATAATCTTTTCTTTTCTGCTGTAAATGCTTTCATTCAATTTAACAACTATCTGTGACATTCTTGGCTGCATTTCCAGTTTATCACTCATCTCTTAAATTTGCTCCTTACGAGGATAGATTAAATTTGCTTAAAATATTTTTAGAATAGATTTGTTTATAGTTTACATTTAGATTACAACACTTGCATCTCATCTTAAAAAAATGAAATACATAAATGGTGTATTGGGCCGCAACCGGTGCAAAGGAAAGAAAATCTTTAAATCTTATATGGTAGCCGGGCTATTAACCAAACGAATTCCCCATATCAAATAGTGAGCGATCTAATTGGGATTTCTTACTGGGGAGAATCCCTTGCTGATTGATGCTAGGATTTTCGGGGCATCAACAGTTTTTGGACTAGAAGGAGAGACACCAGTGCATGGCTAGCAGTGGAGATCCTTTCGTTAGAAGAAATCCCACTGAAGACCCGTTTGAAACAGTTATCCTAGATAATCCAGATCTGGAATTATTAAATCAAGAAGATCCCAATTATGAGATCGAACAGCAAGAAACAGCGTATGTTGTTCCTTTCGCTGAAGTAGCAAATCTAAGAAGACACACCCGTGCTTTTGTTAGACAGCTTGGAGGTTTAAACACAATTCCCTTACTCCCTAGAAGAAGAGCCCCTATAAGGGAAACAAAACATACCAGGGATTCAGTTCTTGTCTAGAATTTAGAAGATCTGGTGGATTTATCCTTGGAAGAAATAACAAAACCGCTTGGAGAAGTTGAACTTTAAAATCCTCCAAATCAAGAAGAACCACATACTCCAAAAAATTCTCCACCTCACACTCCACGTGATTCTCCACCAAATTCCCCATGTAGAGCCATGGATGAGCCGGCTTGGAGAGCAAGAGGAGCTTTGAATATAGCTGGACCATTCCATGATCTACCCAATAATTCGGAAAAGGTTCTGCCTAAATATAATCATGGGAAAGGTATTTCTGCGGAATACCATCTTAAGAGTTTTTACGTGGCTTTAAGTCTCTTAAATGTGCAGCATGAAGATGTGGTTTGTAGGCTTTTCCCTTACACTTTTGAGCCAAAAGTATCTTCCTGGTATTTCAGTTTGTAGGCTAGTTCAATGTCTAATTGGGACGATTTTGAGAAGTGTTTCTTCAAAAAATATGAAAATCAGAAAATAGTTGCTACACTCATGAAAGAATTACTGTCCATGAGAATGGAGAAGAAAGAAAAAGTTCAAGAGTTTAATCAAAGATTTAATACTTTATTGAACAATTTTAGTGATGCAGCAAGGCCTGTGGAAGAATCTTTGGTTGAATATTATACAACAGCTCTTGATCCTCCCATAGCAATGTTCGTTAAAAGAACAAAGAAAACTACCTTGATAGAAAACTTTGAAGAAGCAAAGAAGGTGGAAGAAGAAGCCGATAGCACTGCTAAACATTCTCTTGATTTGGAAACAAAACCAGCGGCTGTTAATAAACCTCTTTTGTTAACCCGAAATAAAGAGGAGCCCTCAACAAATATGGAAAATATGGTCAAAATGATGCAAAAACTTTCTAATAAGATTATTGATCTAGAGAAAGATAAGACCGCTAGCACTTCTAGGCAACCTTTCAAACCTTTCTATAAGAAGAGAGAGGATAATGGAAAACCACTCCCACCTGTAAACAATTCTGCTATGCTAAATTTAAATGAAGTAGTAATGGATCATTTCTATACCTTCCATCAAGAACAACACTGAGAAAAAATTTGTCCACAGTGGATTAATTCAATGAGTCTAGTAATGAACCAAATGTTAGATGGTCAGACAACGGACCATCAAGATCCACAGGAAGAAAATTTTTTTGACCAAGAAGAACCCACCCCCGACAAAACAATGGTCTTATCGGATTGGGCACCCGCACAAGAACCTTCTTTCGAAGATCTTACTGAAGATTGTCAAAATGCAACTATTAATGTCACTACTAGGAGTAAAGGCCATGTGCCTGATCAAACTACCAAGGCACCTAAAGCCATATTCACGAAAGAGATACCTAGAAGGCACATAACTATCATTCCACCATAGCCTAAGGCAATCCCAGGAGTGACAAAAGATCCAAACATGGAAACATCTAAACAACCAAATGTCACTTTGAACAAAACTGAAAATCAACCTAAAGTTTCAAAAGAATGTGATATGGGGTATGATATAATTGAGGACATCAAGAAGGTGAAAGCAAATATTTCTATATTCGATATGTGTAGTCTTCCCCAGTAGAGGAAAAGGTTGCTAGATGCTTTTGACTCACAAGATAGCACTTTGTCAAAAAACACTGAAGAAAATCCTGAGATAAATGAAGCTAGCATTGGCGGGAAATCAAGATCGCAGACTTTGCCCTTTCTTCTAAATTTTGAAATTTTCAATCATAACGTGCACAATTGTTTGGTAGATTCTGGGGCATCTTCAAATGTAATGCCACTTTCGATTTGCAAAACGATTAATGGGCAGCTAATTCCATCCCCATCTCAGATCATACAACTAGATAGGACTGCTGTTAAATTCATTGGAGAAATGAAAAATGTGCTTATTAGGCTGTCAGTAGATCCGAGAGTGTGTCAATTTGTTGATATAATGGTGATTGATATTCCTGAGGCTTATGGTTTGATTTTAAGCAGGGACTGGTCTACGAAACTAAATGGTTATTTCGCAACAGATTGGTCTCATTTATGGCTGCCATATCAGAATAGGAAAAATTAGATCAAGATACTAAGAGAACCCCACATGAAACAAAATGTAACTCAGTTAGAGGAAAAGAATGAAGCTGTAGCTTTCTCATCTTCGGTGTTGCGAAATTATTTCTTAGAAATTGAACCGGGTAATTATCAAGCGGAAAATGTAAGCCATGAACCAGATGAACAGTCTGATCTCCTTCAGTTTTCTCAGACTGATGATATTGATTGTAACATAGTAGGATTAGTCACTGACTCAAGATGTAAGGATACTAATTTAGTTCAAACAAAACATGTTTTTTTGATTCTATACTTCAACGGTTCCAAGAGCCAAGAAGGATCCAGAGCTGGTTGCGTCCTAATTGACCAACAAGCATTTTTCATCTTGTAGGTTAGAGTTCGAATGCACTAATAACACTGCTGAATATGAAGCTCTAATCCATGGTTTGAAGAAAGCTATCAGTTTAAATGTTAAATATCTGAAATTCTTTGGTGATTCGGAGATAGTTGTTAGGAAAGTGAGAGATACAATTCACTTCCTTTCACCACACTTAAAGGGTTATCAGTCAGAGGTTTGGAATTTGATTTTGTGTTTTGATGCTTTTAATATTAATTCCATTCCTAGATTAAGAAATGTTGTGGTTGATTTGTTAGCTGCATCTACTTCCAGATTAGTGCCTACTAATAATAAGTGTTCTATTGAATTAATTTTCAGGCCATCTGTCCCGGATAACATTACAAATCTCAGGGTGTTTGATGATGATGATCAGATCATCATCTTCTTAACAAATGAAGATGCCTTCCAAGAAGCCATAATAGATGAAGAGAAGCACGATGCAGATCTGCAAAGTAAAGATACTGATAAAGGAAATTTCATGCCTAAGGGAGTAAGATCTCTTGAAAGTTTATTTGATCTGCAGAGCAAGTTCAAAAGGCTAGTAAATGATAAAACTCACAGCTCCTCCGTGCAACATGAATTAGTAAATCTGGGTATAGAAGCTGAACCGAAATATGTCAATCTTGATAGATGTTTCTCACCAGGCGAGAGCGATAAGTTCATCAAACGTTTTCGACAATATAAAGATTTCTTTTCCTAGACTTATGAGGATCTAAAGATGTATGATACTCACATTATTCAGCACATAATACCAATGAAAACTGGGGTTAAACCTTTTCAGTAGCAATTAAGAAGGATGCATCTTACTCTTGAGCCTTTAATACAAAAGGAGTTGAATAAATTATTGGATGCAAACATTATTTTTAAAGTCAGACACTCAGAGTGGGATGCTAATCTAGTCCCTGTCTGGAAGAAATCAAGATAAATTAGATTGTGCATAGATTTTTGGAACCTGAATAAAGCTTCAGATAAAGACAACTATCATGTGCCCCCAATGGAGCAAATATTGCAGATGGTCTTAGGATCAGAGTTTTTCTCTCTACTGGATGGTTTTTCGGGTTACAATCAAGTGCTGGTAGCAGAGGAAGACCGTCTTAAAACCACTTTTCGTACAAAGTGGGGAACATTCGCATACCAAAAGATGCCTTTTGGTTTGATAAAAATAGGAGCCACCTTTCAACAAGAAATGGACATTGCCTTTCGAGGGTTAGGCGGTTAGTGTGTTGTAGTCTATATAGATGATGTGACAATTTTCTCAAAGAAGAGAGAATACCATGTTTTTCAACTGAAGCATATTTTTGACCGCTGCAGGAAATATGGCATCTCTTTGAATCCCAAGAAAAGTGTTTTTGCTGTTCTTGAAGGAAAAATTTTGGGTCACATCATTTCAAAAAAGAGAATTTCAATAGATCCAGAAAGGGTCCAGGCCATCAATCAGATTCCCATGCCTCACAGCAAGAAATCTATGCAATCATTTATGGGCACTATCAATTTTGTTCGAAGGTTCGTTTCCAACTTCGCTCAGATCATTAAGCCTTAGAAGCAAATGATAAAGAAGAGTGCACAGTTCAAGTGGGCTGACTTGGAGAAAGTGGAGTTTAAGGAAATTAAAGCCGCTATAGCTAAAGCACATTCTTTAAGAAGTACAGATTTTGATAAAGATTTCATTATGTACACCTTTGCTTCAGATGATTCTCTCGCAACTGTGCTTATGCAAAAGGTGGAGTCAGGAGACGAATACCCAATCTTGTTTATGAGCACTGGTCTACAGGGCTCCGAACTGAACTATCATGTTGTAGACAAGCAAGCGCATGCCATGTTCAAAGTAGTAAAACAGTTTAGGCCATATATTTTAAAGAACGAAACTAAATTCATAGTCCCTCACCCCGCCGTTAGAGCTCTGTTCATTTAGAAGGAATTGGGAGAATGGAGAGGGAATTGAGTTACAACCCTCCAAGAGTATGATCTAGAATTCAAGCCTGCTACCATTGACAAAGGTCAAGGGCTATGTAAGTTACTCACTGAGCATCCAATTGATGAGGAGCTAGACTGGGAAAATGAAACGGAGCTGAATGTGGCTGAGGTATGTCCTATTTTTACAGCTCCTGAATCTTGGTATAGGGACCTAGTGCATTATTTGCAGCAAGGATATTTGCTGGAACACTGGAATTCTAAGAAAAGGAGAGCATTACATCTCAAATCAGTAGCCTATCAAATCATTGATGGGGTACTTTTTATAAAATATTATGATGGGATTTTCCTTAGGTGTCTAGAGAAAGGAGATGCTGATAGTGTGGTCAAAGTATTGCACGATGGCCCCACTGGGGGGCATTATTCTGGAGATACCACAGCACATAAAATTCTCAGAGCTGGGTATTATTGGCCAACCTTTTTCATAGATGCTCATGCAAATGCTCAGAATTGTGATGTATGTCAAAGAAGTGCCGAAAAATTGCCAAAAGCAATAGGACCCCTGCAGCCAATCATCATATTTGAACCATTTGAGCAGTGGGGCATAGATTCTATCGGTGAGATCAACCCAAATTCATCATTGCAGCATTGGTATATCCTGATAGCTACATATTATTCTACAAGATGGGCTTAAGCTATTCTGCTGCGCAAATTAAATGAAGATGCAGTCATCGGGTTCCTGGAGGAAAACATCATAACCAGGTTTGGGGTTCCAATTTCCCTAATCTTTGATAATGCAACTTATTTTTCGTCTTTGAATATAAATGAATTTGCTTATGAGAAAGGAATTAAACTACATTACTCATCCAATTATTATCCCCAAGGAAATGGTTTAGCTGAGTCTACCAATAAGAACCTCAGTCGAATTCTTAAGAAAACTGTAATTGAAAATCAAAGAAGCTGGCATACTGCCCTCCCAAATGCTCTATGAGAAGATAGAGTTACCCCGAAGAATGCCTTAGGAATCTCCCCATTCACCTTAGTCTACAGTAAAGAGGCCATCCTCCCTCTGAATATCCTACTCCCATCCTTGCAATTGTCCCAAGCCTCTCGAGGTCTAGCAGTCAAGCCCTACAATCAAGAATTGATATCCTGCTAAAACTTGAAGAATCTCGGCTTAAAGCCAAAAACCGGTTCCACCAGCACCAAGACATAGTCAAAAGGTGGTTTGACAAACGAAAGTCTGGGAAAAGGGATTTAGAAGTAGGTGACTTAGTTTTGAAGTGGGACGATCCACATGATTGTAAGGGAATGCACACAAAGTTTCAACATCTATGGGTCGGCCCTTATCAAATCTATAAAAGGATTGGCTCATCCACTTACAAGCTGAAGGACCTACAAGGAGAGGAAGTAATTCTCCCTCTCAATGGCCTCGCCTTAAAGCAGTACTTTGCATAGTCTCATTGAGACTTTTGTACATAAATAAACTTTGTTTTTCCTTGTTTTCTTGTTTTGTTTTATGTACAGCTTACGTAGTTGGTTTTGATTGTTTACTTTGCTCTTTGCTCAAGCTTGCCCTTTTATTTCCTTAATAAAGCCTAGCCCAAATCCTAGCTTAGCGGTAGGATAGGACTCCGAGCAAATATCAAAATCTTGAAAAGCAGAATTTCACTTATAAAGAAAATATAGCTCCATGACTTTGTTTTCACTGAGCATCCTTTGGGAATGTAGAGATCTTTTTCTATTTGGTCAAAATAACCCCACTTAAATGACTGAGATTCAGTATTTCCTTTTCACTATCTCAAGTCTCCATTCACTTTAACATTAATGCCTGTCTCAAGGTTTCACTATAATGGACCCATGGAAAGGAAGCATTCCTCACAGGTGTATGGTATTTAAAATGATCCCATGCTACAAATAAAATCCCAAAGAGCTTACATCAAAGAGTCTGATTTCCAGAAATTCTTGCCTCAATTAAAGCATTACTGAGAGAAGCAAAAGTGTTCAATCAAGAAAGCTGCTCAAATAATTCAACTCAGTAAGGTTCTTCTCCGTCCGTGAAGCTTGATAATCAAATAAAATCTCTTTCTCACACAAAAGGACATTATGGATTGAAGAACCCAAATCAAAGTATTGAAAGCTTAAGAAAGTTATTTCTGGAAGGCTCAAACGGCAAAAGCCGTTAATTAAAGAAACATCCAAAAGGATGCAAATAGCATGGGAATAAGGAACAAACGAATATGCCTGTGAGATATTGTTACAATCCTGTGTAGTCCTCTTTTAGTCAAAACACCTGAGAGATAGATCTTTAAAAAATGAACTCCACACTCTGGGATTGGGAGAGTTTTAAGGAAGTCTGAGTCTAAGTTCCCCTTTCCCGAATGACCATTACGATAAGGAGATCACTGAATTCTTAGAAGCTAAACTACGACGGCATTTTGTTACGCTTGGAGCTATCAGTTTAAGAGTCTTTTTGATCATGAGGAGAATTTGTTTCAGAGATCTGTTTCCGCCAGCAAATCGCCAACTATTGTTGCTGCAACATCCCCCGCCAATGTTTTTGTAAATATTGAGGCCCCTCCTTCTTTTTTTGAAAAGGTCCTTTGATTTTTTGAAGCTTATTTTGTTCGAACTTGGCAAGCTTTCTTCCTTTTCTTCTTCCAATTTTTTTTTTATGATTTTCTACTAAGGCAAATGTTATCTTTTAGTATTGGGTGCAGTTTTTTAACGTTAAAATTTGTGACAAGCACGCAAGTTTCCACCCTATATTTGGCCGACTATGGTGCATGATTGAGTATTAAAATTGCCGACCTAAGAGCCTTTTATTTTCCCCAGTCATCGCAGTTTTTAAACTTTAATTTTTTCTCGCCTTTGCGCATATTTTAAGGTTAAAATCGCCGCTCTTTTGTGCCTTTTTTCCAAACCTTTGACTTCACGTCAATTAGCACATATTCTAAAGTTAAAGCTCCTTCCCATTGCGCAATTCCTGGCTTTAAAAATGTCACCATTTTGGTGTGCCTCTCCTTCGTCATCGTAGCTTTTGGTCGCATGAATTATGGCTAAATTTGCCGCCCAATAGCGCTACTTCTAACCTTAAAAACTGCCAATGAAGCCTCAATCTGTGGGCGCAGCTCCTGATCACAAGAGTTAACCCTAAATTTACCGCCCATTGCGCATAAGTTAGCAGTTCGATCGACGCCATAGCGCAACCCAATTTTTGGGTATGTGTACAAGTATAAAGTTGGTGAAGTGTTTTATTACCACCCCGGGAAGAGTTAATTACCCCTTGCATTGAGCCTCGTTCTCATTAATATGCCAACTTGCCACCCCGTGTGGCTTTATTGCTCACCTTATATATATACGAAGAACAGGGTTTTCGGTCATTTCACTATTGCCGAGGAAGAGGAAGAGTTCGCCATTCGCTATTAGGAGCGTTCAAGCTACTACTCACCTAGGTATGCGCATCGACCACTGAAAGCCATTCAGAGACTGACAGGTAGGTGGTAATTCCTTCCTTTGTCTTTAGCTGAAGAGAAACTCCATTTGAAGCTCGCATTTTTCCTTTGAAATGTCTTGGTTTGCTTGTTGTTTTCGAAAACTCGTTTGTCGAGTGGCCAAAATACCATAGAGCTAACAAAGCACGAAGTTGTCCACCCATTTCCATTGAATCAAGACCCCAAAAATCCTTTTCCTGTGCACATGCATTACAGCCGATCGACCGTTATTTTTTTATAGGAAATTTTCCATCCCGGCGTGTGTTTTATTAATAAAAAGCCGAGCCTATAAAGTCTTTTTAGTAGTTTTCTTTAAAGCTAGGGATAATGCTACAAGTCTCGTGGCACACTTTCTCCTCTGTAGCGGTTGTAGGAAGTTTGCCATTACCTGGAAATTCCAAACCGCACTCACCATTGTGGGCAATAAGTCATCCTCCAAATAATAAATCCACACGTTAAAGCCATAAAGCCGCAGAAGTGTTGAGAACGCCCTTTATGTCCTGTACTAATAATGCTTTGCGTAACTGTGTATTTTATTTCAAAAGATGATGACAGTGAAATAATTCTTCTATCATGAAATATTCAAATACTGGCTAAGCATCTTTCGATTTTATGAAAATTGCATTTTAAGTCATTATATGGATGTGTTTTTAAATGCTTGAAAGATTATGTTAAATGGAAGCCAACACTTTTACATGCTCATTTTTTTTGCGTAAATATTGTGAATCTTGGGATGTGATCTATTCGCTAGCAATGTTGCTCGAGAATTCATCAAACTCCTTATTTGTGCTACCCCCACCATCACAGGTTTGACATGCATAGGAAGTCTACCAGGAGGAAAGCTAAGCTTGCAGAGTCAGATTCAGACGTGGAAATTATGTTAGACACGTTGCTTGAAACCATGTTCAGCGATATGCAAGCTGTCACCGGCGTGGCCCTTGGAAGTTCTACCCTGGAGTTTCAATGGGGTGACTTATACAGTTTTATTAGAGATCAGAATTACCCTCAAGCATCTCTAGAAGACACTATGGTCTATGCAAACATCAAGAAGTCTAGTATCCACAAGGAAGTGACTCGTCCCGAGCTATTCCCGTGCTTTAAGGTCATTGGCTTCATAATTCCTCATTTCAATACTATTATAAGGTTCATTAATGACACGGCTGGGATGAGTCTAGCATCTTTTGCACCTGAACACATCATGGCTACTTACGAATTTCCCCAAGCAAGAACTTGTTTGGATGACGAGTGGATAGGAAAGAAAACTATGGACCCCCTGGAATCTGCCAGAAAGATGATGATAAGTGACAGGCAAATCAGACAAAGAAACAACAATGAATATGAAAGTCCCCTTCTAAAGACTCCTTAGAGACTCATTTCCTTAATGCTGAGTCGGATTTTCAGCATGCCCAATGGTAATATTTTCAAGCTTGGTTGGGTGCCAGTAATAGTCCATGTGGCCATGTCCAGTACCATTTTCAATTGGGATGATATAATTTCAGACAGTTTGGTCTCACAGTTAACTGCTTCCCAAGGAGGACTGACTCAGAAGAAAGCAGACTTCTTCATGTCTTCTTATTTGATGGACTTCCTGTTAAGCAAACACACCTTCCCGGATTTGGGTTGTATATGGAATAGAAAAGAGACTCCTCTCTTTGTAGCTTACCAACCCACATGGGCAAGAAAATACGCAAACCACTACAAGCAGATTTGTGAGAAACTCATCATGCCCCTGTATCAGCTTATTTTTATAGAAGAGCCAAACTACATGTCCGAGAATTCCATGCACATCATAGAAGAGTTTGGAGATTACTACTACTCCATCGAAGGCACCTATATACGAATGAGTGGAGGATCTCAAGATCCCTTTTTGTTTCCCCGTTATGTTACATATTTTGTGGTACATAAGGAATATTTAAGGAAACTCTTCGACACTGGTGGAATTAGCAATATCCTCACAGAGAGGAAGAAAGGTGTATATCCACCAATGCCCTTAACCATCAGTGCGTATAGCCTCTTGAGGGCAAGAGAGGGTGAAAACTTTGCTCAAGGCTTAGAGGTCTTTCATTTCAGCACAAAGCATTTTAGGAGGCATGATCCTTGTGGCAAATTTGTTAAACATTGCCTTGATGTCAAAAATTCCTATGAGTACACGCATCTTATGGACCAAGATGAATATTTTTTTCGAAATGCTAGGAACCTAACCAAATTGGGAAAATGCTACCGTAGAAAAGGCGGAAAAGGTTCCAATCCCAAACCTATCGGTCTGATCTAGAAGGAGAAAGAGGCAACAATGTCTCAATCAGAGGAGTCAAAAGGTAAAGAAAAGGAAGAAGAAGAAGGCTCCAAAAGGAGCAGGAGGTCAAGCAGCAGCAAGATGTGGAAGCTGCTAGAGTCCAGAGGGAGTAAGAGGAAAAATCCCTGAGAGAGGAGGAAGAGAGAATCCTACAAGAGCAAGCTGCCAAATTGTAGCAAGAGGAAGAAGAAATAATCCTGCAAGAAGAAGCTGCCAAAATGCAACAAGAGGAAGAAGAAAGAATCTTGCAAGAACAAGTTTCCAAACTGCAGCAGGAAGAAGCTGAGAAAACTATGCAAGAAGAAGCAGAAAGGTTACAAGCAGAGTTAGCAGAGCTAGCCGAAAGGCAAGAGAAAGAAGAAGCTGAGAAAGTTGTGGAACAAGGCCCGTCTAGCCGACAGGTCATGGACATGGATTTGGAAATATTAAAAAAACGAGGGATAGATAATGAAGGGGTTGTCGCCACTGAAGAGTTAGCACTCACCCCATACAACCCCAGAAATCAGTGCCAAGTGGCCAACCTGGATTCCATCTATTTCCACCCAAGCAAGAAGACTATTATTGATAGATCCATAAAGAAAATAGAGCTTGGATAGGACCT
The DNA here is from genome assembly GCA_027924585.1 of Larix kaempferi. Classification (NCBI taxonomy): domain Eukaryota; kingdom Viridiplantae; phylum Streptophyta; class Pinopsida; order Pinales; family Pinaceae; genus Larix; species Larix kaempferi. The sequence goes on from BSBM01000179.1 coordinate 13,715,363, forward strand.
ATATGAACTCAGAGTATCAGAAACCACACTTATCCAAGGGACTGACATAGACCTTGTGTTAATAGCATCATGCTCGGTAGCTTCAGCCCAAGAAAGTAAAGCTAATGTCGATCGTCTCGTTGACGATGTTGAGAAATACACGGAGCTATGCTTCAAGATAAAAGCTGACAGAAAGAAGGAGGTGTTAGAGGAAAATGAATTAAAAAATAATTACAAAGAGCTTATGGAAGAGAAGACAGAAACAACTTTGAAGATCCGACAGCTCGAAAATGAAAAGAATTCACTAGAAATGCAACTGGCAATCTTAGAGGAAAAAAAAAAGGTCTTAAAGGTCCGTATAACTGAATTAGAAAATCAGGAGGCCAACAGTGTTCAACAAATGGAATTTTTCAAACCTCAGTTTGAAAGATTGACATGAGAAAAGGCATAACTGTTAGAACAACTCAAAGAGGCAACTGAAAAGAGGCAGGATCTGTCTACCTTTTACAAGAAAGCCTGCGACATGCATGAAAAGATTCATCAATTTCTTGTGTTGATTTATGAAGAAGTCCACGAGATGAAAGAAATGATAATGAGGATGACATCCATTGAGGTTGACTTGCACTCAAAACAAAGGACAAGTATGCAAAACACGTGGCAGAAATTAAGGAACAATTTGAATGGAGGAAAGGAAAATCTGGTTTCCCCTCAAACCTGCGTGCTACAACCAATGATGAGTTAGACATGGATACAGGAGTCGTCAAATTTTGCAGGGATTGTGGTAACAAATTAAGTCTTGAGATCTGGAAGACCATAAAAAAATGCCAGATTGTCTACTCCAAAATCCTGGAAACCCATGAGAAGTGTCACATGGCTTTACCTCAGATCGTTTATGAGTTTCCTGAGAGAGAACATTGCATGACAAAATTGCAGGGTAACCTAAATGTAGAGTTAGACTATCTAAAGAAGATAGAGGATATAAGCTCAGAAGACCTCCATCAATTCATTGAGCAAACTGTTGTTCACGCTTATTTCCTGGAAGATTGTGCACAAGAGGCTATAGCAGGGGCAGTGAGTGTCAAATCATATTTGTGCAAGCACAAGATAGCGTGGAAGGTGACAATCTCAACAAGAGGAAAAACCATCCTAAGAGAAATTAGCCAGTGGGAAAGTTACATTCAAGAGGTTGACAAATCAGCAAAAGCAGGCGAGCCTGTTGGAGAGAACAAATCAGCAGAGGATCAACGACCAAATGAGGCAGCACGACCATCTGGGCCTTAATTTGTCTTATTATATTTTTGAGAAAAGATAGCTAGAAATTTGTTTATTGTATAAATATGTTAAAAGACAACTGGAAATGTTTTTGTATCTTTAGGCACTAGGAGGCAAACTTTTGTTTTGTCCTGGGGTTAGGTTTTGAGAAGAGAAAATTTTTGTAAGATCTGTAAATATAGGAATAGAAGAAATTAGAAAGGGACTTTTGGCAGGTGAAAGGACAGACTTATGCTGTATGTGAATTATTTTGCTACATCAATAAAGGAAGTTCTATTTTGCCTAAAGGAAGCCTGCATGGAGTTTTACTATGGGAATGTTTGAATGACTGGCCAAATTATTTCTGCATTATTCAGACATCTACTGTGAGATCATTCTTAACCATTTGAATTACTTCTTTTCTTTGAATGCTTTCACTATCTCATGCAAAATTTCTATGTAAATGGGTAATAGAATGTTTATTTATATCAAGCCTATCTTTGATAATCTTTTCTTTTCTGCTGTAAATGCTTTCATTCAATTTAACAGCTATCTATGACATTCTTGGCTGCATTTCCAGTTTATTACTCATCTCTTAAATATGCTCCTTATGAGGATAGATTAAATTTTCTTAAAATAGTTTTAGAATAGATTTGTTTATAGTTTTCATTTAGATTACAACACTTGCATCTCATCTTAAAAAAATAAATTACATAAACGGTGGATCGGGCCACAACCGGTGCAAAGGAAAGAAAATCTTTAAATCTTATACGGTATTCGGGCCGTTAGCTGGATGGATTCCCCATATCAAACGGCGAGCGATCTAATTGGGCTTGCTTACCGGGGAGAATCCCTTGCTGATTGATGCTACGATTTTCGGGGCATCAACAAACCTATAAAACAATAAACATAATAACTCTCAACCAAAATGGAATTTGACAGTTCCCTTGGAACTGTGCACACCATCTACCAAGTGCAAAGAAAAAATGCAACAAAAAATGATATACCACCGAATGCATCTCAACCTCTTCACTAAAGAATCAACAAAGAATAATATAGGGAAGCTAATGCACTTCCAATTAGTATTTTAGAGTGAAATGGTGGTCACCAACAGTGAGAGGCACCTAACATCCTCTCGACTGAAAGAAGAGATGCATAGCTATCCACTGGAAACCTAAAAATTGATTCGACAAATGATGACATTACTGATATATATATGAGAGTAGACAATATGACTCTCAGCTCCAGTGCTGATTGGAACATCAAGGAAATGGGGGAAATACTCCCCTTTCTTGGATAACTCAGTGGGCAAATATATATCCTCGTAAGTGGGTTGGAGCCACTTATCAGGACTAATGTGTAAGGCCTATCTACGGTGTTCCCACCAATAGATCAACTGCATCAAAAAAGTCGAGTTCCCCTTGAAAGATGTAGCGTCGTAATAGAACTTAAGGAAACCTTCTTCCCTCGAGAGGCCTTATGTCTATTTAGTAATGGGGTGAGAGTACAAATCCCTCTCCCTCTCTTGATCCTCCCATGACCGTCAAACATTGTAATGGTCAATGTGCTAGTGGTGGTGGTGGTGTTTCCCTCTACGTTGACATACATGATTAGACATATAAAATACATTAGTCTATTATATAAAATATTTAAAAAATTATTAAATGAGAACTTTATTTATAAATAAGAAATAATATTTTTTCTAAAAACACTTTAGTTTCCAACTTGGTGCACTTGAAAATTGTCTAGCACCACAACCGGTGCGTATTAGTACATACGCACAAACAATTGTGCACCACCTATATGTCATGCACCACTTACACTAAAAATCGACATAATGCGTTGTACACATAAAAAACACGGATGCATTAATAACACGATTGGCACTGACACAATTCATATATAATAATACTACGCATTGATAGAGCACTACTAGGAAATCTTGGAATAGTGCTGGTGCTTCCCTAAGAAAAGAAAGAATGGGTGCTTCCATAAGCAAAAAGTACCAGTGGATGTGTCAGATGATTCAGCACTATAAGCAATGCACAAAAAAACGACAATGCACCACTATTGGTGTGTGCATTTGTGAAATAGTGAGGAGCACTAGAATTTTTCCAAGCTTCTTGGTGCATTTTGAGGTTTAGAATTTTTACAATATTCTCAGTGCATTTACCTTAAAAAAACACTGTTCACGGTGCATAATGAACAATACAACGCACCGAAATGGAAACATTAATTTTTATTTGATATTGTCTAGTGCGCTCTGATAAAGCAGTGCATTGCAAGGATTTGTTGTGATAAGAATTAAAACAACACACATGTATCTGTGTGCCTCATGTAATCTAGCACACATGTGTGCTATATACCATGAACACACCATATTGTTATATAATTTTTTTAATTTATATGTAGTGGTGCTCTATAATTGAGCGCATTGTTTTACAGTGTGGTTGGTTTAATGGTGTAGCGCTAGGTGTTGAATGCAACGTGGGGTGTTGAATGCACTGATGTGTTGATATAAATTAAAGCACCATTTTGTGATTTATAATTTTAAATTAAATGGCAACGAGTTCTATGTATGATGAATGCACCAGATTGTTATACAAATTTTTTAGTTTATATGTGGCGGTGCTCTATAATTGAGTGCACCATTTTACGGTGTAGTTGGTTTATAGGTGGTGGGCGCACCGCTTGCAATGTGAGGCATTGAATGCACCGGTGCTTTGATATAGATTAAAGAATCATTTTGTGATTTATAATTTTAAATTAAATGGCACTAGTGTGCTATATACCATGAATGCACCAGATTGTTATATAATTTTTTTAATTTATTTGTGGCGTGCTCTATAATTGAGCACACTATTTTACTATGCGGTTGGTTAATTGGTGGGGGAGCACTGGTTACAGTGAAAGGCATTGAACGCATCTGTGCATTGTCATAAATTAAAGCAATTTTTTTCAATTTTTAATTTTTAATTAAAATGCTCGGTGTGCTATAGTATATAGCTCATCGTATAGCAGTACGTTGCATTCATCTGTCATTAGTGCACTGCTACCGATGCACCCTATAATTTTACAGTGTGCACTAAGGAGCGGTGTGAGCCAAATCCCATCAACACACTATGCAAAAGTTTTAATTTTTCTTTTTAAACAGTGAAAATTCAAGATTAATTTCAAATTTTAATCCGCTAAAAGATTAAGTTAGAAGAAAAAAAAGAGAGTACTTGGACACCTTTTCGGTCGAGGAGGCATGGTTGTCGCGTTGTCCAAAAAATGAATTTTTCCTATTTAGAAAACACGCACCGGGCAGTGGATAGGATAAATGCAGGTAAGATGAGCACCAATGGCAGGGCACTTTAGCGAGGAAAAGGTGGCACCAATGCTTGAGAGATCAAGAGAATTGTAGAATGGTAAAAGTATATTTCAACCGATAATTGTTTTTATTTAACCTTCTTCGGTGTGCCCGACACCAAGACGCACTAGGTCATTCTTTTAGATGGCCAACCGTTGCTTCATAAGAATACAAATGCACCATTATGTAATAGAAAAATATAAAAATATTGGATGCGACATTTTAAATAAAACATAAATCATTTTAACTTATCCCTTATCTGGTGATCCATCTTGAGTAATGCACGGGTCCTATAGTTTCCTATGAACGTACTATATTTGTAGAAAAATATTAAAACTCTTTATGCGTTTTTTTTTTAATTTTTAATTTTGCTCGATTCAGTGTTGCAATAGACATAATGCACTGATGCATATAGAAGTATCTAGTGCACCATTTATGTTATGTTGTTTTTTAGAAATCTATTATTCTTAACCTATGGGTTTTTGGGTTAGCTACGATATGTTACATTTATGTACCCACCGATGAGTTGCATGTGGAGAATGCACCATCATTTCCATTTTTTTTAAATATAACAACATTTTTTTCTTGTATCAAAAGGGGATTTTTGTGATCATTGCATTAATATTTCAACCACACCGGTGTGGTTTACATTTACAAAAGCACCAATTAAAAAAATCCACTAAAATATCCTCCTGCTCGCCTCCACTAGAGACCTCCTCTATAAATTGATATTTGGGCTATTTTTTTAGGGTTTCCACTATAACCTCCGCTAGTGGGGATTTTCCTTGTTGTGAATTGTATAGAATTATGTTGTCTTTCCACCTATATATATTTTTAAATAATAATATTTTTTTTGTTAGCTAGTACCCATAGAGTTTCAAACTAGTGACCTAACACAAGGACTGCCTTAATAGTACACCCATTCACCATGTTTTCTATGCCCCCTGGGCTTAAACATAATAATATAATTTAATATTCCAAAATTGCATTTAATAATAGGTTTGTTCTTTTAAATTTCAGGAAAATTTAACAAGTGGCTTGTGTGCACGTAAAATAATTTAGTGATAAATACATAATTTTTGAAAAAAATATATATGAACATAGTTTACACAAAATGCACTAGGGTGCACATTTTTTTTAAATTTATGTAGGAAAATTATATATTTTTATTAATTTTCGAAATTGACCGTTGAAAATTTAATTGCATTTCATACAGATGTGTGTACACAATTTTTTTTACAAGTTACATAAATCAGAAAACAAAAATATCCTTTTGAAGAGCATGTGTTGGCCTGGGGTGTATATATATATATATATATATATATATATATATATATATATATATATATATATATATATATATATATATATATATATATATATATATATAATTTTTTGTATTGTGTACTTTTTATGTTTTTTATTTTTCTATATCTATTTGAAGTTATGGACATGGTTTTGTAACTGTAACTTTCAAAAGAAAAAAAGATTATCATATGAACTCAGAAACTCATAAATTATATGCCATTGGATAGGCAATTCATTGATGGATCCATTTTGTATGAATTCCTCCACCTAAGATGCATCCCAAGATAGGATTTAGGTTTGGAAAAAGGCCAGTAAAAATAAATTTGTAGAAAAGGGGGTTAAAAGCTTATTTTAAAGCCCTCAATTGAGCTATTAGGTTGATCGAGGATTTAAAAAACCTTGATCTAGAGTCTAAGCACATTCTTCAAATACCTCAATTGAGGGTTTATGTGTGGTTAACCAGAATCTCGCTCGAGGTAATTTACCTCATTCGAGATATTTGCTTGATTAAGGTTTTAAATATCTCGTTCAAGCATTTAAAAAAAACTGGATCAATCTTTATAGCTCAACTGAGATGTTTTTCACGACATTTTTCATTGATTTCACCTTGCTTCCTTCCCTCTGACCATACTCACAAATTACTCGCCCACCTTTTACATTAATGAACACTCGATCGAGCTCTTAAATTCCACAGGAGTGGACTTTCCCATGGCCTTTAATTTTAAAATTTTCATTAGACACAACTGCTCAATTGATCTTCAAGGATCAATAAATAAACACCCTTCATTGAGCTCCAGATATCGATCAAGGGTTTTTATAACCTGTAATGCACCCAAACCTACGTGTAGGCACACTAACTCAAAAACTGACTAGTTTTGGCTAGAAGTTAAAATTTAAGTCCCAAAAAACTCTAGACCTATAGGAATTATTCAGGGATGGATCTTAGAGTCTACTACATATTAAGGACATCCTACAACATCATTATATAGACACCCAACTTCAAAATTTGCACATTTTTTTGGGTACATCACGCATGGGTAGACTCCTTTGGCTAAACCAAAGGATTCAAGGAAATGGCCCAATACTTATGTGAAACCCAATGGATTCTATTGAAAAACTGGAAGTGGATGGTATATAAATACCCCAACCTTCTATGGACTTAAATTGACTCGAAAAACAAATATTAGACAGTGAAATTGGTGACTAGGTGCAAAGATGGAAACTTCGACTAGTGAAGGAGGTCATTTCGAAACAGTTTCGAACGAAACTAGAGGCTCCCTAAATTATGTTCTGTGACTTGGGATGCTCTCAATTACTTAATTTTTATCTTCAAGGACCTTCATATCAATTCTTAGAATCATATTTAATAGTTAAACTCATCAAGACTGAAAAATTGCCAATTTTCTCAACAATAGCGCTAGTAGTGAAAAGAGTCAATTTCAAATGGCATTCAAAAGTCATGAATTTTGGAATAAACTTTATATATGAGACCAAATATATGTAATTTAACATAATTATGCCTCAACCATACTTTTATGGGTTCATTCAATAGTAAAATAATGTAAAACTTGCAGTATGTCCAACATTCACTAAAATTTGTAGCATGGAGGCAGAAGTAAGTGATTGATATTAAGAGAGGGATATTCTACAATTAGATTAGAGAAATTGGAAGAATTGCATCATATTAAATCCCATTTTTTCACATGACTAGATACTATAGATCAGAAGGGGCGCAATCCTTCAATTCTCACTCTTCAATGGCTAAAACACATTGCACTTGGAATACTGCTGCTACTAGATTCTACCACATGAACTTGGGATTTGACCACACCATACTGTACCTCAGATCAGACCCAAAAATTAAATTTAATGGATTCATTAACATCCGTGATTCATGGACTCTTTCCTTACTTTATTTCCTTTCCCTCCTTAGTCTTCTTTTCCTAATTTTGGAATCTTCTACTTTTCCTTGATTTTCTATTACTTTCTTGCTTTTCTGCTACTTTCTTACTTTTCAGTGCTTTCCTTCTTTTTTGTTGGTTTCTAGCTTTTTAGTTGCTTTCTTGCTTTTCACTACTTTTCTTCCAATTTCCTTTGGGAAAGACAACTCATAGGGTCCACCTAATCTCCTATGTTCCCTCATAGGCCACCAAAGCATTTCCAACTCATCAAACAATTAATTAATAATTAAATATTCACAACTATTCACTACATTACTTCTCCATGTTTTAATTTAATTATACTAGATAACCATTGATCAAAATTAATCCCTAACTAACTTATTTAATTTTTTTCTTGAACCCATGGGGATTGAATAGGATAGAGGGATGATCATGGAACCTCTAAAGTGGGGACATTACATAACCCTTGATCCAACTCCATAGCTCTATAAAGCGTTAGAAAAATCCTTGATCACGCTTAATAAAATAACTCAATCGAGATCTTTATTAATCCCTCAATCAAGCTTTCTAAATCTCGATCAAGGGATTAACAATAGCTCGATTGAGGTCATTTTTTACCATGCTCATGCCCTCTACTTTCCAAAAAGTGTTACATGTGTTCATGGGAATACGTTGTTCTATTATGTAAAAATAACATTACTTGATCATGGGTGTTGTTATCATTGGAGTTATAGGTGTTAATGTATGAAATGGATAAAAAAATAAGAAAGATGGTTGACAATTCATACTTAAGTTTTTGGAGGATATATGGTGACAAATTATCACATCAAAATATTAATTTTGATTTTGATAATTCATTTTTTTTAATTTTCAAAAAATATTTTTATACTTCATTATGTCATTGAAGAACCATTGTTAAATATTGCATCCAAGAACATCATTAAACTCTCATAAAATAGAAATAAACCCAAAGAAAGATATATAAATAATAAAAGAAGTAAAAACCAATAATAACCTCTCTACGACAACTTGCATCGTCGCAATCATGTTGGTTTGATTACACTCAAGCCACACTAACTATAATTTAAATTCCATTTTCTGATGCACACTATTTCTCAATCCCATTTATTAGTAAATCCCATAGTGAATTACCACCTAAACTTGCCCCTCTATAGTTGTGCCATAATCTACAGTATAAACAATTTATATAAGAATGAGACCAAATAAAATGGTGTAAACCCTTCTAATCCAAAAAAACCCAAATTAAAAATTATATAATAAAATAAAAAATGAATATAGAAAATTGAAAAAACAAAGAAAAAAACAATCTCTTACTTGAAGAGCAACTCCCTACTTGAAGGTCAAATACCTAGATGGTTTCTATTCAAATCACTCTCCTTTTGTCCCTATATCCATACTAGTTATTAATCTCTCCTTCTCTATAGCCAGCCTAGTCATTAATATCTCCCTCCTTGACCCATGGCCATTGCATATGAGAATAAAAGAGGGAAGAAACAAGAAGCAATGTGAAGTGAAACAATAATAAAACTATTAAACCATAAGAATGCAAAAGACCCCTAACCCTAATATATTAAAAATATCCCCAACCCTATTATATTAAATAATTACCATGGGAGTAAATGTATCCACTCTCCCATGTGGCACACACTTCTATGCATTTAGTGCAGCCAATGCTTATATCAATGCTAAACCACCATAATTTACCTTTTAATTTATTTTTAGGCTTTGATATTTGCCATGATTGTCACAAGAATCATGTCTCATCATCACTTTTATTCACTAACCAAATAAGATAATTTAGATATTGGAAAAAAATGTTTCAAATTTCCCATATATTTTATTTAGTATTGTATTTTTTGAAAATTAGTGAAAATTAGAGCAGGGAAATTTTTAGGGGCGAAATTTCGCCAATTGGCTATTTTTCGGGCCTTTTTTCAAAAAATAAATTCGCTATTTGCTCATTTTTAAGCTCTAATATCGCCTATATTTACATAAAATATATTTTTTTACTATAATATTCGCCAAAATTTACACATTTCGGTAGTAAATTGTATGTTTGATATTTAATATTCGCCTTCCTATCTATATATATGATTTTTTCGATCCAAAATAATCGCCTAGAATACTATACTTAGGTATAGTATTGCAATCCTTAAAAAATACTCTGAATTAGAGACAACACTAGCTTTTTTTATAGCAAGAAACCAACTAATAAAAAGTCAATATAATTTGATTAGAAAATAAGATATATAAAAAGAGTATTGCTTAGGCATTTTTATAATTATTATCGCATTGAGAGACAATTTCTACAACCATGTGTGCAAGGGGGACGTGTAATTCCTTTCATAATCAACATGTACTATGAGTGGAAAAAAATCTCTTCTAAATATAGACTATTCACTCAAAAAACTACATCAAGCATAATATTCTACAACTTCCATCATGGATTGATTTTTTTTTTTGGATCCAAAAACAAAAGAACATAATAGATATAATCAGACTTTAGATCAAATGAAGAGTTAAAAAAAAAAGTTTCTAACTCACTCAAAATAATTTTCCCTTCCAAAATCTTTTAAATATGAAGATAGTTTATCATCCATTGTTCCTTGTAAAAATGAGTGAATGAAATTTAATCAAATATAGCACTAATATCCTTAAGTCTATCACCCAAAAGCCTTGGCATGATATTTTGGAGAAGTGAATTTCCAACTAATAACTAAAGATGAATCACCATAAACCTGTATATTTGAAATATTCCTTTCAAAAGAACATCTCATTAGTAAATTTATTTCCCCACTATGAGAGGCCCCATCAAAAAATCCCTAGTTGATAGATTTATTTATTTGCACCTCATGGAGATACCTTTGCAATTTTTCCAATTACCTGGTAATGCATTTTAGTCCTAGAACATAAATATGTGAATATACCTTGGAATAGGCTTATCTTAAAAAATGGTCAGGTTTCGTGTCAACCAAATACCCCACATGACCAAACAAGGTTCATTTTCTTTGTACTTTGTTAATTAATTTTTCATAAACCAGGCATTAAGACACTCTTCAATGGTATCTTCATACCATGCACTTTAAAATCTAGTGAAATATTTTATCTCCTTCTATGGTGCATGTGAATATGGACAATGAATAAACTAATGGAAATTTTCTTCACACTCATTGATGGAAAACATAGATATCTTTGGGCTCTACACATGTTCCTTAATTGCAACAAATCTCAAGTCAGAACCTTAATTCTCAAATCCGCCAATGGATGATTCTAGATTTCTTTTGGATACTTATTCTTCCATATATGTTATCGCGACCATGTTGACACGACATTTATAGATTCAAACATCACTTTATACCCAATAGTTTCAATGAATTTACCTCATGTTTTATTTTTTTAGCTTGCTCATATGGGTCCTCCTTCAATTTAATATGACCTTTCTAAGTATCCAATAATTTCCATTCATTTGTTCTATTACCTTCTAAACCTAATGATTCAATTTTATTCCATCCTTGTAACGATATGCTTGTGGATGCTTCATCTACAAAAGTGATTCATAAATAAGAAGCCATTATAATGTAAAGAAATAATGGTTTAATTAGACAATAGATAACCCTCTCCATAGCCAAAAGATAATAGATGAACCAAATCCTACATTTTCTCTTGAACCTACCTTCCAATCTTGATGGTCACTTATCACTAGAAACAATATTACTAAAGCATTCAATTGATTGGAGGGTGAATCGATGAAAATGGGTAACAATTTTCAATTGAACATGGCAATGAAAATTTAGTATTTTACATATATTTATATTGAATCGATCCCAAAACTCATATAATCATTGTGAATTTTGATGTGCAATAAAAAAGAAACTTGCAGGGAATTTGTTGTCATTCTAATGGTATTTCTTTCAACAAATAAATTAGTGTCATTCAATGTGTCAAATTTTCATTTAATTAAATGCTTTTCCTTGCAAGATCATGGAAAAGATAATAAGTGAATTTTGTTCCTGATAACTAACTCAATGTTCAATATATAATTTTCAAAAACAAAATATATGAGTTACTAGTTCCCAATTTTCTTTATGAAAATTATTTTTTTAATTATTTTTTGAAGTTGAATTATTAATATTTGAATCACATTTTATGCACCATTTATGTTCATGTCAACCATTTTCCAACTATTTACATAAATTGAAAAACTAAAAATAAATTTTTGAAGAGGAAAGATCCATGTGGATTCCACAATTTTTTATATTTTTTTGGTTGTTTAGTTTTTATGCTACTTATTTTTATCTAACTTCATTTGAAACCATGGAAAAATAATCCAATATAAGTTATAAAAAAATTAAATCAATAAATATACTGTGAATTCGAAAGTGCGGCCTCTCGGGTGTAGTTCAGTTGGTGATAGGGTGCACTATTAAAAAACTCGTTGTGACATCACTAGTTCAAACCTCATAGGCCTATGAACCATTCATGGGGTAGTGTTGGTATGCATAGGGGTATAGTGGCAATAGATGGGAATCGACCCCATGTCATGTGGGTATGAGCTCATCCTAGTTACCAACTCCCCTAGTTACACAAAAAATACATTGAAAGTGTGAAAATGATATTCCATTAGATAGATGATTCATTGAGGAATCCATTGGACCTAAATCTGCGACCTAAGATGAATAAGATGAAGGGGTTTCACCCTCTCGAAGTTGAAGCTACAAAAAATCCTACATCAAGGGGGTTGGAAATCATCAATTTAATTGTTCAATCGAGCTATATATCTCAAACAAGGTTTCTAGAAATATCAATTGAGGGCTATATTAAGATTTTTAAATATCTCAATCAAGGGTTAAGAAAAAACTTCATCGAGGTTTTTTTTGGTTTAAAAAATAAATCAATTGAGCTATTGAGTTCAATCTAGCTCCATAACTCAATCAATATCTTGTAAACCCAACAACTCTTCATATATTATCAATTCTGAGATCTATGGAGCTTGATCGAGATCTTACAGAACCAACAAATTCTTCATATATCTCACAATTTTGACCGTTTGTTGATTAACAAATGAAGGAAAATGCACGTGAAGAAATCAACGTTCAACAATGGGAAAAATATACTCGAAAGATTAAATTGATAAACAATCAAGATGGAAAATATTAAAAAGAATGGTAGAAAATATGATCACCAAAGGGTGGACGAAAATGAAGTACGAGAGGAGGTTAGAGAGTGGATGAGACAAAGACAAGAATAATTGAGCGAACAAGAAGAAGAATTTCCAGTTCGGCCATTGCTCAACATTTATTGGATCTAACTGGAGAACCTTTAGGGCATCCAGTTGAGGAAAATATTGATAAATCTTTGGGTTTTTATTTAAACATTAAAATGCACATTTATTTTATAATTCTTTAGGTTTCTATTTAACCATTAAAATTTACATATATTTTATCATTCTTCAAGTTTCTATTTAACCATTAAAATGTACATCTATTTTATAATTCTTCACGTGGATTCATTTAAGTCTTTACTCAAAACGATTGATTCATCCAGTAAATGAAATTCAAACCTTAATTCAAGCAATGTAGCTAACTAGCTCGATTTCTTTGTTGAGGTCAAATAACAAATTATAGTCTAAGTTAGGATTGTTGGAATAGGTATCCAAATAATGCCCCTCAATCATTTTGATAGGGATAATGAAATAATTCTATACGAACTGTGCAAAAACCAAGATAAAAAAGGCATAGTGCCCTAAGATGCTAATGTCAAGGTTGTTTATTTTTTTAATGTTTCTTGAGACACCCAACTCCTATTTACCTACGATTTGTAACTATTCAAAATTGTATCTCTTATCCACACATGAGGAAGGTATCTTTGGGGCCAAAACCTAGGATTATCACCAAAGTGAATTTTGTGGGTTGTCCTTGTATCTAATGCAAATAGTTGTTGCTTTTTGGGATATGCCCTCATTTCCCTTCACTATAATTTCTTATATAATTCCTTCACTACTCAACTTAGGGAGACTTCATCAACTATTGTTGGGACTTTTGGAAGGACTAGTTACATTTTATAGGAAGACCAATAAGAGCCATATGAAGATCAATCACATTCACACTATAAAATTCTCCCAAACATGAACTTAGACACCATATTATCCACCCTTGACACTGGTCGACCAACCAAATATTACATTGAGATAAGTCATGGAATCTACAAAGATTCCTCAATTCTAGGGGCATTCCTTGGTGACCCACCCCATCCACCATCCATAGATTCTTTAACTATCTACACCATATTAGTATAAGATGAGGAACCTTAGACCTCATTTCCTTTGTTAAGTATGCCACCATCACCTACAACTTCATGTCACCCATTAGGAATTGTACCTCCTTCTCCCCAAGGAGGGGATCTGATTGCACATATCCCATTTTTCTTTTCCCCCGTTGGTGTAACTAAGACTCTAATGAATACAATAACTAATATGATACTCACCCTCATGATACCTCATCTCGGTATCTCACAACTCCCAATATTGATTTCTCCCTAGGTTTCATTAAATACATAAGATTGATATGTATGAGAGAATTAGGTTACAGGTATTTCAAATTTATGATCATGATCAAGATTCTAGTCATGATACTACAGTGTCACATAAGTCATCTGATTTGAATTATACACATGCATATTAGTGATATCTAAATCATGGCCAATGTATTAAATTAATTTGTTTACACCACATATTGATATTATGTATGGAAAATTTCTTCTCATTGTGATAATAGTTGCATACTTTGATGTCAATTATGGATATGATGGATGCGATTGTTGTTTTATTGGTTGTCTAACAATCTACAACATGACTAGTACTTACATTATTAATAAATCTAGTGCAATAAATAAAAGGGAGATACATTAAATGCATAGGACTTTACTGGCCTATGTGACCTAATATCATACTAGTGTCCTTAGTTTCAACTACATTATAGTGATGACATATTCTTTCTTGTCATATTTATCATGCAATATCATTGAATTTTATTTTATTCTAACGGGACTTTTATTGGAGAAGTGATTAATGTCATGGTTGGTTTTCTTTGTCATCATGGAAGGAATCACACTTTTTTGAATAGGCAACTTGATCATGAAGCAACATTTCTAATTTGGCATGAATCTAATAGCTTTAGCAAATGGAAAAAAAATATATTTGATTGGTCATGAATGGCGGCTAAACCATAGTTTCGTAAATCAATTGAAAATTTTCCTCAATATTTGTTTTGTGATGATCGCATAGCACTTGAATTGGGAAACTTGGTCTTTTATGGCATATGAAATTTGGTTCATCGTATACGTTTATGGTTTTCTTATTTGGTATTGTCTTTATTAGACGTTTGTTGACCTTGTGACACATTGTCATGGTGATGATTGAAGGTTTAAAACAATGGAAAGGGGAGGTTTATGAATGCAACCTTCAGTAATCATGATGCCACAGTGGCATTGGGATTTGTTGTTATTATTGATTGTCTCCATTTAAATTTCCACTCTTACTCTTTGTGTTGAGTATTCATGGTAGCATTTAACAATGCATGGAAATGATGGACAACCTAAGTGGACTTAACTATTAAGAACATGTATTTCTTCCTTGGAGGTGATAGTTTCCAACAAGCGGGGGCATATGTGAACTTTCATAGACTAGTACATGCCCTTACATATTCCTTATGTATATTTTTAATGATCATTTTGATGTATTTTTTCACTAGACTAGAACCTTTTTTTTATATTTAAATCTAATGTACTCTTATTTACTTACATTGTAGATAGAATGAGGGGTCATGGTCTCTAAAATTTAAAACATGAAACTAATAAACTGATTCGACTATGTTGTTATAATGCAGTGTCCCCAATTTGAGATTTTTCCCAATTTAGCCAATTTTCAAAACTTGGACTAGTAAAGCCCTAAACTATCCCAAATGATCCCAAATATTTTTGAATGGTGTATGGAGTCGATTGAGTTGTATTTGGAAAAATTAATTAATCTATTATATTCTTTGACACTTTCCAAATACTTCAACAACTTGCATTTACACTTAGAGAAAGAAAGGCATAATTACTAGGAAAATTGATGTCGAAACCCCCAAGGGTAGATGGCTCCAAAAGACTCTTGAGGATTTAGAATTTGTTATGAAGGTATATGAATGGTATTAAGACATAAAAATGAACCTCATGGGTGCTTATACACTATCATAATACTTCTGCAACATTCATTTAACTTCAGGAGAAGTTGGGGAATTTCACTAGTAAATTTGAGGTTCAAACCCCCCAAGGGTAGGTGACAAAGATGGCTTCCCAAATGTTGTAATACCTTCCCAAATTTTAGAAAATAGGAATGGTATTGATAAATTACTTTAAGGGGATCCCCAATGAATCATCAATTATTTTCTATAGGCTTCTACAACTCCCATAAATCATATATCTGTATACATGTCTTCACATAGGGGGAAATGATGGTAAACTTCACCACTTGTTATGAAATTCAAAATTTAGGTTCCAAGGACTTGTGAAATGTTAATTAAAATTATTCAAAACATTAATAAAACTCCATAAATCAACAAAATTAAAGATATTGACTGATACAAATCGAAATAAAGCCTCTTCAATCTCCGACAACAAGATATAGGGAAAATGGCACTATTTATGCATTGTTTGGTATTTTTACATAGTTTCACTTGGTATTTAGACCTAAGAGTCTTATGAGCATCAAATACAGAGTATATATATCATAATACAAATAAATGGATAATATTTGACTCTCACAAAGATATCAGCATCTCACCAAAGGCACAATTCCTCCATGAGCCAAAATATGCAAGGAAATGTGTGATAGAGATGAGAACAAGTTGTAGAAGAAAGAACCAGGAGATGACATGTAGCTTAAAACTAGAAATAATAACTCCATTTTAGATCCAAATAAAAGTTATGAATGGCCTCTCCAATTTCCAATTAGGATGAGAATCTTTCACCCTCGAAATTGGTACTAAGGCAAGTAGAGTAAACACTCCACTAGCATGGATAAGCTAGAAACTCTCCAAATTTCAAAGATGCAAATAAAAAATTATCAAAATCTACTCTCCTTATTTGTTATTATCTTTTATAAAACTCTCAAGTCCTCCATGGGTCGAATTCCTTCCAAAATATTCATTCCAACTCAAGTTGGGAAGAGATTCCAATGTGTGCCACTTGTCCAACAATTCCTAGTCTCCATCTTCCCTCATTTCGAATGGGTGTCTCTTTGGATGCCCTAAATCCCTTGTGCACCTTCTTGGAGTCTATTTTTAGCCCTGACATGTCATATATGTCATATGTCAGCATTCAGGTCTGATTTTTGTCATAGGTGGCATAGCATCTTCATCATTGTTGTCATAGAAGCCAGGGAATCTAGCCCAAGTGTCACAATTATTCTAAGATCCCTCTTCCTCTTCCATGGGAGTTATTCTTCCACTCCAATTCGACCTTAAATGACTCATGCCATGAAAGATACCTCTTAGACTCCCCCAAGTATGTTACCCTTCATCTTGAACTCTAATTGGTGAGAGAATCATGCCAAGTGTAGTGGGGAATCTTACCACAAGTGGGTCCCACAACCTCTTATTTGCCCTCATGGTCCAATGCCACATTATTTTCTTTGTATTATTATTTAATTGACCCATTTAATGTGAATTTGTAATTCTAAGCTCATTTGAGGTCTTTTAGCTCCTTTACTTCAACTTTTAATGCTTCCACCCCCAACCTTGGAGACTAGTAATTTTCCTCCATGATAGTTCATTTGGATGGGAATTTTACAAACTTTGAATTGGGAAATTTCTCTTTATGTGACCCACCTTGTCCACTTGTATCTAATTTTACATTATTATTAATTTAGAAATCATGCTTGGTAATTATTTGACCCTTATCATCAATTTGATAGACTATCATGAATATGGCCAAGTGGTTTAGTCCATTGTGACCCAATGCAAATTTTTGGGACACGACAAATCATCCCTTCCCAATATTGTTTGTCCTCAAGCAATTTCAAACATGGATTTTGAATAACCTGCTTTCTTTCCAAAACTTTGCTTCCCAAACCTTCCTTTCTAAAACTCTAAGTAGTGGCACTCATGCACTACAATTTTGTGCTTCCAAAAGAAAGAAGATGAGGATTTTATTTTTTCATATTGATATTCCCTATGAACTCACTTCTAAACACCAAAATATTAATTAAATCCATCAAAACAAAGTTTGCACAATTACTCTTTTACCTATTTGATATTTTGGAAACCCTTTCTGATACCACTGTATAATTCTTGAAGTTGCCATTGAGCTTCCCAACTTTGAGTCTTTGAGATTCCATGAATATTTTAGAGAGGAACCACCATAATTGCTTCTGCACTACTTTGATTAAAATCACTTTATTAAGTGGGGACTCAATATTCCATACTACTTGCTTCCCAAAAAAATTGAAACCAATGAGACTAAAAATTATCCCAGGGTCCCATTGCTTGTATTGGAATTCAACAATTATGAGTGATCTGTAACCCATACCATCAGGAAGGAAAATTCATGGACCCCATTTTCTTGTATGCATTCTTACAAACATCATGAGTACAAAATATATAGCATCAAAGTACATAACAACATAATAAAAAGGTACATCAAGGAGGTGCCTCATCAAAGAATCATGAAAGTGCTTATACCTCCAAGTAAGCAGACCACCATTTGCCAAGTGCATACAAGATTCAAGTGACCAATCAAATCTGATCCAATGACATAGGTGAGGATCCCATGTCCTATAATGTTGCTCCAAAAGGATGTAAGATGCATCAAAATAATTAGCCATGTTTTCTTTCATCCAAGAAGTGAATGAAGAACCTACACTAAAATATGAACCAAGTAGGGAGCAAAGAAAACAATGAGCCTTCAAGGGGATCACATAAGTAGAATTTGTGCATCCATGAACATGTGTATCATCAAGAAATAACATGGGATGTTTCTTCCAATAATAATTTTCTCCAATCAGATATCTCTTCGCCCAAGTAGTGGATGAAGTTCCTCTAATATCAATTGAACTAAGCAAGGAGCAAGGAAAATCATAATTCTTCAAGTGACTCGAGTGAACATCATAAGTGCATCCATGTAGATGTGTTTCATCATAATGTAACAAGGGATGTTGCTGCACATTTAAATAAGAAATGGCTCTAATAATTTCATTATATAGAGTAGAGATAGGAGTTTCATACTCCTCACATGGCACCATAAAAAATAAACCTTTCACCCATACTTCATTAGGATGAATGCTGCAAAATATGTAAGTGTATGATGTAGGAGAATGAACCAATTCACCCAAATGATCAAAGAGTGCCGAATTGTCCTCATGTGAATGCTCCATTAGGGTAGGATCATGCACCTCCCTCAAAAGTGCAAAAATTTCCTCATAGGTTGGTTCCAAGGTAGTGGAATCAACTTCTTCAAAAAAATGTGTAACCATTTCCAAGAGGAAACTCAAGTTCCTCTTCCACCACATCAAGTGCTTGTATATCATCAAGCTCATCTTCAAACACATCAAGCACATGCAAATTTCCATGTTTCTCATGATCTACCATGTCATGAGAATCCTCCATGCAATCTACTATATGACAATTTGAAACATAGGAGGAAGATGTTGGTATAATTTATGTCTATTAAATTTCCAATAGTAATCATCAACCATGGTTTGTACACTTAGAGTTGTCACAAAATATATGCTGGGGTAGAAAGGAAACTAAGATGTGTGCTATGAAGATCCTAGAGATGTTTTCATTCAAAGTGAAAAACCGAGTCACTTAAAAGTATTAAACTATGATCTACTGAATGGATTCAAACTTAACATACGCAACTTGAAACTTCACCTAATAAACTTTGAAAATATTTCAATACAATTTCAAATATAAAGCTAACCTAACTATCAACTCAAAATTAACTCTATATTATTCTAGTCTATGAACAAGAATTGAGATTGCAAAATGAAAGGAAATCACTAGTCTAGAAAACAATGCTCGACTGAAAACAAACTATACTACGGAAGCAGAATTATAATTAATTATCCAAACCATAAATAATTTCTAACTTATCCTAGGAATTGAAAATCTATTCTACTATGTGATATCAAAATTCTAACTATGAAACAAATTGCAACTTACTATTAAAAAGTAGGAAATTATACTACTTTGAAAGAGACAACTAATTAATTAACCTAAGAAATCCAATCCAACAGTTAAACTACAAATGAAATACTACTCTAGGGATTAAACATGCGTTGACAACTAGGATTTCAAAACAGTAAATGATTGAGAAACAAACCTACCTAACTCCAATCTTCTTGAGGAATTGTATCAAAATGACTTACAAATGCTATAGAAATGCAAAAAGGAAATAAATCTAAATTAACTTCTATAAAGATATGGAAACTAGAAATGGACCAATTACAAGAGAATTTAAACATTGTAACTATCACTTATCCATCAGGTAAATGACATTTGAAAACCTAGTTACACTACCTAGAATCAATGAAATACTACTTAACAATTCTACTCTACTGAAAAGAACGCACTCTGAGTTATTTATCTCTAATGACTATTTCGCAATTGAAATATGCAATGCCTATCAACTTCTGATTTTACCCTATCAAGATCTCAAGCTAAAAACATCATATACAAAAGGCAATCTAAACTCAGAGCACACATATAACTAAGCATAAAACAATAATTCAAATGACTAGAAACAAATTCAACTTGCAGGCAAATCTACAGCAGAAAACAAAGTACTGCTACTCTATCTCTACAACAAACTAAACCATGTCAATCATTCATAAGAAGATAATACAAATTGATCTATAATTGAAGAACAAATTTATACTAAACTAGTTTATGGAAACCATGAAAATGACTTGAGATGACTGCATCTTGAAATTCAAATGAGTGTACTTCTACTTAATCAAACACCTATCTCTATCTTCTTTGCATATACAAAAATGAAATGAATTGAAACATAAATGGAATTGATAAGATCTATAATGACAGTGGGCTATCAAACAAAAATGAAATAGTAATTGTAAGTTCAAATTCAGAATGGAAAGGAAATGTTGAATCTTCTTGTAACTACAGAAGTGAGATGAACTGAAATATAAATGA
The DNA here is from genome assembly GCA_027924585.1 of Larix kaempferi. Taxonomy (NCBI): domain Eukaryota; kingdom Viridiplantae; phylum Streptophyta; class Pinopsida; order Pinales; family Pinaceae; genus Larix; species Larix kaempferi. Next base: position 13,736,365 of record BSBM01000179.1, read on the forward strand.
AGTTAATGAGATCTATGGTAACAACAGGCTGTCTAAGTCTTAATAAACAGAGATGCAATACTAGGTGTAGATGTGAATTCCAATCAGCTATAGAGTATAAGTGAACTATTGAATCAAACCCTGGATAGTTACAGAGCACAATGAAATACTTAAAATGAATTTAAACTTTAGCTAGTTACAAATGAGATGCTGAAAGATAGTGTGAAAGCTAGTGCTTATGACCAGTTGTATGAACAATAAAGGTGCAGATTACATACAAACAGAATGAGGTTGCAATTTATAAATAGTTGAACAATACTTATAGGAAAATGATTTTAAATACATAGAACATTACAAACTGAAATTACTTAGTTGTATAATGAAGAGAAATCAGGATATATGCACAGATGGAACCACTATTGTTGAGGTCCCCTTCTCAAGAAACAAAGGTCGTTCCTACTCTACTCAGTCACCAACCATGAAAAGAGAAGATAACACTAACAACTGGACATAGTTCTGATATATTAAATTGAGAGAAAATTTACAAAGAGTTTTTCATGTGCCTCTACATAACCCAAGGCATATTTTATAACATTTTACAATGGAGAGAGGATCGACCCTTTCAGTGGTCGACCTCTCTAATAATAGAGTGACTTCAATGCTGGAAAAATAACTCTATTAATGAATGGGCCGTTTTCCCCAAATCGTGCGTGGTGGTTTCCTAGATGTGGGCAATGGAAGTGTTGGATGCTTGGGAAAGTTATGAACTGAATCTTTACAGGAAGAAGCTCACGAAGCATGTGTGTCAGGTGGGAAACAAAACCCACGTCTCTGTTGCCGTCTTTAATATGCCCAAGTATGCAAAAAAATGATTTTCCAAGTGCGAACGATGGGTTGAATGGTCGTCCGAATGCGAATGCAAGTCCAAATGAGAGTTCGTATGAGAACCATAACCTATATCAGCAAAACTATATTCCTAATGGTTTTAAAAATGTTAAATTGATATGAATATACCATATGAGATGATAATCAATGGAAAAATATGGGAGAGTTAAACGTAATTCAAAAATAGGTACCTAAGTCAATATCAATGTCTTAATGATGAGTAGTATGAACTTGATACATCAAAAATGACAAAAATAGTACCAACATAGCACAATTATAGATCCAAAATGATGACAAAATTGGGCATCAATAGAAGAACAAGTATATTGCAACCTTTCAAGAAGTTGCTCATTTTGAATTCTGAGTTTATCAATATCCTCATTATTCTTCAAGTATGCATCATGTAACAATTCATTAAACTCAACGAAATTGTTTCTATCAAAAAGCAAAGACATGAAATTACCTTTGATGTTGCACATTGCTCTTTGAATCTTCTCCATGTCTTCAAGGAAGGATGGATCCTTCAATGAAAAAAATTTCCAACAAGAATTTGACACTAATGCTTGAGTGTAATGGAACATGCTAACGGTCTCTTGGATCTTATTTTCATTCATATATAATGACCCTTCAAGAAAAAGAGGCTCTTGCAAATCAACCTCCTCATCTTCTTCCTTCTTAATTGGACCAACTTCATGAAGCTCAAGTGGTGATGGGGAAGTTGATCTTGTTTGTTCTTCAACTGCTACAAGGTATTCATTTTCATGCTTAATGGATGTTTGATGTAACCCACCTAGAACTAAAGACATTTTATGTTTTGGAAAAACATTATCTTAAAAGTTATTGTAAAGTTTTATGTTGTTGAACAAGGATGGTCAAAGATGATTGTAATTGAATATTTTATTATAATTTAATAAATAAAAGAAGAGACACATATCAAAAGAAGACTGGTGAAGAGTGTTCACTGACCCACTAGGAGGAATGATCTGGTATAGAAGGAAAAATTGACAAATGGAAGCAACAACATTCACTTTCTAGTTGATGCAGGAGGCATCTTCCCTAAAAATGTTGTCATGTTCCCCAAGAAAGGAGGAACTAAGCAGGTGGCTCATTTAATTCAAAAACTGACTCAAAGACCCAGGCAAGCATATAACCATTGAATGAGCAGGAGGCTCACACAAAAATTGCCTTGTGGTTATGCTGCATACTGAAAAGGTAAGCACCCAAGAGGTTATTCGATGAGGGGAAGCTAAAGTGACATTGTTGCAAGATGGACTGCAAGTTTAGTTACGGAGTTGCATGTTTAATTGCTGAGTTGCAAGTTTAATTGTTGAGTTGCAAGTTTAATTGCTGAGTTACGGAGAGAACAGAACCAGTTTCTACACCTAGTATTCATCCCGATGGTTCAGTGAACAGGTTCGGGGGTCCTAAAGCAAGTAACTTGGCTGCTTTTAGGAGACGGTTGGGAGGAACGGTCTTCTTTGGAATGGATTTTCATATTCAAATTTACCAGGTTTTATTTCATGTTAATATTTATTTGGATTTCCCTTAACTATAAAAATTATATGAAGTTTACTGTTTGCACAATAAGCATGTTAGAATAATTTAGTTTTAGTGTTTATTTCAGATAAGTAAAGAAAATAATAATTATTTCCTTACCGCTAATCTACTTATAGTTAAATTTTTAAATGCTATGATAGTTAAAATACTGCTATGTTTTTATATATGCCGTTAATATAAATTTATTGATAACATTTAAATTAGAGTTTTATTTATTATAAGGAATAAATGTTAAAATGTATGTTCTGGGTCATCTTTGTTTTTCAGTAAAAGTTTATGGAATATGCATTAGATCTCCTCGATATTTTTTATGCAAATAGCCACTGTATATACATATTTAACTTTTATCTTTAAATTATATTAAGTACATTCGAAATGAAAAATACCAGTTCCTATCACAATTTGCTTACTGTACATATATATATTTCACTTAATATTCACATATTTTCATATATAAGTAAATATTTACTTTAGATATCAGCTACACATAAACTCTCACCCTATCTACATATGAAATAAATTAATATCTTAAACAGAGTTACAATAATACTTTCCTTTTTAAAACTCTTACATAAACAACAATAGGTAAACCGAGGTCACATTCAACCCCGATAGATTTCAAATAAGAAGTAAATCTTAAACAAACTGAATAGCAGTTTAGTAATTACATCATATACAAAAAAAAAAAAATTGATGGATTTTTAGAGTTGTTACATGTGGTATCAGAGCATGGTTACAAACACTAGGCCTGAAAGTTGGCTCAACTCGCGCATTCCAATAAAACATGAAAACAAAATTACTGACTTATGTTTAAATTGTTTCTGTACATAAATATAAATTTTCTATTTCTAGGAAATGGAAGGAGTAGAGGCATCTACTGAATATGGAACTCATCACCGTCATGAACAAGATGTTAATAATGATAATATTTGGGTGGAACTAAATAATGAAAGAAATAATAACTCAACTGAATTACTCCAAATTGTGAGAGATTTAAAAACTGAAATACAAAATGTTAAGGAGGATAACGAAAGAATTCTAAGGGCACAAGAAGAACTAAATCATGTATTACTGAGTAAATTACATAATGGAGAGAAGGATAAAAGGAAAGAAATTGAATCTGAATTTGGAACTTTGTCTTACAAGTGTAAAGAAAAAAAGTTAAAATTTTTTGATAATGAAAGTAATTCCTCCACGGAAATTAATGTTAAGTCAAATAGAGAGAAATATAAATATTCCAGTGAAAGTAGTGACAGTGACAACATCCCTAAAAAGATAAAATATAAGCCTTATGAAGAAATTTCAGGAGAGTTTAAAAAGAGAAAACCACCAATGTTTAATGGTGAGGTAGAAAAAGGAGAAGAAGTCGAGGCATGGTTGTCTGGGATGAAAAAGTGTTTTCAAATTTATAACTACTCAGACAAGTTGAAGGCTAAAATGTCTATTTACAACTTAACTGGAAAAGCTAATATTTGGTGGTAGGAAATAAAAAGAGAGAAAAATATTAAGGAAAAGTATGTAACTTGGAGAACCTTTAAAAAGTACTTTAAGAATAAATTTTTGTCTGAACAATATTACGAGGAAAGGGATAAATAATTTGATGATCTAAATCTAGGTTCAATGACTATGAAGGAACTAAGTAGTAAATTTTTAAGTTTATTATGATATCTACCTTATATCATTGATCAAAAGCCTAACATACAGAGGTTCCTAAGTTGCTTACCTCTTAGATTTAAGGAAAAAATTGAATATGATAACCCTAAGACCCTTGAGGAAGCTATGAGGAAGGAAAATTTCTGTTTTGAACAAAACAAAAATAAAAGAGAAGGTGTACCTAACTGGAAAGCTAAAATATCAAATAACTTTGAACAAAGAAGAAAGAATTTTAAATTCAACAGAAATTTTGGAAATGGTTCCCGGAATTATCCTAAAAATAATTATCAAGGGACAAACTTTAAGGGTAATACACAACATAATTTTTTAGAAGTAAAGAATAGAGACATACCTAATAATTATGTTAAAAATACTAAACAAATAGAACCTGTAAAATGTTGGCAATGTCAAGGACCTCATTATGCAACAAATTGTCCTAATAGAAAAAGAAATCTCAGCAATGTGCATACAGTACAGGAAGAAGCAACTGTTGGTGACATAGCAAACGAGATGCCCAGAATTAATGCATCTTTCAAGAATCGATAGGCTGATCACCATACATCTATGGTGGAGATAAAAGGTACGATAAAGAAAAAACCAGTTTCTATTTTGATCGATCCACACTGATCCAGGTGCTAGTTTAAGCTATGTGTCATCTAGTATAGTAGAAAGTTGTAATTTGAATTTGAATAAGTTTGAAAAGTCTTGGCTGATAAAGTTAGCTACATGAACTAAGAGAAATGTAGTTAGCTATGTTAAAGATTGTGAAATGTTTATGAGTCAATTCAAAACTCAAGTGAAATTGAATGTGCTACCTCTAGGATCATATGATGTTTTAATAGGTATGGATTGGATGGAAAAACATAGGGTAGTTTTAAATTGCTTTGAGAAAACATTTACATGCTTTAATGAAAAGGGAGAAACTGTCGTAGTGAAAGGAATTCCTAGAAAAGTGTTTGTTAGACAGATTTCAACATTACAAATTAAAAATTCTGTACGTAAGGGTTTTAAAGTTTTTTCTGTACCTATAATGAATGATGAACACATGAATAAAGGAGATAAATTAAAATTTGAAGATATACCAATCTTAAAAGAATTTTTAGATGTGTTCCCAGAAGAGATTCCAGGATTTCCTCCGAAAAGAGAATTTGATTTTACTGATTAAGTTGGTACCTGGAGCAGTACAAATTTCAAAGGCCCCTTACCAGATGAATATCCTAGAACTTAATGTATGAAAACTACAGTTGAAGGATTTAATAGATAAAAAATATAAAAGTCCGAGTGTATCTCCTTGGGGAGCACCTATCATTTTTGTTAAAAAGAAAGACAGTACCTTACGCGTGTGTATAGATTATTGTCAATTAAGCAAAATGACAATTAAAAGTAGATATCCATTGACCCACATAGATAATCTATTTGATCAAGTATGTGGAGCAATGATATTCTCAAAGATAGACTTGAGATCTAGATATCATCAAGTAAGAATTAAAGACGAAGACATATTTAAAACTGCATTTAGAACCCGTTACGGGCATTATGAATTTGTAGTTATTCATTTTGGGCTAATGAATGCTCCAACAGTTTTTATGTGTTTAATCAACAATGTCTAAAATAAATATTTGGATAAATTCGTAATTGTTTTCATCTATGACATACTGATTTATTAAAAAAAAAAGAACTTGATGAACATTTGCAGATAATATTACAAGTTCTACGAGAACATAAATTATATGCTAAATTCAACAAATGCGAATTCTTTAAAGATAAGATACAATATTTAGGTCATGTGATATCCAAAGAAGGAATATCAGTTGACCCGATAAAATAAGAGCGATAAATGAATGGCCTATCCCTAAGGATGTAACAAATGTGCGATCATTCATGGGAATTACAAGTTATTATCGAAAATTCATAGAAGGATAGAATTGTGACTCCTATAAAATCCTTACAGAAAAAGGGAAAGAAATTTGTATGGGACTTAAAATGTGAAGAAAGCTTTAAAAAGTTAAGAGAATTATTAACTACTGCACCTATCTTAAAAATAACAGATCCAAACAAAGACTTTGTTGTATGCACTGATGCATGCAATGAACGCTTAGGTGGAGTTTTAACTCAAGAAGGTCATGTAATAGCATATGAATCAAGAAAGTTAAAAATACATGAAAATAATTATGCTAGTTACGATTTAGAGTTGGCTGGCGTGATTCATGCCTTCAAAATGTCGCGCCATCATATAATCAGTAGAAGAATTTTGTTAATGACGAAAAACACAAGTTTAAAATATTTATTTGATCAGCAAAATCTAAACGCCAGAAAAGCAAGATGGTTAGCTTTCCTTAGCGAATATGATTTTGAAATTAAACATATAAAAGGGAAGGAGAATAAGGTGGTTGATGCTTTAAGCAGAAACACAAGCTTGAATTTTATAGCTATTGTTAGTAGCTAAAAAAAAAATTTGGAAGATAAGTTTGAAGATGGAATAAAAATGGATAAAAATTATCAAAATTTAAAAGAAAAAGTTGCAGAAAACAAATTTGAAAATATAAAAACAAATTCCAGTTTGAATGAAAAAGGTTTAATGCTATATAAAAGATATTATTTATACCTAATGTACCAAAAATTAAATTACTGATTTTAAATGAAGTATGTAAGAGCCCTTACTCAGGACATCTCGATTACCAAAAAATGATAAAAATGTTAAGAAAATATTATTTTTGTCCTAACATGAAGAATGAAGTGGTTGAATTTATAGCTAGGTGTATTGAAAGTCAACAAGTTAAATCTGAGCATCAACACGAGTGGGTCTATTGCAGCCATTACCAATCCTAGATTGGAAATGGGAAATTATCACTATTGATTTCATAACAAGACTACCTAAAAGTCAAAAGCAAAATTATTGTGTGAGGGTAGTAGTAGATAAACTTAGCAAGGAAGCTCACTTTATACCTGTTAAATCTACTTATAAGGCTGCTAATATCATTGATGTTCTTATTAAAGAAGTTTTTCATTTGCATGGAATTCCTAAGGTAATAATTTATAATAGATATTCTAAGTTTACCGGTAATTTATGGAAGTCATTGTTTAAAGGTTTGGACACTAAATTGAATTTTAGTACAACTTATCATCCGCAAACAGATGGACCAACTGAAAGAGTAAATCAAGTTTTAGAATATATGCTCAGGATGTATGTGAGGGATCAACCAAACAAGTGGGAAGAATATTTGCACTTAGTTGATTTTTCTTATAACAATCATTATCAAGCTTCATCTAAACTTAGTCCTTTTGAAATAATGTATGGTCGCAAGTGTAATACTCCCATTTCATGGAGTAATTCAGTCGATAGATTAATGTTAGGACTAGAATTGTTGAAATAAATAGAACTAATGGTGAAACAGGTACAAAGCAATCTGAAAATTGCACAAGATAGACAGAAGAGTCATGCAGACCTTAAAAGAACTCAAAAATAATTCCAAGTAGGTGAGTATGTCTTTGTCAAGGTAAAACACTGAAAAAGCTCTTTTAAGTTGGGGAGTTGTGCTAAATTAGCACCTAGGTATTGTGGACCATTTGAGATATTGTCAAGAGTTGAACCATTGGCTTATCAGTTAGCTTTTCCACCTAATCTCAAAGTACATAACGTATTTCATATTTCTATATTAAAAAAATATGTACATGATGCTACACATTGTAGCTAGGGTTTTCACCCTAGCTTGTGCAAATGACACCTACTAAGGAGAAGGGACTCCTTAGTAGCAGTTCAATAAACAGTAAATGAAAAGACAATACATTGAAATGGAAATTATTCTAAACATGTGTATGAGACATAAGAGACAAGAAATAATAAATGGTTTTTTTTTTGTATTAAATCTTTACCTCAAGTGTAGAGGTTGGTGAAGTTCTTGCAATGATCCAAGAGGGTTGCTCCAAACTCCAACTTTGCTCCTTCTCTTTCTCCAATGGTGGAAATGGGCCAAAAGGGGCTCTCAATGGTGAAAGTAGCTCGAGGGTGAGCTAGGGTTTCAAGGGAGATTTTGGCAGAGTAAGGGTATACTTGATTGTGGATATGAAATGAGGGGTCTCCATCACCTATTTATAGGTTTTTGATGGTGGAGTGTTGGCCCATGGTTTTGGGAACCATATGGTTTAGGTCAGCTGTATAGGGTTTTTTCCTCCTTTTTTCCTCTTTTTCCTCATTATTTTATATTTTTTATTCCCTTTTTAGAGGGTTTTTGCTATTTTGGAGGGAAAAGGGGGTTTTTAGCCTTTTTGAGCCTTTTTTGATGGTTCTGTGGCCTTTTGGAGGCTTTTTAATGGGATTTGAGGGTTTTGAAGGCAAATATGGTAGGAAATATGGACAAATAAGTCATGTAATGGGGTAGATGAGGTAGTGAGCACTTTTTGGGTGTTAACAGATTGCCCCCTGATGTGTGAGGGCAGGAGCTCATCGTATGGCCGATAGACATCATAAGTCTTTGAATGGTTTTCCTGGGGTGTGGAGAAGAGAAGAAACAAACTGGAGCCTGGAACAATGATCCCGAACCAACTGCAAAAACTAAAAGTACATAACCTCAATAATGGATGAGGAATAATCTGATCATATGGACGAGGCGGGCATTCCCATGCTCGTATCAAGATATGGAACAATAATAACAATGGGGTCCAAAATATGGGGACCTGACATATACATGAACTCAAATAATGAATGAGGAAGAATCTCAATATATGGACGAGGTGGGCATACCCATGCTCGTATCAAGATACATAAAAAATAACTGTGAGGCCCGAAAAGGGGGTCCTGTGGGATACATAGAGAACCACTGTGTACATCATAAGGGTCCAGAGGGGACACCAAGCTGGGACATACTGCTGGGATGACCATGTCTGAGCTGGAGAACTGATACACTGGAATAACAACAGTGCTACTGAGTGTGGTACCAGAGGAACTGATGAGCTGCTGGGTCATAGTGACAAGGGGTCATACTCTCAATGGTACACTGAACTGGAACTGAACTGGGTACTCAAGGAAGCATATAACTGGATGGCTTCCGAATACAATCGCCAACGCAACCCGGACATCCACGGGAACATATAACTAGGCGTTCCGAAGTGACTCACCAATGTGCTAGAGTCGGGGGAGATCTGGGGTTTTCGACCAATAACTGAAGGGATATAAACCCTGCGCGATTCTCAACGATGCGATCAAGTTGTTGAAGTCGAGCATGTGAGAAACAACCATTCATAGAGGCAATGATGACTCCTCTCAAAATGATCTGTAGGCACTCACCACAGATGGTGATGGGTCCAAGGCGCAGGGACCTCTGGGTCTTACCTTTGGAATAGAGGGGCTGTCGTCGACAGAGGGAGACCTGCAACTAGCAAGGCAATGATGTTTCCTTGATAGGAGCACAAGGTGGAGAAATGAAGTGTGAGAGTACTGATGGTAGGACTGACAAACTGTGGGGGATAACCGGTAAAGTGGAGTGGGGGGACTCAAACTTCCCTTGTTCAGAGTATAGTAGTGGAGACGATCGGGAAGCATATGAAACTGACTGATGGGAAAGGGATCATAGTTGTAATGGATCAAGGATAGTGACTGGGATGAGGGAGACTCAAGCTGGTGTAAAATGGCAAGAGACTGCAGACTACTTTGAACAAAGGCAACCTGATTGGGGGTGCTATCGATATGATCGATCATAGTGCCAGGAGGTACAGGGTGACTTCTTCATGGGTTAAGGAACTAGAAGATGTGTGTGAAAAATGGTACTGTCGTGTGGATTTATAAGAGCCCAGGACAGTTCATGCTCGTGATTTCTTTCAATTTTAAGGAGTCTGAAAGCGATAAGAAGACTCTGAAATAATGTAATGGTACTGTCGTGTGGATTTGTACGAGCCCGGGACAGTGCATGCTCGTGGTTGCTTTCAATTTTAGAGAGTCTGAAAGCGATAAGAAGACTCCAGGGGGTTGCTTTTTCGTGTCTTAGTCTCCAAGGCCCAAAGAAGCATAAAAGGATGCAATGAAGAACTCTTCTAGCCGGTGTGACTAGAGTATTCCTTTTTCGTAATTAGTCTACCAGGTCCGGAAAAGGGTTAAACTTATACCAGATAGATGCCCTTTCAGGTACTTTAACGAGCATGAAAGGAAGCAAGATTGCTCGGCGATCTTTTCATTGTTTTAGGAGTCAGAAAAGAGGTTAACCGAAACTCCCTAAGTGCCTTTTTCGTAAAGGACTTGTCCGGCCCGAAAAAGGGATAAAATTATACCGAACAAAAGGAATGGCCAAGCAAGGAGGAAGTGCTCAATCAAGGAACATTAATGATGGCCAAGAACGAGGCTGGGGGGGAACACTGATGGGCCTCCTTGAGGGATAATGAATGGTGGCAAAATAACGAAATAATTGCAGTATGACAGGAGTGAATGGCTCATGTAAAAATGTGGAACAATCCGATGGTGGCCGATGTGGCGCGCAAACCAAGGCAGCAAGGTGTCGGGACACAATGTTGAAACTGTACCAAGTGCGAGCGAGAAATTATCTCAAGCATCATCACGAGCTCGAAAAAATGAATCTGGCGATATAAAGGGTGTCAAAAATGGATAATGGCCGATGTGGCACGCAAATCGAGGCAACTGGGGGTGTTTTTGGAAAAAACCCCTGAAACATCTGGGGGTGAGAGCGAGAAATGATCTCAAGCATCATCATCAGCTCGAAAAAATGAATCCGATGATATAAAATATGCTAAAAACGAAGAGCAGCCGAAGTGGCACGCAAACCGAGGCAACTAGTGGCATCTAGAAAATGTGCAAAAAAGGATGTGGAAAAAATAAGAAAATGAGTTGACCATCATGACGGTCTCGTCGTGCTGATTCCAGTGGTGGAAACGATTCGAAAAATGGACTCCGTATGGGCTCAGAATGGCCAAAACAAGAAAACGTCAACGGACTATAAATAGTGAGTGGGTCCAACATGACAAGTGTCATTTGTACTTGTTGACTTTGACTAGTGATCAGAGTTGACCAGAGCTTAGTTGGTGTTTCTGGACGATCTGACCGGCCGATTTCAGATCCGGGAGATACAGGTATTCCGTCAAACTCATACCTGCATGTTTTTTAGGTTCGGGGGGTGGGTAGTGGGTCCCAGGGGGTATTTGTACGGTCCACGTGGGGTGGACCGCGGGTTTGTAGGAGGGAGCTACGGTCGAGGACCGCGGGTTCCATGGCGGATGACACGCGTGGAGACCACGGGTTTCGGGTCGGAACACACGGTCTAGGACCGCGTGTTTCGACGCTGAGCATGCGGTTTGGTACCGCGTGTTCGGCCTTGACAGTTGCGGTTTTGGACCACGACTGTGGGCCAAATAGCCGTGGTCGGAATCCGCGGCAAGGGGGCCTAAAGATGCATTTTGGAGGGAGCTATTAGGACTTCCCTGGGGAGAGGGGGGGGCGGGCAGGGTGTATTTCTTTGACATGAGTTTGATGAGTTTGCCTTGCGTGTTTTGTCAGGATGCCGCTGGTACTGTGAGGGAGCGGGAGATCCCGGATGAGATAGTGACTGTCGTCCGGGAGGAGCGTCATGGGCGATCGGTATTGGGGATGTGCGGAATGCTGAAGTTCACGCAGGTACCTATGATACGGTCAGTAGGGTTGCTGCTTAACAAGCTAGTGAGTTTCTGGGAGCCAGACATACAGGCGTTCAGGGTGCAGGGTGAGAGGGTGGACCTCACCTTGACAAACGTATATTTCCTGACGGGGTTGCCCTGTCTGGGTAGGGTGGCGGATACGCAGCCGCGAGTATCCGCGGATGTAGATATGGAGGACATGTTGGAGCGGTACTGTGTTCCAGAGGCTAGGGTGCATAGGAATGCACTCCGGGTGATAGACCTACAGGAGCGAGCGATACAGGCTATTGCAGCATGCGTGGTTCGCATGTTGGGGTCCCAGTCACCGGAGAAGGTGTCTGGGGGCCAGATGCAGCTAGTGGAGCGTGTACTAGATGGTGTCTACTATGCGTGGGGCCAGATGTTCCTCACCTATGTTCAGCGACAGCTGACATCGGCGAAGGAATCTGGCAAGGGGTTCTGCTACGGGTCCTTTCTATGTGCGTTCTTTATGGAGCGGGTACCGACACTACGACCGCAGGTACCGATCCGGGGAGGAGGGCTAAGGGAACCGCGCATGGTGCGGTGGGGGGAGATGATGCGTCGCCGGGGTGATGGTGAGGTGGGTAGGTACTTTACCCAGGATTTGTACTTACAGTGGCTATAGATGCCGCTGCCACTGGATGACTACCCGTACCGGGATATGGACTACACCGGGGACCCAGAGGCACCACGGCCGCTAGGGCAGGTGTGGGGAGCAGATGGTATGTATTGATTTACTTGCATATTATGGATGCAAGATTTATGTATGATGTATGATGTGTGTTATGATATAGATTGTGACTGATTGATGTGTGATCTACAGATGTGGGTCCGCGACCACCGCCAGGACACGTTGCGCGGAGAGGGCATGTGGCGGTACCATCCTTACCGGGCCGAGGGGAGGTGCGTCGGCGGGACGCAAAGCGGACTTTGGAGTCCGTACGAGTGTTGGTGGATCGGTTACTAGTTGGAGTGACCAACGAGGGATGGTGGGACGTGGATCCAGATGTGATACAGGATTGCATGAGGGCGCCCCGGGAGTTCCGGTAGATTGCGATCCGGGTGGCTATCCTAGCGGACAGGGCTCAGGCACAGGAGCCCGCAGGGGATGAGGAGCTACCGGAGGAGGAGTGAGGGGAGGACTCGGAGGTAGGCGATGCAGGGTATGACTCTCATTAGGGAGTGCAAGGGACTCCCCCCAGATTTTTGTAGCTCCGGCATGTATCTTTTGAGATGTATAGATATTTTTTGTATAGCTGAGTACAGGGGTACTCAGGACATGTATAGTAGATGAACATGTATTTTTTGATATATATATATATATGTGCACATGGATGCCCCTTTTTGAGATGATGTTTTAGTTGTACGCACGTGGATGCGCTTATGGTTTGTTGTATGTTTGTACTGCATGTGGATGCAAGTAGCATAGGGTGATGGGCACATGGATGCCCCTTGTGTATTATATGTGATGCATTGCACATGGATGGAACAGTAGGATTAGGCACGTGGATGCCCCTGGATGTGTTGTTTAGTTGTTTATTGCACATGGATGCAAATGTTTTATATGGAGATAGGCACGTGGATGCCCCTTGCAATCTTTTTGGGTTTTTATATTTTTTATGAGATGTTATGTGATGATGATGCATGATGGAGGTTTTACATGGTGTGATTGATGTGCCAATCTATGATATTATTAGCCATTTGATCTGCGAAATTGTTTTGAGCTCTTGGGACATGGGTGAATGTTATGGATTCAAATTGTCAGCTGAGTTGTTTTGTGCGCAGGAATTTTCTAAAGAGACAGGGATCACGCACCTGGTAGCAGTTGTTGAGCTGGGAGACAAGTAGCTGGGAGTCAAGGAACACATGAAGGTGACATATTCCCATCTGGAGAGCAGTAGTCAGGAGACTGGTCACAGCATCATACTCCGCATGGTTATTGGTAGCAGTGCCTATACATATTCCGTCAAGGTGAATCAAGTCGTGCAAAGGGGAATATAAGACCCATGCTGCAGAAGCCAGGTTTGGAGACCAGCGACTTGCTCCATCAGCGAAGCCAATGTAATGAGGTGGAAGAGGGTCCATCTGTGAAAAATGATGAATGTAAGATCGCAGAAAAAAAAGGTGAAAAACAAAAAGAGAGCAAACTGTACAATGCGGACTAATGGGCCCGCGAGTGATTCTAGGAATAGAAATGCTTAAGATACAACCCATTACGGGGGTTACGCAAAGGGTGACCTTCTGAGTCAGTTAAAATGTATGCCCCCTTGCCGAGGCAAGTCTGCACGATGTAAGGGCCTTGCCACATGGATTCAAACTTTCCTTTGCCAGTTTTGTCATGGGCTTGGTCCTAGGCGAGGACGAGGTCCCCTTCATGGAAAGTTCGAGGGTGTACATGTTTGTCGTAACCAGCTTTGGAGCGGTTCTTGGCGGCTTCAATGGTCTGGAGAGTGGCACGATGATCTTCATCAGCTTGTTCGAGGGATAGCAGATGTTGCTCAAGTGGGGAGGTGTCGGGGAGAAGCTCGACGGCGATGTGTAAGGCAGGTATCTGACACTTGATGGGGAGGACAGACTCTACACCGTGAACTAAATGAAACGGGGTAAAACCAGTGGCGGTCTTGGTAGAGGTACGGTAAGCCCATAAGGCAGGGAACAACATGTGGTGCCAATTGGACTTATGTCGGTCAACCGTGCGTTGAATGATGGTTTTGAGAATTTTGTTAATGGCCTCTACTTGGCCGTTCCCTTGGGGGTAGTAAGCAGAGGAAAATTGATGTTCAAACTTGAGGAGGGTGGATAAATCATGCCAAACGGAATCTTTGAAGTGTGAACCATGGTCTGAGACCAACTTTTTTGGAACCCCGAATCTAGTGATAACTTGGTTAAAAAAGAAACGGGCAGCGGTGTCAGCGGTACAATTGAAGGTAGGCATGGCTTCGGCCCATTTGGTGAAGTAATCGACGGCGACAATGATGTATTTATGGCCGTTGGAAGATGGGGGTTTACACTCCATGAAGTCGATGGCCCATTTGCAAAATGGAGCAACAGTGACGACTGGGTGTAACAGAGCAGGTGGTGTCCGGGCCTTGGGGGCAAAAAGTTGGCAATTATGGCAATGCTTGACCGCAGTGATGTAGTCGGTGAAAAGTGTGGGCCAGAAGTATCCGGCGCGGACGACCTTTTGGGCGGTGGCCATCCCAGAGAAATGGCCGCCGCAGGTGCCGCTATGACAGTCATTGAGGACATGTTCAGCTTCCTCGTGTGTAAGGAAACGACGAAGAATCATGTCGACCCATCGCCGGTAAAGGACATCGCCTAAGAGGAGATATCGAGAGGCCTGGTGACGGATACGACGGCGTCCTACACAAGTAACGTTGGGTCTAAACTTTTGTGTGCGAAGGTATAACAAAATATCACCGTACCATGGGTCATCAGACGAGATGGTGAACAAGTGGTTGTCGGGTAACTCATCGGAGATTTGGGGGGACGGCAGAAGGGAGGGGAGATTGGTGATGAGCTGGGCAAGCACGAGGGCTTTAGTGCTCTTAGGGGTTCTGAAAGTAAGGTCATATTCCTGGAGGATAATGACCCATTTAGCAACACGACTTTGCAGGAGCCGCTGAGTGAGGAGATAGACCATAGGGTTGGAGTCGGCGACAACTGTGGTACGACTGAGCAGAATGTAGTGTCGCAATTTTTGGATGGAAAAGACTATAGCTAGAGCTAACCTTTCCTCGTATGGGTAACGTAGGGGTGGTCCAGACAAGGTCTGGATGACGTAATAAATGACATGCTCTTGGTGAGAGGTGTCTTCTTGAACCAAGACTCCGGACACGGCATGGTCGGATGCCGAGACGTAAAGGATGAAGTCCTGAGAGAAATCCGGAGGGGAGATCAAAGGGGCTTGTGTGAGATCTTTCTTGAGGGATTCAAACGCGGCTTCTGCTTGCTCATCCCAAACAAAAGGTACGTGGGTATGAAGAAGGCGTAAGAATCCATGAACTTTAGTGGCATAATCAGGAATGAAGCGTCGAAGGAAATTGGATCGCCCCTGCAGACTTTGGAGCTGCCGAAGCGTGCAAGGAGAGGGAAGGTCTAGGATGGCTTGGACTTTTAGGGGATCGACAACAATTCCTTTCTGGGAAACAATGAAACCTAACAACCTGCCTGCCGGAACGCAAAAGACACACTTGTGTGGGTTCAAGCAGATTTTATATTTACGACAACGCAGGAAAACTTGCCGGAGGTCGTTAAGGTGGTCTGATCATTTCCGGGAACGAGTGGTAAGGTCATCAAGATAGACTAGCAGGATATGGAATAAGTCGTGAAAACAATAGGTCATGGCCCGCTGGAAGGTGGCACTAGCATTTTTGAGGCCGAAAGGCATGACGCGATGGGAAAAGGTGCGCCATGGTGTGGTAAAGGTAGTCTTGTACTGGTCTTCCTTACGGATCTGAATCTGGTTGTATCCGGAAAAACCGTCCATGAAAGAGTGGACTTCATGCCCCGCACACACATCGATGAGCTGGTCAATAAATGGCGTGGGGAAGTTGTCTTTGGGACAGGCGCGATTTAAATCGCGGAAGTCAGTACATACTCTAATAGTGCCTTGTTTTTTGTTAACTGGAACGGGGTTTGAAATCCAAGTGGTATATGCAATGGGATAAATGAATCCTGCCTTGCGAAGTTTCTCAACCTCTGCTTTAACAACGGCGAGTTTTGAAGGATGAATGGGGCGCTGTTTCTGACGAACGGGGGGTACATCAGGCCATGTGTCAATGTGGTGCTCTATAATAGTGGGGTCGAGACCAGGCATTTCGGTATAGGACCAGGCAAAGACATCACGGAACTCTTGGAAAAGCTTTTTGTATTCTCCAATCTCTTGTTCACTGCAGGAGGCGCCTAAGGTAATGCATTCAAGGACACCAGGTGGGTCAGAGATATCGATGTGGATGACGGGTGAGATGTTGGCCATGTTACCTTCCTCAAAGGCCTCAGGAGCAAGAATGGGATCCTTAAACCAGTTGACTATGGTGGGAATGAAATCCTTGGACTCAACCGCAAATTGGGTAGCTGTGGTGGAGGAGGAGTCTTCTGGGAGGAAATACGAACAATGGTGCATGTCGTCCCAGGGATAATCCGGGGCGGTGAGAGCCTCAAGAATCTCCTCATCATTGCAAAAATTTTGGGATGTCAAATCAGTTGGTGAGGGAATGGTAGTCGAAGAGATCATATAAATGGTGTTAATCTCTCCGGATGGGGATGAGACCGGGGGGTGGATCTCCTCAATGGTGGGTGGTGCTGTCTCAAGATTCACATTATTCATCTCGTAGAGAGTTGCCCTGTAATCTGGGAGATCAGGACAGTGATGTGAATAATGGCCGTAAACACCGCATATGGCACAAGGGTGGTTAGTACGCAGTGATTTATCGCGAGGCTTAGGGGTTTGATCTAGTTTGACAACCGAGATGTTGGGGTCATCGTCAAGCATTTGCATGTGTTCTTGTAATGCAGGTAACTGTGGACAGTGATGAGTCGGATGGCCTAACTCATCACACAACGAGCATTTAGGGGGAGCACGAAACACGGGGGGTGGGTTAGCTACCTTGGGCGGAGGTACAATAGTGTAGGGTTGTGGGCCTCTGCCCCCAGTGTGCTTGATAAGAGGGGGGGGATTTCTACAGGACGAAGGGGTAGTGACACCGGGAGGTGGTTGACTGGTAGTAGCCATGGGTTGCACTGGTTGTAGGATGACATTTGGTGTCGGCGGGGGAACGGGAGGAAAAAGATACCACACGAGTAACCCCAAGGTTAACCCGGGAAGGCTAAGGGTAGCCATAACCGGGGCACTTACTACTCCCGAGGGAGGGACTAGGAAGGGGATTGTGTGGATAGATGTAACACCAATGTGACTAGGTACCAAAGGTGGTTTGGGTAACAAGGGCGGTTGACTGTTGGGTGTTTGTGTATTATGGGAAAGGGTACATAAGTCAGATACTTTGGGTGCCGATGACAGGGGAGGAATGGATTGGAAGGTGGATTTCATCGGCGGATCTAAGTAAACTCCAGGTCCCAAGGAGGAAACAAACGAGGTAGCGGCCCCAGTAACAGGTTATTCAACCATGGGGAGAACATTTTCGGGTGCAGCGGGGGCATTTGGATCGTAGTGGGTGAGTTGGTCGACCTTGACCACGCGTCCGTCATGGGGGAACATCATGGTACGAAAAACGGAGGAGGCAACCGCCTTCATGGCATACATGTAGCTGGGGCCAAGTAAGAGGTTATAATCAAGCCGTGCATTGATGACCTCTATGTCAATGAGAACGGTTTTACCAGCCAGCTGGATGGGGACATTAGCTAATAGTCCTTGGGGTTGAGCCGAACGCCCGTCGTAGGCTCGCAACGCAGTAGTGGACTGCTGCAGAGTAGGGGATCCCAACTTCTGCCAAATGAATGTGGACATGACGCATGTAGAGGCACCTTCATCGATGATGCACCGATGGATGACAAGATTCCGAACTGAAACAAAAACTGGGAATGCTAAAGTGGAAGGCAGGCATGGTTCGGATTGGTCCAAATCGAATGCCATCAGTTGTGAATCATTGGGGTCAATAGCACCAATGGCGGAGAGCAAAGTCTTGCGCTGTGAAGGACAGTTTTTTAAGACTTCTAACGCGGACATGGCTGCGGGAGATTGGGCTAAGTCATCTACAATGTTGTAATTTGACGTAGCATGAGCATTGGGGTTATTGTTAAGACGACAGAGTGGAAAGCGAGGTGCTTTGGAGGCGCCATCGAGGGGAGCCGGAGGTATACGTAACGTTTGATCGGTGGGATGAGCGCTAGTGTTTTTGTCGGAGGGAGGGGCTTCAGGGGTGGAGCCATATTGGTTCCGACGGGTTTGGAGATTGACATCAGCGGATGACATCATCAACAAGTGGTGGGTACCTGAATCGAACATGGGCTAATCAGGAGCGGCATACGTGATCTGTTGTTGGGGCAGCGCGTTGCCTTGAGGAGGAGCCAACAGCTGAGTGTTCACTACGCCTTGAGTTGGTAAGGGATTTTGCAAGACCAAGGGTGGCTGCTGAGGGAGTGGGGGGCTGGGCGGTGCTTGAGGAGCTGCATGCCCTTGGCGATGGGAATCATCAACCCAGAGTTGCCGAGCTCGCTCCAAATGTGGGAAAGCATGTGTGTAGTGGCCATAGACCCCGCAAATAGAACAAGGATGGTTAGTTCGCAAGTTAGGGTTTTTGGCCTGCTTGGGTGGCCTATCAGGGTTTTGGTTGGCAGGTGCCGCATTATTGTTGTCTGGGGGATTGGGAGGTTGACCACCTTGGTCTGGAGGAGGGTTGTTCCCACGGTTACGGGCTTTGCCATGGTTTTGCTGGCCCTGTTAGCGCTGGTTGTTTTGGTTTTGTTGTTGATTTTGTTCGGCGTATACTTGCCCTTGGGCAGCAGGTGGGTTATGGGGTTGCGCAGGTGCTGGAGCAGGCTGCGGAGGATAATATGTAGGTGGAGGCTGTGCGGGTGCTGAACCTTGTGGGGGTTGCTGATACGTCTGCGGAGCGGGTTGTGGGTTGGCCGCAGGGGCTTCCTGTGGCGGGTAATAAGCAGGTTGGGCTTGAGAGGTCACAGGAGCTGGTGCAGCCTGTGGATGGTAATACGGCTGAGGTGCGACCGGGGGGCATAGGCGGGGGATGCGTTCCCAAAGCACTGAGGTGGACATGAGGGTCCATGGGAATGATGGTGATGTGCCATGGGAGCATACGAATTGGTCGCACCGGACTGTGATGTAGCTCACGAAAGGTCGAGGCCATGGCTAGGACATGCTATGGAAAAGGGTTGGGGATGCGAGGCAATACGGCCGATGATGCCGTCTGCAGCATGGGATGCCCCTGGCACATCGTGCTGAGAGGAATCACCGCGAGGGGCATCAGGTATGATGGTATAGAGATAACCCGACTGGGCGTATGTGAGGTCAAATTGCTGGGCTTTGAGGATGGCCTCTTCCTCAGACTGGGATCGTTCGGATGCCACATCCTTGGCAATGACAGGGAGGAGGGATTTTAGAAAGCAATCTAAGAAGATATGGTCATCTAACTTGATTTTGCAGAGGCTTCGGCATTGATGCCACTCATGAATGTGGTTAGTGATGTGGGTAGCCGTGTTCTGTCTACAAGATAGTAAGATCTCAACTCCCGCGTCATAGCGGACAGGTAACTGAAAGAACTGCAGGAAGGTCGAGGCAAGGGAGGTAAAGGTGGCATGGGTCCCATGGGGCTGCTCGATGTACCACTTAGCTGCAGAGCCAGTGAAGGTGCGCTGTAACAGACGGAGGCAGACGGAGTCGTCCAATATGGAGTTGGAGGAACACCATAGATGGAAGGACATAATATGGTTCTGGGGGTCCTCACCTGCCTTGCCCTCAAACTTAGGGATGTCAGAGGGGAGCTTGGTGGGCATGTGAGGCCACGAAGGGTCGTGTCTGATAGGATCGTTAGTCAGTCTAGCTAGGTCAGGAAGGTTGAGGCTAGCCATGAATGGAAAACTAGTAGAAGGATGTGACATACTAGTGGGTGTGACCAAATTGGGGCCAATGCCCCCAAGTGGAGGGGCTGGGTTTGGAATGTTGCCTCCAAGTGGAGGGACGAAAGTCATATGGGACGGGCCTGCACCGCCAAGGGTAGTGTGAGTCACTGATGGAGTGGGAATAGGTATTCCAGCTACTGGAATGGGTGTAGTGATCTGAATGGTAGATGGGGGCCCCATCGAGGGCATACCCAAAGCGGGTGTGGTAGCTGGTATGGTGGTGGATGCTCCACCAATGGTCCCTACAAGGAAAGGGGTGGAATTCACGCCAGCCATGGGGCTGGTTGGTGCAGTGTAAATGGGGTTCTCGGACTCTGCATCAGAATCAGAGGTAAAGTAAGGGGCGTCTAGATCGAGTGACGGACTTCTATGTCGTTGACGAGTGGAGTCAAGGGACAGAGCTCGAGATCTATGATGAGTGGTATCAAGTGATGAAGATCTATGTCTATGACGAGTGGTGTCAAATGAACCGTGCTGCGGGGGCTCACCCCGGAGGCGTCGAGAATGTCTCGGAGACTCAATGGAGACAAATGGTGTCAAAAATCTGGGGGTTGTGTTGAGTGAAAAAAAGCTCAAAAACCCTAATGCAACCGAGTGTGCAGAAGCAGAGCTCAAAAAATATGGCACTCAGGCCAACAACCAACTCAAAACACCTACTGTAACAGCTGTGCTACAATAAGTGGAGTAACAACAGAAATGGTCAAAATACCAACAAGCAGCAGGTTTCCTAGAAAATAAAAATAGTGGACTCACTAGACCAAAAGGAGGTAAGGGAGCATGCAAACACCTAACTAAATAGTATTCTGACTCAACTAGACATATCCTCTGCAAGGTGATGAAATCCAAGTCAGACAATATGGATAGGAGAGCCAAGTGGCTAAAGATATCCCCCTACCGGGAGGGACACCGGGTAGTCAATCCTAGAAGAAAGGCAACTAAGATACCCCGTTCATGACACGTCCAAAAAAGGTGAATCTATCGTTTGGTCCTTTTACCGCAGTACCCCCATACAGGGATACCCCAAGAACTGCGAAAGGTAGCCTTCAGTTACTGAATGGATTGCGGTATTCCACTCAGGCCTCCGGAACCAGTCTGGCGACTTCAACCCTCCTAGGGGAGAGGCCCTCTGATAAACTGGTCGTGACCGTGCCAAAAAATACTAGGGGATTTTTGTTCCATAATGGACAACAGCTATGTCTCAAGTGTAAGCAATCGAGGGGTGTTATTTGGATGCCTATCCCCCCGATCCTACCTAACTACAAAAATTCTTATGTGTTCCCCAAGTGGGGTTAGAATGTTGGTTGTGTTAAGTACTTTTTAAGGCTCACTTGAATTAGGTGACAGAGTGTGTGCGTGTGAGATGATGATGAACCCAAGTAAAAAGTGCCACTAGGGTGGGCAACTTCCTAACTAGCAATAACAAGACAGAAATTAACCTTTGAAATGCACAATTTTGTTTTTTCAATTTAAAATGCTGAAAATGTAAAAACAATTCTTTAAATGAAACAGAAATAAAACTGCAGAAAAAGGCTGTAAGGAGGGTGGCTACAGGTAGGACAGACGGCTGTGCTGGTGCAAAAAATAGTGCAGCAAAGTGTTGGGTTCAAAACAGAGAAAAATGCAGAAAACAGACCGCGGGTTTTTGGCAAATCTGGGCGGTCGGACCGCGGAAAACAACTCAATAGTCGCAGTCGGGTTGCAGTTTAATGGCCGAAAACCGCAGGCGGGACGCAGGAAAAACGCCTAAAGGCGCCGGCGGGTTGCAGGAAAATGGCCGAAAGCCGCAGGCGGGACGCAGGAAAAACGCCGAAAGGCGCCGACAGGTCGCGGGAAAATGGCCGAAAGCCGCAGGAGGGACGCAGGAAAAATGCCGAAAGGCGCCGACGGGTCGCGGGAAAATGGCCGAAAGCCGCTGGCGGGACGCAGGAAAAACGCCAAAAGGCGACGACGGGTCGCGGGAAAATGGCCGAAAGCCGCAGGCGGGATGCAGAAAAAGGATTAATAGCCGCAGTTGGACCGTCCCAAACAAGCTAATAGCCACGGTCGGATCGCAGGTAACAGACTGAAAACGACCGACAGGTCGCCGGAAACAGTCTGAGAGACGCGGTCGGATCGCAGGTAAGTGCCTGAAAGACGTGATCAGAACGCAACTGCAGGGGGTAAAAGATGCGGCTTACGGCGGCCGAAAGGGACAGCCGACCAGAAAAAGATAGGAAAATATTTAAAAACTATAACCAGAAATTCAAACCAAGCGGAGTCGCCAAAACTGTAGCTAGGGTTTTCACCCTAGCTTGTGCAAATGAGCACCTACTAAGGAGAAGGGACTCCTTAGTAGCAGTTCAATAAACAGTAAATGAAAAGACAATACATTGAAATGGAAATTATTCTAAACATGTGTATGAGACATAAGAGACAAGAAATAATAAATGGTTTTTTTTTTGTATTAAATCTTTACCTCAAGTGTAGAGGTTGGTGAAGTTCTTGCAATGATCCAAGAGGGTTGCTCCAAACTCCAACTTTGCTCCTTCTCTTTCTCCAATGGTGGAAATGGGCCAAAAGGGGCTCTCAATGGTGAAAGTAGGTCAAGGGTGAGCTAGGGTTTCAAGAGAGATTTTGGCAGAGTAAGGGTATACTTGATTGTGGATATGAAATGAGGGGTCTCCATCACCTATTTATAGGTTTTTGATGGTGGAGTGCTGGCCCATGGTTTTTGGAACCATATGGTTTAGGTCAGCTGTATAGGGTTTTTTCCTCCTTTTTTCCTCTTTTTCCTCATTATTTTATATTTTTTATTCCCTTTTTAGAGGGTTTTTGCTATTTTGGAGGAATTTTGGATATTTTTGGAGGGAAAAGGGGGTTTTTAGCCTTTGTGAGGCTTTTTTGATGGTTCTGTGGCCTTTTGGAGGCTTTTTAATGGGATTTGAGGGTTTTGAAGGCAAATATGGTAGGAAATATGGACAAATGAGTCATGTAATGGGGTAGATGAGGTAGTGAGCACTTTTTGGGTGTTAACACACATGTAATCAATTGGAATGTTATCTAGGTAGAACCAGAAGGAGATTTTCATGTGGAACCGGATTGTATCCTCAACAGGAGATACATTTTACTTCGGAATCGCACCATTGGATAGGTAAAGGTGCAATGGAAGCACCTTAGTCCAGATGAAGCAACCTAGGAATTGGAGAGTCATATGCAGGGAGCATATCCAATTCTGTTTCAGGAAGAATCGGATGATACTTAAGCAACATCGATGACGACATTAAACATAAGAGGGGGTGTTTGTAACCCACCTAGAACTAAATACATTTTATGTTTTGGAAAAAAATTACCTTAAAAGTTATTATAAATTTTTATGTTGTTGACCAAGGATGGTCAAAGATGACTGTAATTGAATATTTTATTATTATTTAATAAATAAAAGAAGAGACACCTATCCAAAGAAGTCTTTTGAACAATGTTCACTGACCCACTAGGAGGAATGATCTCATGTAGAAGGAAAAATTGACAAATGGCAGCAACAACATTCACTTTCTAGTTGATGCAGGAGGCATCTTCCCTAAAAATGTGGTCATTTTCCCCAAGAAAGGAGGAACTGATCAGGTGGCTCATTTAATCCAAAAATTGACCCAAAGACCTAGGCAAGCATATAACCATCGAATGAGCAGGAGACTCAAACAAAAATTTCCTTGTGGTTATGTTGCATACTGAAAAGTTAAGCATACAAGAGGTTATTCGATGAGGGGAAGTTAAAGTGAGATTGTTGGAAGATGGATTACAAGTTTAATTGTTGAGTTGCAAGTTTAATTGTTAAGTTACAGAGAGAACAGAACCAATTTCTACAACTAGTCTTCGGCCTGGTGGTTCAGTGAACAAGCTCGGGGGTCCTGAAGCAAGTAACCTGGATGCTTTCAGGTGATGGTTGGGAGGAACGATCTTCTTTGGATTGGATTTCCATCTTCAAAGTTACCGGGTTTTATTTCATGTTAATATTTATTTAGATTTCCCTTATGTAACAAATTATATGAATTTTACTGTTTGCACAGTAAGCATGCTAGAATAATTTAGTTTTAGTGTTTATTTTAGATAAGTAAAGAAAATAATTATTATTTCCTTCTAATATACTTACAGTTAAATGTTTAAATGCTATGATGGTTAAACTACTTCTATGTTTTTATATATGATGTTAATATAAATTTAGTGATAACATTTAAATTAGAGTTTTATTTATTCTAAGGAATAAATGTTAAAATGTATGTTCTAGGTCATCTTTGTTTTTCAATAAATTTTTATGGAATATGCATTAGATCTCTTCGATAGTTTTTATGCAAATAGCTACTGTATATACATATTTAACTTTTATCTTTAAATTCTATTAAGTACAATTGAAATGAAGAATACCAGTTCCTATCACAATTTTCTTATTGTACATATATATATTTCACATAATATTCACATATTTCATATATAAATAAATATTTACTTTAGAGATAAATTACACATAAACTCTCACCCTATCTTCATATTAAATAAATTAATATATTAATGAGAGTTACAATTCCACAGTTAGGAATCGCCCAGAAACAATAATACTTTCCTTTTTAAAACTCTTACATAAACAACAATAGGTAAACCGAGGTCACATTCAACCCCGACATATTTCAAATAAAAAGTAAATATTAAACAAACGGAATAACAGTTTAGTAATTACATCATATACAAAAAAAATTGATGGATTTTTAGAGTTGTTACATTTGGTTTGCAGCAACACTTTCAAAAGTGATCTTTATGTCACCAACATAGAGGTGTGAGCACCCATCAGTAGGTACTCCTTCATAGTTCAAGCATCCATCAGTAGATGCTCTTTGAGTCATGTCCAAGGTAGAATGTGTCTCGAAATGATATTCAATATTTTCGATAGAGTCTTCTTCATGCTCATGTGATGTCTCTTCATATTTCACTAATACAAAATGAGAAATTAATGACTAAAAAAATGACTACAATTCGACTATAAACGATTATTTTTGAGTCGGTGACTAATAGTATCCAATTTCCACTATCTTATAGCTAGTCGTATTTCACTAGTCATTAATTGGTTGACTTATTAGTCATTGATTTTGTCATTAATAGTCACTTATTTAGTCATTGATACTCACTGATTTAGTCACTGATTTAGTCGTTGATTTAGTTATTGATTTAGTCATTTATACTTGATGATTTAGTCACTAATTTAGTCATTGATTGTCACAATTAATGACCAAATATACGACTAAATAAACTACTAGATGATAACATATTAATTACTAAGCTAAATACGACTAAACGTGAGTCGTGCTATAAGATACTCAAAATTAGCTACTAATAGTTGTATATATGTGAATTTAGTCGTTTTCTTAGTCACTAATTTATGATAGGGTACCGTAACATACCTTGTTTGCTGAAGAACATTTTATGTTGAAAACGTTATGTTAAATTTTATTGTAAAGTTCTATGTTGGACAGCTGTCCAATGATGATTTTAAATTTCACAATATTTTATTATTTAATAAATAAAATAGGAGACAAACACCTAAGAGGACTGTTGAAAGAGTGGTTACTAACCCACTAGGTGAAATGGAATCTGGGGTAGAAGGCAATGGACAAGTGGCAGCATCATGATGCAACTAACTAGCTGTTGGTATGGGACAACTCCCTTGAAATGTGGTCATAGTGCCCTGAAAGATGGGACTCCAGCTTGAGGCTCATTTATTCCAAACTGGCCACTAAAGATCTAGGCAGTCTATATAATAGCCATCAAATTATGAACTGAGGTTCATCACTTTTCCTGACAAGGAAATTTACCTTGGGGTTTTGCTGTGTTTGCACCCAAGAGATTTGATGAGGGGATATGCTAAGTTGTTGATCATGTTGTGAGTCTGCAAAACTCTATTGAGTTTCAGGAGTTTGATGCTGAGTGCTGAAGGCATGTTTTGAATTTAGGAGTTGATGCTGAGTGTTGAAGGCATATTGCGTGCCTTGCTTCTACAGATATTCCATCTACTTAGTATTTCAGTAATCAGGCTCGGGGGTTCACAAGAAGCCAGCAATTAGGCTGCTTCTTCTGGAATAGGTTGGGAGGAACAAGCGTCCTTGGGTGTTTGTTGGCCCTATCTTCATCTACAGGTTCCATTATATTTTCTATCTTCAAACATTTTAAAGTTTCTAACTGAATTAAAATTACTGTTTTATTTTGTAAGTTTATTTAAACAAATGCAATCATTTCAGTCTCTGAGTAAGTTAAGATTTTGTATAAAAATGATTTTGATTGAATAAAATAGTTCTTTGCATTTTCCCCATGCAAGTGGATCTGCATCATACTCTAGTACAGAGACAAATTAATGTAGATAGATTTGATAGGCAGATTTCCAAGATGAATGAAAAGATCAACTCTGTATATTTTGTTAGTTTTTCTACTGTTAATAATCAGTATCAGTTATTATAATCCCATGTTTTTCTCTCATCATCTTTCATTAAAAAGTTTTCAGGTTCACTGTATTCTTTACAGCATGAAGTTTAAAATTAATAGTTGCAGACATTTACTTTCCAATTTTACAGCACTGTCTTTTCTTATTAATAGTAAATTTTACCTACCTTGAAAAATAACAGTGATTTATACTCAATAATTAAATCATTTTCTGTGACTTAGTTATCAAAAATTTATAACAATACTGTACATTACTATTCTGTCAATTTAATATTTCATCGATCGATAATAATAAAAACACTGAGAGTATAATTACATTCTGGACAGAACCTAGTTATAGCTTTAAACATCACAAATAGATGGAACTAAGCTTTAACATTATCATCTTTCATAATAGGCTTCCAAACATGAGATTTAGTTTCTTCTCCATAGTATATCAACTCTCAGCTCATGGCCAACTTTTTAACAGTTCATAAACATAATGTCAACCACATATTTTATTGCCATAAACTAAACATAAAAACTGCATTCATTTCCATAGATCGAGCTAGTCAAACCTCTCGGTATCATTTCAGGGTTCTTGTCATTACATTGATAGTAGAAAAATTCTAAACAGAAGTAACAAAAACAAGTTTGAATGTCGATATGTTAACAAGGAGCAAAACCAAAGCCATACTTTTCAAACGAATTCAAACCCTAACCCTCGATTTTCTTATAGAAGGAAAACGCAACATTTTTATTCGACGAACTACACAGAGGCCGAAACATTTTTATATAGATTTCAAAACTTCTACCATTACTCATTAAAAACATATGATTTTTACATTATCCAAGTCTGTACATAGGAAGACTTCACCATTACAGTTTATACATTTCAAATTAAAATCAACAGGGCTTGTGCCCTTTGGGTCAAGGTACTTTCCTCCCCAAGCTTCTACATTTTTTATTTTTACAAACCCTAATTAGTCGAAATATAAATTATTAGAGATAAACACAAAAATATCAGAACACACTTAAGAAGGCCATCACTTCCATCTAACCAGGAATACAAGGTAACCTCTCAGGCTTACCGATCTGTATAGCAGCAACCATTACCAGAACCGAGATTGGAGTAACCATCGAAAGTATTGGACCTGTAATCATTTGAGACGTGGTTAAAAATAGTTTAAACAAAGAATTAGTATTGATAAATAATTGTGACAGCTTTACATTTGAAGTATGGAAGCTACAGGAATGGACACGAAGAACTTTACCTTCGAAGATAAAACAAGAATGCTCAGTTGTGTGACTGTAATGTGTCTTATGCCATCGTATGCCAAGAAGGAGGAAAACCCCTCTCATACCTTATCACTGAGAAACCACGAAAGCCGAAGACCACACTCACTACTGGAGAAACTGGTCTGTTATCTTGAAATAACAAGTGTGACTATAATCCTCATAGAGTCCAGTTTATAAAGACTCTCAACAAACCTATGTATTCAAACACGAAGTATTACACATAGACATTATCAAACAACCCTGGAGACACTACCATCGAACAGTTTAGAAAACTGATCATCTTATCAATCACCCTGAAGCATTTAAAAATATCAGTTACAGTGAATCGCCATGACTAGTTAAGTTCCCAAGATATCAACTAATCACAGGTTTGATTCTTGGTAATCAACAAAGAAAAACTCACTAATAGAACCCTGAAGGCTCTCGGCCTGTCGGCCTTCTTCCAGAGCCACTAACTTAGAATGCCAAGGAAACAATAGACATTAAACACAATAAACTAAGTGGATGTAGGGTTTCAATTACAACCGTCCAAGCTCTGCCAGATCAACGGGGGAGATCACCGGGGTAGGTTCACGATCACCAAACAAACCTACTGTATTAATTGTTACATCATTACTACTGCCACGAAGGAGTCAACTCTGTCAAACCTCGAACTAGTATGTTTACAACTCATCACAGGATTGGGAATGCCACATTACTATCACGTGCCTTAGCCACGATGCTATCCACTGGAACTCCACTGCCTCGGCAGTAGTGAGTATTAAATGGCTAAGGATATACCAGTACCTTCCAGCAGGTTACGTTTAATGAACATTAGCATTACACATTTATTTCCTATGCATAATATATGGTGAATCGTGATACTCGACCATTGAAACAATATCAAATGGTATGTTTCAGTGCATATAGTTGTATTGCTAGGGTTTCAATAGTGTCACATAGGGTCATGTTAAATGCACACACCATATATCACATAAATTCATCGTATAAGAATTTGTTTAATATATTTCATACACATTGCAATAAGTGCACACACCATATAACACATATATTTATGGTATAGGAATTGTTTCATATTTTATGCACATTGCAATAGACTATGGGGTAATATAATAAATTGTACACGGGTCACATAATAACAATTGAATATAGTGAAGTGCAATAATTCTTAGATTAGAACAAATCAAACTTATATAAAGCTCTTAGATTTCACACGTCATCATATATTGTAAAAAATGCTTTTAGCCAATACATTATAGACTAAGACCATTGCGCATAAGTCGTAATCGATAACATTCCTTTTACAATAAAAGGTGTATAAAAGCAAAAGTTCATGGACCCCATTTGACTAATTCAATGACAGTCTATACAGATATTTTTATTCATAACTTTTGTTTATAAGATAATTATTTCACCTACTAGGCTATTGAAGATCTCACCTTTGACACTTATCACTTAATAACTTTCAAGTAGTAAGATGTAGAAGACACAAAATTCTGTTTAGGACCCTTCGATTACATGATGAAATTACCTTACCTCTAAACTGCAACAAGAACGATTCCACATGCTTTAGCACTAATGCTAAGTAAGCCTCGGGGCGTTCGTAGGACCCCTTCATCATCAACGATAGTGCATTAGTTAAAGACAGTCAAAAACATCAAGCATCGCATTTAAACATTGAAGGTATAAAAGTACAAATGTGTTTGAATAACATCAAAACATAGATATAAAACATCTAGTCGCAAACTTTGCATCTTAAAAACTAGCAGAGATTTTAGTACAAAAGTATAACTTTCATACATTGTTATTTTCCGCATGGTTAAAATAGGCATTTATTGTTATGTCGAAAATTTTTAAATTTTTTTTATTTTCTTGGGATGTTACAGGTACGGAGGAATCGAACCACCAATCTCCGGCCTATAATTAGGCAAATGCTCTACCATTGAGCTAGCACCCTTTAAGAAGTTGTTATTGCTTGACAATGATGATATTCAAACAAATTTTGCATAGGAACAAAATGAATGTCAAACATATTCAAGAAAAATGCTTCAAGTACTAAAATAATTCTAAGATATAGCAGTTCAACTGTGACAATGATGAAAATTCAAAGAAGAATGATCTTACAAACTACGCATGAGTACAATAATCCATGGCTGCACAAATTATCAGGAACAAAAGCAAGTTGCTGCCCTTCATAGAAAGAAAAGAATACAAGATCCAACTTGCAATAAATTTGTTTTAATTGTCTATCAATTGTTGATCTCTCGACAGCTAGAGACGTTTTCCTGTCTAAGATCCAAAACACATACAATTATCTTCAACTTCACTTATTCAAAACTAGTTGCAGTAAAAATTATTCTATGAATTATCTTATGAGCGACAACCACTTCTATGAACAACAGGATGCCCTTTCATTTGTACAGTAGCAAGTCTGATGCTATTCATGGCAGACTGACTTTCCATCCTGCAATACAAAATAAATGGATTTAAGTCAATAGTATTTCATAGAAAATAGAAAATATAATCTCCTTAAAAGCAATATGTCATAATGAGGACTCTATCTAGGACGCTCTATTTTGGAGTATATGGGAAGTTGTTTTTTCGAAAACCCTCTTTCAAGACTACGCTACATCTTAGGAAATAAATCCATGTAAAAAGAGAAACATATCAGTCTCTCTGTGGTTCAACAATTTCGTGAAAACAAGGCTTTGCTTGATAAATATGCTTAAGATGCTGGCAATATTTTAAAGGATGGAGCCTCAACAAAATTGTTACAAAGATGGGTTAGTGATGCAAATGCATGCAACCTGGAAATTACAAATGTCCAGGCCCAGGAAAAAGCTTAACTAAAAATGGAATTATCATTGGCATTGTTAACTCTAAGAAATTGTTTAGAAACAACAAATAAGTGTGGGATGTAGTTGTTTGATGTTGTGGATCAAATGCAATCAATGAGAGGTTAATTAGATTTGATATTTAAATTTTTGATGTTAAAATATTTGAGTCACTCGAACATGGATAGGTCATATGGTAATGCCGCCACAAGTAAAGAGGAAAAAAATAATAGAATATGGTTGAAGGTTCAATCCATATGCAACAAAAATTTCAAATAAATAAATGATGGGCATGAGTATTTATAATTTTATATGCTTGCAACATGCAAACTTCTGGATGCAATTCACTTGGGCATGAATATATTGAGCATATTGATAGATATGTTCAAGATGCTTGCAAGATTTGATATCCTGGAAGCTGGATCTTGACCAAAATTTTTATGAAGAAGGGTTAGTGATGTGAATGCATGCAACCCAGAAATTAAAATGTCCAGGTTCAGGAACTAAAATTGGCATAATCATCAGCATTGTTTCTCTATGGAGACAAGACATACAAGAAATTGTTTAGGAATAACAAGTAGAGTGTGGGATGTAGTTCTTTAATGCCCCTTATCAAATGCAATCAATGAGGTTTATAAAATTTGATGTTAAAATATCTAAGTCACTAGAACAGAGACAAGTCATACGTTAATGCCCACACAAGTAAACAAGCAAACAATAATAGAATATTGATGAAGGTTCCATACATATGCGGCAAAATTTTCAAATAAATACATGATAGGCATGAGTATTTATATGCTTGCAAAATACAAACTTCTATATACAATTCAGTTGGCCATAAAAATTTGCGAGTTCATCTACAGTGTTTATTTCAAAGCAATGAATGGACAAGGTATATAGTTACAACACTCTATCATGACCTGAAAAAACCAGTATTTTCCCAATGTTATATCAGCTATGCCCAATAAAATAGACAATAGGAACGTGTCTCAAACCAACAAGATTACCAATAGTCGCGACATGTGATTTGAATTATGTATCACCACTTAACTTTATCATTAAAAAACAGTATCATAGAAAAAGGAGAATCTCAATTAGATTCATTAGTATTTGTTGGCACAGGTTTACACCATTACACACAATAAAAATTAGGGATTCAAACAAACATCTAACATCACAATTGTATAATATAGGCGCTTGTTAAAGGTTGGAAAACATTATAAAAAAAAAGTGCACCTATTCTTTATCTTAGTAGCCGTGGTACTGAAATCCTGCTCCACATTTGTTGCATTCTTCGCACTTGTCTCCAAAAATGGAATGCCAATCTCATCAACAAATGCCTTGAAGAAAAAAATACACAAAGCATTTCAAGAAAAATGTAGACTGAAAAGTGACAAAAAAAACTAACCCTTGAGATTAATAAAAAAAAGAATCTACAAGCCAAGTCAACAAACTTAAGACCACAAATTGCCATAGTGTTGCAATTAACAAAAAACAGAGCACCAACAACTTCAAGGCACACTCATATTTAAATCCTCATCAAGTCAAAGATGATGATGCATACAGTGAAACACATAGCAGTGCACATGATGCCAAATCTACTCAGCATTTATTATTGCCTTGGTCTTATCATAATCAACAACTTTATTAGCAGTCAAATCACATTTGTTTCCAACAAGCAACTTGTTGACATTCTTACTCGCATAACGATCAATCTCATTCAACCATTATTTCACATTATTGAAACTCTCTTGATCAGTAACATCATAAACAACCTGCAAACAAAAGAAAAATATCATTATAAAACCATAAATTTAAATAAATAATGGAGTATACCAAGGATACCAACAATCAACAGCTACTCAGCATTTAACATTACCTTGGTTGTATCATAATCAACAACTTTATTAGTAGTCAAATCACATTTGTTTCCAACAAGCAACTTGTTGACATTCTCACTCACATAGTGATAAATCTCATTCAACCATTGTTTCACATTATTGAAACTCTCCTGATCAATATCACAAACAACCTGCCAATAGAAGAAAAAAATCATTATAAAACCATAAATTTAAATCAATAATGGAGTATACCAAGGATACCCAAACACATTGATAAGATCCCCACAACTAAACAAGCTCCAGGCTACCACTAGTAAATCCAAGGATTTATTCATCGACATCAATAGAAAAATTACCAATGTAGAACCAAAGTAAACATCCACTTAAGCAAAATAGGCACTTACAATGATACCATGGGCACCGCGATAATAGCTGCAACTTTGATTAGTGGGAGAGGGCACATTATTTCTAGTGGAGGATACAACCCCAAGAAGGTCGTGGAACTCATTTCTTCCCTTCTGCTGGTTAGAGCTTTGAAACTGAGGTCAAAAAGGGAAACTCACTATACTGTTGGGCATATTCACTTTCTAAATCAATTGATATACATTCCTATCCAACAAATTGAGTTTCCAAGGAGGAATTATTCATCGCTGGGATTGATTGTTGTGGCTAGGAGTTGTCCACATCATGTTTTTTTCTACATTTTTGTGTGCCAAAGGGAGATGGTCAATTCCACACTAGCAAGTTGTCATATATAGGGAAAAACCTCATCAATTTATGCCTTATATGGGTGGTGTTGGCAGGCAGTTAGATGGGTCACCATCGCAACACTGCGAGTGCTGCGATACCGTAGAAGGAGGAAAGTTGAGTGCAAACGATGTTATTTTATGTAATTTTTGGTAAATTGTACCATGGTATGTGGGTTTTGGGCCATTTGGACCACAATAGATAGATTTTTGGTCATTTGCTTTGAAGTGTCGGTTAGGAAGTAGTTACTAAGTTGACAAGCAATTTAAAGGAGCAAGCCTATAAATAGATGTAGGTTTATAAGTGTTGAATCATTTTGATCATCATGGAAATTTTGGAGATATCTGCAAGATATTGATTTGATGCTGAAGGCTGAATATTTTGTAGCTGGGTTTTGCAGAGTTAATATGATGTGACAGAGCTATTTTGCGGAATCCCTGTGTTTCTTCTGTTCATTTGTGGTAACGCATTTTGCGATATGAATTGTCCTATTGAATGATGCGATGTTTACTTGCTGCAATTAATGCTTTACTGTTATATATTTGCAATTATGAATTGTCCTATTGAATGATGTGATGAATATAGTGCTTAGATCTATTTCTGAAATATCGCAATATGTTAAGTCATTGATGCACAACGTCGTCCTTCATTCGGCGGAAACATGGTTCCATCAACTCTCAGGATTGAACATCTTGGGTGAGACCTCATCAGCTCCGCAGGTGTTGCTGGATGGGGTAAAACCTGTCTGGGTCGGTGCTCTGGGTCACTATAGTGAGTGGAACCCCTATCGACTGGGTTTGTGTCAACAAATGGTTCCGTTGCCGAGACCGTAGTACGAAGTGAAGGGAGGATATGTTGTGGCATCCATCGTAATCGGAGATACAAAACTGGTTTGATCAGAAGTTGCAAGAATTTACTGAAAAGGAAAACGAGAACCCTCGACTGACGATAGATCAGTGGGTGGAAAGATATATTCATGACGATCCGCATGAATATTTTTTCTGCAAGTTCCAAGTCATCTTATTTGAGTGGTTGGAAAAGTTGACCTTTTAGAAGAGGGACTTCCAAGGTGGTGAATCGACGGCCTGGACCCTAGAACTGATCCAAGAGTTGCAGGAAGTCAACAACAAAGCATCGCGGGCTGTCGAGGTTTGGCTCGATAGCATATTAGAAGGCTATATCACTGAATTTGCGGTTGATACAAACAAATCCTATAGTGAAGCTAAAAGATATTTCTTCTGTGGACCACAGGGAAGGTTTATGTTGTCGCTACAACTATCCTTTAAGATGCTCATTTGCGAGAAGGGTATATTGAAGATGCATCTGGATCAGTAAACAGCCTGGTGGGCGGAGGCCATGGGTACCGTGACAGCAAGGGGGAGGTACATGGAATGATAAGGGGTAGATGGATGGAGGTCATGATGAGACTGTGGGGGAAGCCGAGGAAGAGAGTGATCTTACAAGGGGAGGAGAAAGGTTTTGACAAGAGAAGAGGCAAAGGACATGAGAAGGTCCTGCTGCGATCGAAATGTAAGGTCGCGAAGGAAGACCACACAGGATGAAGTGACCTCATAGTCCTGACAAGGACAGCCAGGCTACGCCCAGGATAGAGGCAGGACCAAACCCCAGTGCCAACGTACCCACCACTTCGCTCACTATCTCTCAACCAGTAAGAAATACAACTTGAACACCACCGAGTTCATCAAGTCAACAAAAGTTAATCTCTAATAGCTCAACGAGTGGAGGAAGGAATCCCAGGATGGTGGGCGAAGATACAAAGTTACCATTGTTCCATGGAAATGGAACAGATAATCCTGAGTAGTACTGGTTTCTATGCGAGGCAATGTGGGTTGTAAAGCAGATTCCTAATGATGATGCTAAGAAAGGAAAATTGGTGAAAACCCTTCGGGGTCGCACATTAGACTCATTCATGAAGTTTGTGCAGGTTCTTGTTAGCACTCCAGAAAATTCGTTGGATGGGTTTCGAGCTGGATTGATTGCGAAGTTCAAAAAATCCAAATCTGTAGCGCAGTATATTACAAATCTAAAAGAGATTAAGCAGTATCCTAATGAAACCGTGTGGGATTTTGACCAGTGATTCAAAACGCTAATGGAAAGGGTCAGCTTTGACATGAGCACTATCCAACACAAAGAATGGTTCATCACGGCATTGCTACCGCACATCCGGTTACCGCTGATGCAACAGAACATTACAACACCAAGTGAAGCTCTGGAGATTGCAATGCAATTGGAAGCTTCGCCGATTGGTGAGAATGTAGCTAGTATGTCACAGATTCAGACGCAATTGGCCAACTTGACAATACAGCTACAAGATCTTATGAAGAGCAAGGAACAGGGTGAAGCAGTATGGTGTATGCGATGTCGAGGAGAGGGGCATACTAAAGATAATTTCCCATACTTTAGCAATTACCTAGTTCCAGGAGCACCGAATCCACTGAGCGACGGCGACATCCCATGTTGTTGCATATGTCAAGTATATGGGCACCGCCATGAGGAATGTCAATACATGGTCACAAAACCAATGAATCTGTATTGTACATTCTGCAAATTAGCAGGACATGAAGACAAAGATTGACACGCAAATGGGTTGCTTCAAGAGCGAATGTACGATGCATTCTACGTGAAGGATGACCAGCGTGCCGTACAACAACTACAACCGCAGCCACAGGTAGCCCAGCCACTACCTCAACCGCAAGTGCAGTTTGTACCGCAGCAGCAACCAAAGTAATTTATGCCGCAATATGCTCCGATGCAAATGGCTCCACAGCAACCACAGTACATTCAACAACCGCAGTATGTGCAATAAGGTCAAGGCATGAAACCGAATCCTATGCAACAACAGTTCAATCAACCACAGTACCAACAACAAGGAGGATTCCGTGGAGGATACCAGGCCGGACACGATGGAGGATTTGGTCACGGAGGAGGATGAGGTGGACGAGGACCTGTCCAATGTTACAATTGCGGGACGTGGGGACAGTATTGGCTAGATTTCCCACAGTTGCAGACCCAATGTACATTTTTTTTTGTTGTTGATCACACTATCGAGAACTGTCTACAGTTGATTGCACGATGGAAAGTAGGAAACATTCCACAGTTGCAGAATCAGAATCAGAAGTAGCAGCTAGTGCAGAATCAAGTGTAGCAACCAACGTAGAACCAAAACCAACGTCCGATTCAGAATGCTAACCAGACCGTGAATCAACCAGGAAATCCCCCGCTGAACCAGAATCAGGGTGCTAGTGTTGCGACAATTTCTGCGGAGCCAAGGCCACAAGATGCAACTATCGTAGTTATCACTCGTGGAGGTTCAACGACAGAAAGGGATAGATCACACCCACTCATTAGATTAGTAGGGAAAAAGAAGGTGTCATTTGACATTGAGTCCAAGCGTGATGCATTTTTCAGGCGCGTCGTGCAATGGACCAAGATTGCGGTAAGGCTATAATTTGCGACATGCCCTCTGTTTTTAATACTTCTTCAAAGGAAGGTCCATCGCGGTAGTCAGGAAATTTGTAGAAATTATTTGAGAGTTGCTTATCGCTAGCAAAGGATCCTGATGCTCTTACTGAGATTGAGGGACTGTTACAACGACCAGTGAGGGGACGGTAAGGGTCTATTGTAAACTCCTTACAAAGGCGGAAGACACGTAAGGAGATGTGTATGAACATTCAAATTAGAGACTATGAACTTGATTCGGTTATTTTGGATCTTGGTTCGGATGTCAACATCTTAACCAGCCAGGCCTGACAGAAAATGGGGAGCCCCCCATTGAGATTGTCTCCTGTACAGCTCTGGCTTGCTAATCATGCAAAGGTGACACCAATTGGGAGAGTTCCA
This sequence comes from Larix kaempferi, assembly GCA_027924585.1. Classification (NCBI taxonomy): domain Eukaryota; kingdom Viridiplantae; phylum Streptophyta; class Pinopsida; order Pinales; family Pinaceae; genus Larix; species Larix kaempferi. The sequence goes on from BSBM01000179.1 coordinate 13,773,689, forward strand.
CGCCTGGTGGCGGACATTGAGGGAATGAAGACATTGTCCAACTTTGATGTCATCGAAGTAGTTGAAGGGGGAAGCTCTTACCCCGCATTGTTGGGGATCAGATGGGCTAATGACAATGTTGCAGTCATCAACTTTAAGAAGCAGATGATCACCTTTGAAAATCGCGATCTCAGAGTCATTGCCCTGTTGGATCCGACTGAAGGACGCAGGTATATTGAACCAGTAAAAGATGATGATCCCAATGGATGGGACCATGCATTCAATATTTCAGAAGATTATATTCATCCGACTCCAACAATGAGCTTGGATGGCACAACGACAGCTCTGCGTCTTCCGACTCTGATGATTCCTTAGAGAAATGGGAGAATCGCTTGCACAAGGTGTCGCTCCGTAAGTGTGGGTTGGTCACACAGTCATTATGCCGCGTCGCAACCGAAACAGTTACATTGCTAGTACATGAAGGGCTTCCCTGCTTGTCTGACTTTCTTGTGGCATTTGAAGAAAAGGTCTTAGAACTACAACGATTGATGGCACTGGAAGAAGCACTGGGCGACACATAAGAATTCGATCGCAGGCTGGCCGCAGTTTCGACGCTTGAATACGGTTCGCTTTGGAGACATCGAAGTGTATCACATAGGGAAATACAATGGCCAAAATGAACCTCACTGTCATTTGCTGGAGTGTCAGATGCTGTGGGCATCACGACCAAGGGATGAGTGGGTCCATGCCTTTGTCCATACTTTGGACGAAATGCCGCAATCATGGTATACTGTCGTTGAATTGCAAGGAGAAATTTCCACTTGGTTGGAGTTGACATTGTGTTTTACTCATACCTTCAGCTTCACGGATGCAAACCCAGATGTCCATAATGCTTTGCATCTCATCCGCAACTTGGTTCTGAAGGTTGTTCTGGTGGCATACCTTGCAGATCCGCATACGCACTACCAAATATAGTCCATGATGGAATGTTATAATATCACTGGTGGGCCAGAAGACAGTGATGATCCACGAAATGTCAACATTCTAGAATCTGAAGGAAGTCGCGATGTCGTAGCTCTTGATGCACAAAGTTATCCGATCAGCCAGCCATTGAAGCTCCTTAAGGTCAATATTGGGACCGAGAATAGTCCCAAGTTCACAAATGTTGGGGATTATTGGGATGATGAGATGATGGGGAAGGTCACCAACTTGCTACATGAATTCCAAAACTTGTTTCCCACTAAGTTTTCTGAGATGAAAGGAATTTTGAGCGATTTAGGGGAAATGAAAATCCTGTTGAAACCAGATGCCAAGCCAATCCAACAATGCCCATATCGACTGAATCCATGCCATAAGTTGAGGGTCAAGGTAGAACTTGATCGCATGTTGGATGCTGGCATTATTGAACCAGTTGAGGAGTCAGAGTGGATCCGTCCTATGGTGGTATAGGACAAGAAGACCGACGAAGTGCGCATTTGTGTTGATTTGTGGAAGTTAAATGACGCTTGTCTACATGATCCCTTTCTGACCCCATTTACTAATGAGGTGCTCAAAGGCATTGGTGGCCAGGAGATGTACTCTTTCATTGACAGGTTCTTTGGCTATCATCAGATCCGAATCGCAAAGGAAGACCGCCACAAGACAACTTTTGTGATAGAATGGTGCTGTTTTCAGTACACAGTGATGCCATTTGGCTTGAAGAATACACCTGCGATATTTTTGCGGGTTGTCGTTGCTGCCTTTAGGGATTTCACCTAGAATTGTTTGCAGGTATACATGGATGACTGGATAGTCTATGTCTTGATCAACGATCATCAAGAAAACCTACGCGTGATGTTGGAGCGCTATCGACAACATCAGATATCGCTAAACTTGAAGAAGTGCATCTTTTGTGCACCATTTGGGATACTACTGGGTCACATTATGTGCAAGAAGGGACTGTTGGTTGACCCAACGAAGATTGTGCTCATTTTGAGCATACTTTCAAACAGATGAGAGCTACATTGGGAAACATTGGGTATTATCGCAAGTTCATCACGGGTTATGCAGCTATCACCATCCCTATGGAGAAGTTATTGAAGAAAGATGCGGTATTTCAATGGAGCCCTGAATGCCAAGTTAGCTTCGAGACGCTGAAGGCTAATATGGCTTCAACACTGATACTAGTATTCCCAGACTGGAGTAAGGAATTCCATGTCCACGTCGATGCATCATCGATCGCACTAGGAGTGGTGCTTGCGCAACCAGGAGAGGGGGATTTGGATCACCCTCATTGTTTTTGCAAGTCGCAAGTTCTCGTTTGCAGAGTGAAACTATACCACTACAGAGTGGGAAGGCTTAGTGATGGTCTATGCGCTGGAGAAGTTTCAGTATTACTTATTGGTAGGACACTTTAAGATGTTCACAGACCATTCTGCATCGAAATACCTAGTCAATAATCCTGTGTTGGGGGGGAAGATCTGTCGTTGGATACTTCTATTTTAGGAGTTTGATTTTGAAGTGATCATGAAGCCAGGACGTCTGAACGCAGGGCCAGATCATCTATCGCAGATTGAGACAGGGGAGGAGCCAACTAATATCGATGATGGGTTACCTGATGTGCAACTCTTTAAGGTGGAAGTGGCTGATGGCTACTATGAAGAAATCATTCAGCTTTTGAAGACAGGTACCGCACCAGAAAAGTTCACCACCAGCTAGAAGAAGCAGTTGGTGGTCAAGGCTACAAATTTCCAGCTGATTGTCAGTGCATTATACAAATTGGGCTCGGATGAGATAATGAGGCGTTGTATTCTTTCTCATGAACAAGGACAGGTCCTATCGGAAGCACACGCCAGCATCGCTGGGGTATTGTGGTCGTGCGACTGCTAGGAAGGTGCTTCGCGTAGGGATCTAGTGGCCCACATTGCACAACAATGTGACCAATTATGCGCGATCCTACGATGTTTGTCAGAGAACTATGAAGCCCTCCAAGAGGGATGAGATGCCCCTGATGCCTCAACTAACACTGCAACCATTTGACAAATGGGAAGTGGATTTCGTCGGACCAATCAAAGCATCTAGGAAGCACACTGGTGCAAGATACATCATCACAATGACAGATTATTTGACAAGATGGGCAAAGGTTGCACTAGTCGTTGATTGTTCCGTGGCAACAACCGCGTTGTTCTTGTTTGGCAACATTGTCACTTGATTTGGATACCCCAAGATATTATTGAGTGATCAAGGCAGTCACTTTCTCAATCTCACCATCAACACATTAACGAAGGAACTGCAGATACAGCACAAGAAGAGTACGCCATATCATTCGTAAGAAAATGGCACGGTGGAAGATTTCAACAAGATATTGGAACATGCGCTGACAAAGGTGTCCAATGCGAACCGCGATGACTAGGATCTGAAAATCCCAGCAGTTTTGTGGGTATATTGCACCACATGTAAAAGGTTGACAGGACAGACACCATTTAAGTTGGTTTATGGGCAAGAAGCGGTTATGCCTATGGAGTACATTGTTCCGAGTCTACGCATAGCAGTAGCAACAAGTATGGATAATGAAGCGGCATTAGGAGAACGTCTAGTGCAATTAGTACAACTGAAAGAAGATCGCTTCACCGTCGGGTTCCATCAGAGTGTGGAGAAGGATCGACAGAATTCTTGGCATGATCGCCATATTAAAAACAAACAGTTTCAGCAGGGTGAACTGGTGTTGTTGTATGATAGTAAGTTTCTGAAACATCCATGAAAGTTGCAGATGCACTTGCTTGGTCCATACCGCATTAGTAACATCACTTCAGGAGGAGTCGTGTAGTTGCAGTAGTTAGATGGAGCGATGCTCCCAAATTTGATCAATGGCAGTAGATTGAATCCTTATCGATCAGGCTTGGAACAACGCGATGCCTGAGTCGCATCGGGAGAAAAAAGAATGCAGGATGCTCGGTGGCAGGATGGTGCACTGACAGGGACACAATGCACAGGTGGGGAGGCTTGTGCCGCAAGATAGGAGCAACGTCGCAACATAGGCAGGGTCGCTAGTTGGTCAAATCAACAATAAATGCCGAAAGTTTCAAATAGTTAATTAATGACGCTTTTTCAAATTATGAGCATTAATGGATGATACGACCAATCGGATGACAGGATCGATGACGGATTTGGGTCATTAAGAAAGGATTTGGTCCGATTTAATGCATGATTTAGTCATGATTATGAGGGATTCGGTTGAGTGTTATAAGAATAGGCTGAGGCTGGTCGGAAGACACACATACGTTCACTTGGAAATTGTTGGGTGTATGAGCTATCTCAAAGAAATCACCGAATATTTAATTATCGACTAGGGTTGGTAACCTTCGAGTTGTGGCACAGTATATACTGAGGTAGAATGGAACCTAAGATTTTCGACTTGTCAGACCTTAGAAATGTTTAATAAAGAAAATATCGAAAGATCTTTCAAAATGAAAAACCGAGTCAAACTTCAGAAAATGAACTAAAACCTATCTAAACCATAATAGTATCAAGCTATTCTACTCTACTCTAGCATTAAACAATGGAAAAAGAACAAATTTTGATTAAGAAGCAAACTACTCTTACAAAAATGGAAACTACTTGATCAATTCTTCAGAATCTAATGTAGGAATTAGAAACAACTGCAAAGTTAGAGACCTATCTATGAAATGACTCAATTTGATAATAAATTTCATAAACAAAACACTATATCAATTCAAAGCAAAACTACAAACTATCTAAACAACTATTCAAGATGACACTAAAGCATCTAATTCCATTATCCTTGATGTTGTACGTCAAATGTAACAGGAACTGGGGTGAATGTATCACAATGACTTTCAAATGTAATGGCAAAGCAAAATAAAACTAAATCTAACCTAACTTCAACAAAGAGATGTAAACTACAAAGAGACCAATTACAAATAACTTTAAACATTATGATCTATCTTCTATCCATAAGCAAAATGATATAGAACTAATGAAATCTAGAAGCAAGTAGAAAATTTAATAAAGATATAATTTATCTAAATTGAATTTGATTTCAAAGCAAGTAGAAAACTTGATAAAGATATGTTATATAGAATCAAGTAGAAAACTTGATAAAGATCTTTATTTCTGAACCAAACTCTATTTCATGAACATCTTCATTAATGGTAAGAATGGAAAAACTAATCCTATGCTTAACAAAGAAACTATCAAAATTCAGATAACTGGGAGAATGAAATTATTAACTCTAACTTGAAATAAACCTTGGAGACACAAAATAAACTATACTAGGAATAAGACTGATAGATTCTAGGATAGTAATCTATTGGTAATTCAAACATAACTTGGAAAACACTTAAAACAAGTGAAGAAGGATAAAATAGAAATTTAAGAAAGATGACAAAACTTAATAAAAACTCTATGTAATGGGAAACAAGATCTTAATTACATCTAAAACTGCTAATTAAAAGCAAGAAAAATTACAGTTAAAAAGCCTGAAATTGGATTCTATATAAGCATAAAAACAATGCAGAAAGGATGAAGGTCCGAATGACGATCCGGATGACGGTCTGAACGACAGTCCGATTGACAGTCCGGATGGAAGAAAAATGAATTTAACTAAAGAAAGAGGTAGTTTTGATGATCTTAACGTCAACTGGGGAATGCAGATGAACCGACAGTGTAAAGAAGTCAGTGAGAAGACTGTTGAGAAGCTAAGATAGTGAAAAGCAACCTATTATAATCATTAAAGAGATAAACTATTATATGGCTTAGTCAAAAAAAGCAAAGGCATGAATGAAACTAACGTACAACTACAGGAAAGGAATTAATAGAGATGATTCTAACTACAAACTAAACCTAAAGAAGCAACTAACTAAACTCTATCTAATTGCAGAAAACTCAAAGCAAATTATCTAATTACAAAATACTAAAAGCAAACTATAAACACTATTCTTGGTCGACCATTATCAATTCTGAAACAGTAAACTTAATTAATAATAAAATACAGATTACAGAAACATAAGAAAATGACATATATAGGAAAACATAATTAATTCTATAAACTGGAAAATGAACTAGATATTTGCAGAAAAGAAAATACAGAAAACATAAATAAAACCTCCTGTTGATGAGGGGCCCTTCCTAGTAATCAGAGATGGAAACTAAATCAACTTAGTCACCAACACCAGAGCATCAATAGTAAAGTTCAGGAGCTTCCATTAACTGAGAAAATTAGACAGTATTTGCAGCTTAAAAGACTAACAGTTTCCTAAAACTCTAGAGACTAACTCGTCTTAGTCACGAAGATGTCTATTTATACAATTTTACAATGGGGAGAGCAATTCGACCCTTTAGTGGTCGACTGCTCTAATAATAGTCAGACTTAATGACTATAAAATGACTTTGCTTAACAACTCTTGATGGCTCATGGCCACTGAACGTCCTCATAAAAGTTCTACGATAGCGCAGAGGCCATCCACCACGTTCCACGGCGTCGGTTTCCTTCACACAGTCGCTGGGACATTGATCTTCCTTTGATGTGCCAGGGAAATGTGTTGGCAGACTGAGCATGGGCGGACGAGGCTCCTCTAGAACACTAGCATGAGAATGTGTGTGTCAGATCAGGTTGAACGAATAGGAAAGTCAGAACGTTGGAGTGTTGATGTGGGGAAAAGGTGTGTTGTCGAGCTTGGTAGGAAGGGAGGCGAATCTTCTAGAACATTAGCTCACCAACCATACCCACTACGTGGCTAACAAAACTGACGTGTCCATTTCTATCTTTAATGGCTAGGAATATGCCAACCGATGATCTTGCAGGCTAGATGCAGGGCTGGACGCGGCTGGTCATTGGCAACGTAAACACGCGTTCTGAATGGAGGTACGTTTGAAACTGCAGCCTATAGAGAAAAAACTAAATGCAAAGTATGTATAGAAATGCCACTTTAAATATTAATAAATCATAATATGGCGTGATTTAATCGAAATTCATATGATAAGTGAATATATGCATACCTGGTTTGTTTGATGGTCTGAATGGAAAAAAGAGTGATTTATTATATCAAAATAGTGCAATTAACGCCACTTAGAGTATATTTGATGATAAAAAATAATGAAAAAATGGAAACCAACATTCCCCCAAACTGGAGATATGTCAGGTCCCACTGTGCAAAACAGAGAAGTTCAGGAAGAAGGGTGAGTTGCGGTAGCAGCTGCCTTCGACTTGGAAGGGAAAGTGGACTTAGCCTTTAGCTTTTTGAACTGTTTCTTCAAGGTGTCATACCTTATCCGGAGAGAATTATGGGACACCGTTTTGGCATTGACCAAGCATTCGATGCTTCTTACCTGTTTGCGCAGTGCCTTGTTTTCTTTTTGAAGTTCAGAGATTGTTTCCGCATAGTTTTGATTCAGGTCTGTCAACTGTGTTATCCCTCGGGTCAATCTATCAACTTCCTACTAATTCAGAATGGGTTGTTCTATGCGATGTTCCAAGTCCTTTCGAGGACTCAACTTTCTTGAATGTGTTTCAAGCTCAACAGTATGTTCTTCAAGAACTTTGTCTTCATTGTGTGCAGGAGAACTTCCAGTATCATGGTCTTCAGACAATTGAGCAGAGACATTGGCTAATGTGAGGAGAGGTGTTTCGAGAGTATGGTCGACTAACTGGTTTTCTGAACGTGATGGTTGAACGATAGTCTAGATGACATACTGGTCGACGAAATGGTCACGATTTGTTCTCATGGATTTAGTGGGGACTGAAAAGAGTGGAGGTTCTGAAGTAGGGTCACCAAGGGTAAGCTCAGGAGAAGGCGATGGATGGACAAGGTGTACATCTCCTGATGGATTCTCATCAAACCACACATGCTTGGTGTCTTATTCTGTTTGTGTAGAGGCTTGGGTAGGCTCACTAATACTGGCTTGGAAACGATGGTGTTTTCAAGAAGTAGAGGATTTGGCAATAGGTTTCTCGATCAAATGAGGGTTTAGTATTTCAAAGACAAAATGATCCCAGGTTTTCCCTCTCTTTTCCAACTGATGAATGATCAATATTTTAATAAGACAATGATGGTATAAGCTTCCATAGGGATTAATAGTATTCTTCCTGACCTGGCTTGACATTTTCTCCAAACTTTTCAGGAAATACAATGGGAAATTGAGGGTCTGATTGTTAACAAAATGTGCTAGCAATCTAAAATGGCAAACTTTAAAAATAGTAAAATTACCCTCACAAGTGATTAGATGGATGATGACAGTCAGGGGATATAGGTATTCTGGCTTGACCCATTCTCAGCGAAATCCTTTCGTTCCAGCAGCATGTTGATATTCGGCCTCCAAAGCAAATTCGTGAGCCTTCCGTGGAAGGAGGAGATGTTTATGCCAACGGGCACCCTCCCTGGGAAGCTTCGTGGCCAATGCGATAGATTCTTCTATCACAGAGAAAGTGAGATGGAAAACTTTGGTTGTGTTTCCATCGAATCCCCTGGTGAATAGTAGTGAAATTTCGTGATTGCGGCCTTGGAGAAGGCGGAGAAACAGACCTCATCTGACTCGAAGAAATACCTCACAACATTCTTTGAACTCGGGGATGCAATGTAAATCCTGGTAACTTCCAGGTTTGTGACGGATTGGCATAACTGGACAAAGGTCAAGGGATGTGGATAGGTACAGGGGATGCAAAAGATGCGGGAGGCACGACTTAACAGAGAAGATGGAAAATGAACAGGAATGAAGTGAAATTCACGCAGTCGTCAGTTTAAATTGAAGTCTGTTTGAATGTTTGAATGATGGACAAGGTGCATGCTTGAGAGATCACACTTGTCATTCAAAAATCTTGAATCGAATGCCAACATAGAAATGCGCAAGTCAGAGAATACATGTGGATATGATATATTCAACCATGTCCAAAGCCGAGCTTTGGACAGGTTGAACGTAATTCTCGAAAAGAAATTATAGACACTGATTATACATGGGAGATCATGATAACTTGATTAGTATGATGACAAGTTGTACAATAGGATGATTAAGAAAATAATATGGTGGTCATACAAAGATTCTGAAGATCATAACGATGCATAATCCATTCGTTTAATAGAGGCGAGATAGGTAAGGGAATGAGACCACGTGCAAAATTGACATTTGATTGATTCCTGACATAATTAGCCAATTAGATTTATCAATAATATTCAAATTTGGACACCTTGGCATATTTAATAAAGTCATTATAAGCTATGGTTTCAATCGGCACTTCATTCAGATCATTATACATTTGCCTCGTTCATCACCTCGTTTGGATTGACATTCGACCCGTCATTCAACCCTTCATATAGACTTTTGTCTGTACAAGATTTGCTTGCTAATGCTGATTAAAGCTGATTTTGTAGGGAATTTCTAAGGTTGTTAGTACACAAAAGATGATGTAAACATGCTTTTATGGATCTTTTAGTTGCGTTCCTCTTTAGTTTTCATTGATTAGGACAGTCCTTCTTCTGCTAATTCACATTATTCCTGAAAATATCTATCATTTTATCAGAGATAAATAAACTTTTTCATAAATATTCAGAAAGTAAAAACAATTATGATCATTCCCCAAACCAAAAATATGGCATGTCCTCAAGCCATCAAAGAAAAATTGATTAATATTCAAATATTTTAATACATGGTTCAGGCAAATGACTTCTAAAAATGTTGTGATAATTTTCGTAAGAAAATGAAATATTAACTAATAAATGTAGATGACTCAGATATGTACATTCATCAAAATGAATACAATAGTGCTTAAGAAGACCATATGAAGAATGATGGGATATTTGATGTGAAAAATGCCACAGGAAAACTAGTCATCCATGATGCATTGTAAAGATCTCTTGTTCTCCAAAGAATATAGATAAGGTTCACCGTAAATTTTGTGAGATTTAATATAGTTATGGGCCCCATTTCTAAGATAGTTATATCCTAGATATTGTGTGAATTAGATGACAGGATCCAAGTCCAACTTATAGTTATTCTCTAATCATACTATAAATAATTGGCCTAAACATGTGTTTGTATACTTAGGTTTTATATGAGCCATGTGAATAGCAATGTGTTAACCAAACCTCTTTTACCCGATATTGCCCCACTTCCAGCAGGCCTGTTCAGTACCCCAGCGGGTTTATCTTGGTACCATGCAAGCATAGCCCCGCTACCGGCGAGCCTATTCAGTACCCCGATGGGTTTACTTGCATTTACCGAGATTCCTTGTTAAATATTTTACTTAGCATGGACCCGCTGCCAGCGAGCTTGTTCAGTACCCCGGCAGGTTTGCCTCGTATACTGATATTTTTAGTAAGTAAGTTGGTTGGCACTAAAGTCTGCTAATCCCGTTTAACAGATAATTCAAATTTTAGAACTAACCTTATGAGTAACTTTATTTATAATGGCCAAATTATAGATCATGTCAAAAGATAATAACCTAAAGCTGTTCTTTGACTACCCAGTCTATCTTCTTCATAAAAAGTTCAATAATGTTCCCCACAAAATAGAAGATATCACTCACGTTTGGACTACCTTTTAAAAGTGCTTAAGAGACATGTTTTGATAATGAGTCTAGGATGAGATAGTAGTCCATAGGTGTAAGATAGAGCTTTTGGAGATCACAATAATTAAAGTGGGTCTTAAGCAACTGTTCTAATGATAAATCAGAAATGTACATGTCTGAATCAAATACCATATACATAATCATAAAAGAAAGTGGTTAGAAATGATGTAAAGAACGTTTTAACTTTTTCTTTCACTATAAAATTTCAATTTCAACAATAATCGAAAGAGAAGGACAACTATAAGTATTTCTTTTTTAGAGCACTTCCCTTTTCAGATAATATTGCATGAGCTGATTATAAGGTTCTTGTAATCAAACTGCAAAACCACTTGTTAGATTATTCAAATTTATTAAAAAAAAAACACACATATACAAAGAAAGTTACGAATTGTTTTCAAAATTAAGGAAAAGAAAAGAGTCTTCCTATTTTATTTGACAAAATTCATAAACTGATCATAATAAATTTCCTGTAAAAATTCAATCAGTTGTTAGAAATAACTCTTATTATTGAAAAAAAAACATATTTACATATATACAAAGGAAGATAACCCAAAATAATTCATGAACCAGGGGAAGGAGGAATGACCTCCTCTTCTACCAGTTGCATTTCCTCTTGTTGCAAGGCATTCTGCACAAAATCTTGTTTAGATATTGGTTGATGATAAAGTCTAAGTCTGTGTCGATTTAAAACAAAGGAAATTTTAGAATCATCAATTGTCTTAATTTTAACGTATCCATTATCAAAGGCTGTAACAATTTCATATGGACCCATCCAGCAAGTAGTCAATTTACCTTTAAATTTTTTGTACCTTGAATCAAAAAGTAATGCCCAGTATACAGTTTTGAATTGTTTTTGTTTAATGTATCTATCATGCCACTTTTCGTGTTGGTTTTGTATTAAGATTGTGCATTGAATAACATCTTTACTAATCTCGTCTAATTCATTTATTTGCAGGATTCGTTGCTTTTGTGCTTCTTCCAGATTCATCCCTAATTGTGCAACCATACGAAAGGTTTTGACTTGAAATTCAATAGGTAGAAGAACTTGTTTACCATAAACAAGTTCATAAGGTGTGTGGCCAATGGTATTCCTCCAAGTTATTCTATAAACCCACAAGGCTTTTGGAAGCCTATCTTCCCAGTCTTGGTGGTGTAACTGGATAGTCTTAGTCAGGATGGCTTCTAATACTTTGTTGGTGGATTCTACCTGACCATTGGCCTGCGGGTGATATGGTGAATATTTACAATGTCTAATACCATATTTGTCAATAAGCTCTTTCGTTAATTTGGAGGTAAACTGAGACCCTTGATCGGTTACAATCTCCCTAGGTACACAGAATCGGGTGAAGATTTCTTCATATATAAATTCCACCACAGATTTCTCTGTGGCTCGGAATAAGGCTTTGGCTTCTACCCACTTGGTCACATAATCTGTTCAGACTAGGATGTACTTCGTCTTGTGAGACATAGGGGAAATTGGCCCAACAAAATCTAGAGCCCACTTTTCAAAAGGCTCAATCATAACTTGGGGTTGTAAAGGAATCTCATTGGATGGCGTAGGTCTACCCATTCTTTTGCAACTGTCACACCCCTTGACATACTTGGCAGCATCTTTGAAAATGCTTGGCCAATAATATCCAGAGTGCAACACTTTGTATGTTCTTCTCTTATCAGAAAAATGCCCGCCACAAGGTCCAACATGACATGCATGTAGGATCTCTTCCATCTCACCCTCCCGTACACATCGTCTAATAATAAGTTCAGGACCAATACGAAAGAGATCATTGTCCACCCAAAAGTAATTAGAACTCTGAATTATGATTCTACGTTTCTCAGGTGGGGAGAGATGGTTTGGTAGCTTTCCAGTTGCTAAATAATTGGCCATGTCTGCAAACCATGGGGTTCGAACAGACACAACGAACAAATGTTCATCTAGGAAGTTATCATCGACGAGACTAGCATTATCATCAGTTTGAATTCGAGAGAGAAAATCAGCTACCACATTCTCTCGACCGGGACGATCAACAATGGTGATGATAAATTCTTGTAACAAAAGAAGACACCGAGTCACTCTGCCATTGGTGATAGGTTTATTCATTAAAAACCTGATAGCGGAGTGGTCAGTTTGTATGAAAATTTTGTATCATGTGATATAATGACTAAATTTGTTGATGGCATGGACTACTGCTAGAAACGCTTTTTCAGTAACAATGTCTTTTGATTCTATAGGAGTCAAATTTTTACTAGCAAAGTAAATGGCATGTGATGTTTGTCCCTCTTTTTGACCTAAGACTACCCCTATAGCTATGTCGGGAGCATCAGTGGATATATGGAAAGGAAGGGACCAATTAGGGCCCCTAAGTATTGGTGCCACTGATAACTTTTCCTTCAAAGTTTCGAAGGCTTCTTGACAAGGTTCAGTCCATTGAAATTCTGTATCTTTCATGAGTAGTTTGAACATAGGTGCGGCTATCTTAGTGAAATTTTCAATAAAACGTCTATAATAGCCTGCATGGCCAAGAAAAATTCTTACTTCCTCCAGAGTTTTTGGAGGAGGAAGATTAACAATTATATCTATCTTGGCAGGATCCACCTTGATACCTTGAAGAGAGACATGATGTCCCAGAACTATGCCCTTAGTCAGTAACATCTTACATTTTTCATCACTAAGAGCTAAGTTCATTTCTTGGCACCGAATAAGAACTATTTCGAGGTTATCAAGGGTTTCTTGGAAGGTATTACCATAAACTATAAAATCATCCATATAAAATTCTACACAATCATTTATAAGGTCAGCAAAGATTCCTAGAACTGCACGCTGGAAAGTAGCAGGTGCATTACAAAGGCCAAATGGTAACACTTAATAGGAATATGTCCCCGAAGAACAAGTAAAGGTTGTCTTGTCTTGATCTTCAGTTGCTATTAGTATTTGATTGTATCCACTATACCCATCAAGGAAAGAAAAGTATTGTTTCCCGGATAAGGTATCTAACACCTGATCGATGAAAGGCAAAGGGAAGTAGTCCTTAAGAGTGGCTTTGTTCAGTTCTTGAAATTCAACACAGATACGCCATTTCCCTGTGACTTTTTTTGGAACTACCATTAGAGGAGACACCCATTTACTGTTGGAAATTGGGTAAATGAAACTGGTGTTAAGTTGTTTTTGTAGTTCATCTTTTACTATATCCTTTAGGGATGGATTCATTCTTCTCCAGAGCTTCCTAACAGGAGGTATGTTTGAGTCTATGTAGATGTGGTGGATACAGGTGTCTGGGTGTATACCTTTAATATCGGTATACTCCCATGCAAATGCTCTAGTTTGACTCTTGAGAACTTTTAGTAATTGTTTTTGCTGACTCTCATCTAAACATGCATTTATATGTAGAAATTTGTCGGTACTAACCTCACATGGTATGGTATATGATCCTAGATGTTCTTCGATTGCAAAGACACAGGGTGTACTTGTAAATGTTGAGAGGCTCATGTTTTCTTGGAATTCATCCCCAAAGATTTGGTCATGTTGGGAAAAAGACTGAGGAAAGTCTACACATGTTGTGGAAGAGATAAATTGATTCAACACATTCTCGATATTTTTCTCTTGAAGTGCTTGGGAGAAATCACTAACAAGGGAAATTTCTTCCAGTTTCTCATCCCAAAAGAACAATCTAACCAAAACAGGTTTTCAGTTATTGGCTAAGTTGGTGGGTATAAAGCTAGTTTTCTTGTAGATAACCCATCAGAGGTAATCATCTCTCCATCCCTACATCCGATAAATGCATTGGTCATGGCTAACCAAGGTCTTCCCAAAATAATGGGGTTACCTTTGGAAGGATCTTTTGATTCTATGACCATGAAGTCCACGGGATATTCCCATGAAGCTATAGATACAGTGATGTCATCTAAGATCCCAGTAGGTTGAACCATAGTGTGATCTGCTAATTCTAGCATTGTTGGGGTAGGGCAGAGGAATTGTCCTAAACTGAGAGTTTCTAAAACTGTGGTCATCATCAGATTAAAAGAAGCTCCTAGATCAATAAGTGTGTTCCCTATGGCGGTGTTATTGATGATAAGAGTCACCATAGGGTTTCCCAGAATTGAATAATTTGGGATTCTAGGTTGGTTTGCCATGCAATCTGATATTTCTCCTATTACATGAATCATCATAGGGTCTTTTTTTTTCTTCCTGGTCTTTTAATATAGAGTTCCTTTATTACTTTACTATAGATTGGGATATCCTTAATGGCTTGTAACAAAGGGATCTTAATGCAAATATTTTTCAATTCGTTAATGATATCATACTCTGGATAAGTTACTGGTTTTTCTATTACTAGATGTTGGTTTTTCTATTACTAGATGCTCCGGATATGGCGGTGATTTCTCTCCTGTAATTACTTATTTATATGGATGGTTATGTGTTGAAGATTTAGGAATAACCACATCTTCAAGAATGACATCATTCAAAACTTTGCTAGGTATTTTTTCTTCTTCGTTCTCTTCTTGGATAACAATTGATGACTTGGGTTGATCTTGCAGAACTCTTACAAACCGTAGTCGAATCTCGTGTATTGGTGTTGTCAAAATGGCATATGATGGAAGAGGTAAAAACCCAATGTTATTAAGGGATTGGGTTGGTTTGTTATTAGGATTGAGTATCGGTTGTGCAAGTAATATTGTGGGTCTTGGAGGATTCATATTCTGGAAATGGTGAGGTTGATTTGGGATAGGGAGTAGTGAAGGGGTTGTAAATCCAGGAAAAAGTTGTTGAATATTAGGTGGGTAAGGATAGTTAGGCATAGGAGGAGGTGGTTGAGCATAAGCTTGTCCTCTCCACCCATGTGGCCATTGTTGTTATTGGGTATTCTGAGGAGGGTACTGCGGTGGCCAATTCTGCTAACCTGAAGTATTCCATTGTTGAGGAGGTTGATCAAGATAGTAATAGGGTGGAATTTGTGATGGATATTGATATGAAGGTTGATCTCTATGTTTACAAGGCCTCCTAGATGACTCACCAAAGTTTCCACTCTTATACATAGCTAGAAACCCAGGTAACGATGGACAATTATCAGTCGGATGTTCTTCTATACAAAGGTGACAAACTAAAACATTATTCAATGGACATTCTCATTGAGGATGTTTAGTTCTACACCTAGGACATAAAACACTCATTGCTGCACGCTCTTCATCTTGCCTCTTTTTAGCTTGTAGTGCATCTAGTTGAGAACCCATGGCTCCTAAGATATCTGTTTTGAAATTTTCCAATAGGTTTCCCAACTCTACCCTTGTAACTCCACCAAGAATGGATGTGTTCCCTTTTGGGTTCCTAGCATAAGATTATCTAAAGTGTCTTCCACTTTTCCCTCTACTCCTAGAGTAATTCCTACATAGTTCACAAATCTCTGCAAAAGACTTATGAGAGATGTCTCCTGCTGCCATGAGATTAAGTTTTTCTAAGAACTCTTCTGAGATTCCCTTGAGGAAGAGTGTCCTTACTGCATCTTCCCAAATATCATTATATTTAGATTTATGTAACACATAGTTAAATCTTTCGAGATAGTCTTCTAGGCTCTCATCTTCAAGTTGTTGAATTTTAAAAATATCATTATGAGAGTCCTTAGGTCTACAGTAATCCTGATACTTCCGTAGAAATGCATTCTTCATGTCATCCCAAGTTCTAACACTAGATTCTCCTAATCCCATGAACAATCGAAGAGAAGAATCTTTTAATGTGGTAGGAAAGAGTTTTCACTTTTGGCCATCTTGTAGGTAATTATAACTCCTACAAAAAATGTCAAATTCGAATAAGAATGTATGTGGATCCTCACTATTTTTCCCATAAAAGGTTGGTAGTAAGCAAGGAGGGATGTTTTTCATAGTTACATCTTGTGCAGTGTCTAAGATAGGGAATCCAAAAATACCTTCGGTGATAACCTCTCCTTCTCCTTCATCTTGTCGGACATGATCTTCATTTTCATCCTCCATGGAGATTCGATTGCCAAAGAGAGAATACCTAGGTGGATCCTTTCTTGGTGAATATGGGATGTCCCAATGTTCTGTTTCATGAAGAGTACTCTTCCTTTTAGGAGGATAATTACCAGCTATGTGGGTATCCATATTTGAAGGTCCTACTGTTGTTGTTTCGATATGTGAGATGACTATGTTCACAGAATTCTCAAAAACAGCATCTACTTGTGCAAGATCAACAAAATCTACTAAATTTGGGACACCTATTACTGAAAAAGTAGTGTCTTTGGGGTTTTGGACTAATGGAGGGTTGGAAGGTTTTGAATTTTTATCCTTTGGAGTTTCCTCTTGTCTACGTTCAATCTCACTATGAGGTCGAGGTTCCTATGGAATTTCTTTACGAAGAGACTTTTCTGATGTCCCTATGGTTTCCCCTAATTGATTTCCATAAAGGACTTCCTTAGCTTTCCAAGTAGGACTATCCCTTTTAGGTGTCTTTGTTAGTTTTTCATAATTTAATTCATTCTGATCTAGGATCTTAACTGAAATAACAACATGTACAACATATCAAGCATAAGATACAAGAGACAAGAGACACACAACATTTCACCGAGAAAAACCAAGAAGGTGAAAAACCCCGCAACTTGCTCAAAGATAGAATAAGCATCAATACAAGGAACACCATGATCAAACCCAAGAGATAGATATCTACAGTAGCATGCTCCTCCTCCACGTGTGTGCATCCTCCTCTTCTCTCACTAATGCGAAGTGAGTGAACAATAGAATGTGTAAAATGAGAGAGACACACTCTCTATTTATACACTAACTTTCACTTGACCTTTACTCAACTAGGTCGGCCTCAACTTAACCACTTAACATAATGCTGACTGGGCCGACCCCCACTAGGGTGGTCTAATAACCCTTTGACCCACACAACTCATATAGGGCCGAACCCAACAAGGTGGTCTAATAACCCATCAAATATAAGTTGCGACACTTACAATAATACTTGCAACACTTGCAAGTACAACTAATGACACTTCCAATCGGAGGAATAATATATCTCTGTTGGGGATACAATAAAGTAAAAATACAATATACAAGTGAATATATTCTGAAGTTACAAATACATCAACACTCCCTCTTAACTAGGAAGGTATTCTCTTGACACAATTCATCAATACATATATGCACAAGTCTTCAATTCTGGAGCTGGATCGTCATCACTAGATCACGGAGCATCATCGTCACTACTGTTGCTATCTCAATCAATCTCCAATCTACTCATCATAGGAAGTTATACAAAGCCAACCCTTTTTCATGCTGGATGTAGGCCTAGCCTCCATGTAGGTCTTCATCATCTCTGTGAGCAAGCCATCAAGTACATACACCTCAGGATTGATTACACTACCTCTGCAAAACCTGCAAGATCTCCCAGGACTGATTACACTGCCTCTGCAAAACCTGCAAGAGCATCTCAGGACTGATTATATGCCTCTGTAAAACCTATGTACCATACTGCCACCTCAACATCTTCAGATCACCTCATAGTCCATGGAGCACAACCCAGATGCACATCACACAGCACTTACATCCACAGGCATGGGAAGACACACTTCAACCATCCGTGAAAGGCTCAGCACTTATATCTATGCCATGGGAAGAAACACTTCAACCATGTGAGAATGGCACAACACTTATATATACACCATGGGAAGACACACTTCAACCATGTGATAATGGAACAACACTTATATCATAGCCATGGGAAGACACACTTCAACCATGCTCGAATGGCACAACACTTATTACACAGCCATGGGAAGACACTCTTCAACCATGCTCGAATGGCACAACTCTTACATCAATGACCATGGGAAGACACACTTCAACCATGTCGGGATGGCCCCAGCCCTTATATCTGCACCATGGGAGGACACACCTACCACCATGTGAGAATGGCTCATGTGCATCTGTGTCTCCAGACTCATCACTTCCCCTTGGAAGGAATCTCGATCTGAAGTACACCAAGTCTCTCTCTGAAGTACTCAAACTTCACTCTGGCCAGCGGCTTAGTTAAAACATCGGCTATCTACTCATCTATCACAACATTTAGGAGCTTTACTTCTCCTCTCTACACCATATCCCTGATATAGTGATATTTTATCTCAATGTGCTTCAACTTGTCATGGAACACCGGGTTCTCAGACAACTTCACACAACTTTGGTTGTCACCACATTGTCACAAAAGATACAGGTAGCATCCAATGGGAGATCAAATAACTTAGACAGTAGCTTCCATACTGCCTCACAACTCGTCGAACAAGCTGCGGCATACTTTGCTTCGGCTGTACTCAGTGCCACACAGGACTGCTTCCTGCTAAACCAAGATATCATACCGGATCCCATACTGAAGCAGCACCCCGAAGTGCTCTTTCGATCAATGGCACTACCTTCCCAATCTGAATCAACATAACCCTCTAGGTTAAACTTTTGATTCGCATCATACTTGAGCCCATAATCAACCGTACCCTTTAGGTACCTCATAATATGCTTTATAGCAACCGGGTGAACACTTCTGGGATCCATCAGGAACTGGCTCAATGTGTTCACTGCAAAGCAAATATCTGGTCTCGTGTTCGTCAGGTACATCAAGGATCCAATCATCTGACGATACATCGTGGCATAAACCGAATCAAATAAAGCATGACATAGTAGCTTCAGGTTCAATGCCATAGGTGTGGCCATGGCCTTGCAGTCCATCATCCCGAACTGCTTCAGGATATCTACTGCATACTTCCCTTTTCCAAGGAAGATTCCATCTTCCCTCTGTCGCACCTCCATACTTAGAAAGTAATGCATCATACCCAAGTCCTTCATCATAGCATCTTCCTGATACTCATCACACATGATCATCGTCACTGCATCATTCTGATGCATGTCATCCAAAGCATCGTCCTGATACTCATCACACATGATCATCCTGATCATCATCACTGCATCGCCTTGATTCATATACATATACATGATCCAACTGATCATACAAAACATCCAATTGATGCATATCAATATACATGATCCAATTGATCATACAATGCATCCGACTGATGCATATCAATATACATGATCCAACTGATCATACAAAACATCCAACTGATGCATATCAATATACATGATCCAACTGATCATACAAGCATCCAAATGATGCATATCCAAAGCAGTAATTGGAGCATCATCCTGATGCTCATCACTCAACGCTTACATCCACATCCAAGGGAAGGATCCTCCTCTCACCATGCTTGGAATGGCTCCTGCAAATGTGTCCCATCACTTATTCCTTGAACTATCTTCAATAGATAGTTTTATTTGAACTTTGTTGCTGGAACAAATGTTGTAGTCCCTCTTTTGTAGGTACATGGTCTTTCCTACAAGACAAGTTCAATTGCATGATTAGAAACATCTTATATATTTCAGAACAAATTCTTACTCATAAAGACATATGTCATACAATCATGCAATTATCTTAGCCAATGTTTCAATACAACATTTATCCATATTCTGTAACTTTTTAGATGCCTTCCATCTCTACCAGAACATTGTTAAGAGTGTGCACAACTCCCAACATGTCAGCAAAGAGGTTTCATTCTAGATAAGTAGAAATGGAATGTTGTACAGTACCATAGGCCAGTTACCCATTACTTGCATATTAGTAGTATCTTGTTCATTAATGCAACTTTTCTAATATGCATAATATTCATCCTAAATCATGAGTATGTACATGGTTGAACAACATCATTTAAGTAATCATATATATAACAATTCAAATACTTATCTTTGTTTGGTTGTTGGGTGGACTCCCTCTCGATCTTTGCTTCCTTGCAGGAACTACTGGAGTGTGCTCCCTCTTGATCTTTTCTTCCTGGATTACCTGTCCTTGAACTTATATTCATCCTGGAACACTATGCATGCTTAAGTGTGCACTAGTGTCATCCTCAAGATCTCATACATGATCATACATCCATTAGTATAATCTCAATAATATCAAAACATTATGATCCTAAATAAAATTAACATGTATGGTCATGATTATTTCACACACAGTTAATAAGTGTTAGTATTTAAGGTTTGAGGGAGGACTTCTATTTATTGACCATAGTACTCTTCTGGTTAGACATATCATCAATCAAAGTAAGAAACATAATATGCATAAACCCTTGATCACTTAAACTTTTAACTTTCAATAATAATAATTACCATTCATACAAAAGTATAAGATCCTAACACAAGGTAGGATTCTAACTTGATATAGGAAAAACATACTTGGTTATCATGTTAGCTAGTTATGTCTAGCATACCCCCATAATGTCTTCTTGTTCTCTGCAATGACCTGTGCTAGTAACCTGCATATCTCATAGGTTAAGCATTGTAGAACCAAATTATACATACCTCGTAAGTAGAGCTTCATTAGTCTTTGTCTTCATGTCACCATGGTCATATGTTCTTGATCTAGAACTTGATTTGTCTTTCATGATGTACCTTACATGTTAGCGGACAACATCAACCTCATACAACATCATAGTGCATTAGTACAATCATAAATGTCATAACCCTAATCAAATGAATGTATTCTATCATTCACATGCATTCATACTTTTACTAGGCTGATAAGACAAGTCTAACATTAACCAAGATTGTACTAACCTCAATAATATGAAGACAAACATATCATCAACCTCATCATGAATAGATTTCAAAACGTACCTGTATCTCTTCAAGTCATACCTGTCGGGATTGCTTGTAGCCTTCTCATGTAAAGAATCAGCCTCATCTCCCTCTGGAACTGGAACTTCTTCACTTATGCAGGTGTCCAATTCATTCTCTTCTAGGATTAACCCAATCCACTTTGATTTGCTGAAACTAGATTTGGAGTTGGATTACGGTTTGTCAAAGAAACCCTAAAAATTAAAACTTTGAATTTCAAACTTCTGAATGGATGGAAAGATGTGGCTTGCTGAGATGACCAAGCTGGTATACTTCAATTTTGAAAACTACAAAATTTGACCCCTCAAAATTGCCTTCAAAATTTTTGGATTCACTAGAGAGGACCCCGAACTAGGGTCTGATAAAGCCCGGCCTTCTGCACAACCAAAAAATTTGATCTTGGTCTCTAAATTCCTATTTTGATGAGGAGAATCCAACCGTGGTCTCCGACTCCAAGAATATCAACTTTCTATGAAACCCTAATTTCCCACAACAGTGATGATCCAAAAATGAAGGTGCTCATAATCCAATTTTGTTTGGACAGAAATATGCACCTGATTGTTTCTAGTGTAAGTCCCTTCCTTCAGGCTAACTATGATACCATGTTAGTTTTTCAGAATTTAATTCATTTTGATCTAGGATCTTAACTGAAAGAACAACATGTACAGCATATCAAGCATAAGAGACAAGAGACAAGAGACACAAAACATTTCACCAGGGAAAACCAAGAAGGTGAAAAACCCTGCAACTTCCTGAGAGATAGAATAAGCATCAATACAAGGAACACCATGATCAAACCCAAGAGATAGATATCTAGAACAACATGCTCCTCCTCCACTTGTGCGCATCCTCCTCTTCTCTCACTAATGCAAAGTGAGTGAACAATAGAACGTGCAAAATGAGAGAGACACGCTCTCTATTTATACACTAACTTTCACTTGACCTTTACTCAACTAGGTCGGCCTCAACTTAACCACTTAACATAATGCTGACTGAGACGAACCCCACTAGGGTGGTCTAATAACCCTTTGACCCACACAACTCATATAGGGCCGACCCCAACAAGGTGGTCTAATAAACCATCAAATATAAGTTGCGACACTTACCATAATAGTTGCGACACTTGCAAGTACAACTGACGACACTTCCAATCAGAGGAATAATACATCTCCGTTGGGGATACAATAAAGTACAAATACAATATACAAGTGAATATCTTCTGAAGTTACAAATACATCAACAGTCTTTCGATACCTTTCTGCTGAGTTAGTAGTTGGGGTGGCACGCCCCCCGTATAGGTTAGTAGGAATTTTAGTAGGGATTTTAGTTTTAATAAATCTACCTTGTGAGTCTGTAGACCTATTCATGAAAACAAACTATAACTGAAATAAATTCTAACTGCATCACTACTACTGTTGGGTTTTGGGGATGCCTGTTATAATAGATGTGTAGGTTCTTACCTCTCATCTTACCGCTCACCCGCCACCAGCCCATTTCTAAGTCAAAGCAGAAAACTCAAATCTATCACTAAGATTCAAAAGATAATTCTACCTATCTATAACTGAATTCTACCTATCTACAATTCCCCGACAATAAAGCCAAAACTTTGGATGTATGAGCTATCTCAAAGAAATCACCTAATATTTAATTATCGACCAAGGTTGTTAATCTTAGAGTTGTGGCACAATAGATGCTGAGGTAGAATGGCACCTAAGATTTTCGGTTTGTCAGACCTTAGAAATGTTTAATAAAGAAAAGATCGAAAGATATTTCAAAATGAAAAACCGAGTCAAACTTCAGAAAATGAACGAAAACCTATCTAAACCAGAATAGTATCAAGCTATACTACTCTACTCTATGATTAAAGAATGGAAAAAGAACAAATACTGATTAAGAAGCAAACTACTCTTACAAAAATGGAAACTACTTGATCAATTCTTCAAAATCTAATCTAGGAATTAGAAATAACTGTAAATGAAGTTAGAGACCTATCTATGAAATGACTCAAATTGATAATAAATTTCATAAACAGAACACTATATCAATTCAAAGCAAAACTACAAACTATCTAAACAACTATTCAAGATTACACTAAAGCATCTAATTCCATTATCCTTGGTGATGTACGTGAAATGTAATAGGAACTAGGGTGAATGTATAGTAAAGACTTTCAAATGTAATGGCAAAGTAAAATGGAAGTAAATCTAACCTAACTTCAACAAAGAGATGTAAACTACAAAGAGACCAATTACAATTAACTTTAAACATTATGATCTATCTTCTATCCATAAGCAAAATGATATAGAACTAATGAAATCTAGAAGCAAGTAGAAAACTTAATAAAGATATTTATCTAAACTGAATTTGATTTGGAGGCAAGTAGAAAACGTGATAAAGATCTTTATTTCTAAACCAAACTCTATTTCATGAACATCTTCATTAATGGTAAGAATGGAAAAACTAATCCTATGCTTAACAAAGAAACTATCAAAATTCAGATAACTGGGAGAATGAAATTATTAACTCTAACTTGAAATAAACCTTGAAAACACAAAATAAACTATACTAGCAATAAGACTGATAGATTCTAGGACAGTAATCTATTGGTAATTCAAACATAACTTGGAAAAAAGTTAAAACAAGTGAAGAAGGATAAAATAGAAATTTAAGAAAGATGGAAAAACTTAATTAAAACTCTATGTAATGGGAAACAAGATCTTAATTACATCTAAAACTGCTAATTAAAAGCAAGAAACATTACAGTTAAAAAGCCTAAAAAATTGGATTCTAAATAAGCATAAAAACAATGCAGAAAGGATGAAGGTCCGAATGACGATACGGATGACTGTTCGAATGACAGTCCAGATGGAAGAAAAATGAATTAAACTAAAGAAAAAGGCAGTTTTGATGATCTTAACTAAGCTAATCATTAAAGAGAAGACTGTTGAGAAGGCTAAGATAGTGAAAAGCAACATATTCTAATCATTAAAGAGATAAACTATTATATTCCTTAATCAAACAAAGCTAAGGCATGAATGAAATTAACCTACAACTACAGGAAAGGAATTAACAGAGATGATTCTAACTAAAAACTAAACCTAAAGCAGAAACTAACTAAACTCTATCTAATTGCAGAAAATTGAAAGCAAATTATCTAATTACAAAAAAACTAAAATAAAACTATAAACACTATGCTTGGTCGACCATTATCAATTATGAAATAATAAACTTAATTAATAATAAAATATAGATTACAGAAACATAAGAAAATCACATATATAGGAAAACATAATTAATTCTATAAACTGGAAAATGAACTAGCTATTTGCAGAAAACATAAATAAAACCTCTGGTTGATGAGGGGCCCTTTCGAGCAATCAGAGATGGCAACTAAATCAACTTAGTCACCAAAAGCAGAGCATCTAGAGTAAAGTTCAGGAGCTTTCATTAACTGAGAAAATTACATAGTATTTGCAGCGTAAAAGACTAACAGTTTCCTAAAACGCTAGAGACTAACTCCTCTCAGTCACGAAGATGTCTATTTATACAATTTTACAATGGGGAGAGCAAGTCAACCCTTTAGTGGTCGACTGCTCTAATAATAAGAAGTCTTAATGACTATAAAATGGCTTTGCTTGATAACTCTCGACGGCTCATGGCCACTAAATGTCCTCATAAAAATTCTACGACAACATAGAGGCCATCCACCATGTTCCACGACATCGGTTTCCTTCACGCAGTTGTTGGGACGTTGATCTTCCTTTGACGTGGTAGGGAAATGTGTTGGCATATTGAGCGTGGGCGGACGAGGCTCCTCTAGAACACTCGCGTGAGCAAGCGTGCGTGAGATCAGGCCGAACGAATTGGAAAGTCGGAACACTGGAGTGTTGATTTGGGAAAAAGGTGTACTGTCGATCTTGGCAGGCAGGGAGGTGAATCTTCCAGAACAGGAGATCACAAACCATATCCACTATGTGGCTAACATAACCCATGTGTCTGTTTCTCTCTTTAATGGCCAGGAATATGCCAATTGGCGATCAAGCGGGCTGGACACAGGGCTAAATGACGAGCTGGACGCGGCTGATCATTGGAACGTAAACACGCGTTCTGACTGGAGGTCTGTTTGAAACCGCAACCTATAGAGCAAAAGCTAAATTCGAAGTGTGTATAGAAATGTCACTTTAAATGTTAATAAACCATAATATGGCGAGATTTAATCGAAATTCATATGATAAGTGAATATATGCATACCTGGTCTATTTGATGGTCTGAATGGCAAGAAGAGTGATTTATTATATCAAAATAGTGCAATTAACGCCACTCAGAGTATATTTGATGATAATAAATAATGACAAAATGGACACCAACAACAATTGTTGAATTGTGCAAGGTTAGGTCGTGTTGCAGAGTGTCGTTGCAGTGCAGTGAGGAAGTGCTTAGGGTGCGCAAGGTTGAGCATTTTGTTGGCATTGCGGGAATTGCATGTGGCATGCCGAGCGAGCTGGATAAAGTGGAGATTTCAAGTGAAGCTGAGTCACCCCTCATTCCTACTACTATTGACAAGGAGGTCAATCTCATGGAGGAGGTTTCCAGCATGCCTGTGGGATCATCATCCATTGTGCGCCAGAACAGGGGGGGACATAGCAGGACTTGGGTATTATCACAAGTTCATCAAGGGTTATTCAGCGATCATCGCCCCTATGGATAAGTTATTGAAGAAAGATGCGATATTTCAATGGAGCCCTGAATGCCAAGTTAGCTTCGAGACGCTAAAGGCTAAGATGGCTTCAGCACCGATACTGGTATTCCCGGACTGGAGTAAGGAATTCCATGTCGACGTCAATGCATCATTGATCGCACTAGGAGTGGTGCTTGCACAACCAGGAGAGGGGGATCTAGATAACCCCATTGCTTTTGCAAGTCACAAGTTCTCGTCCGTGGAGCGAAACTATACCACTACAGAGCGGGAAGGCTTAGCGATGGTCTATGCGCTGTAGATGTTTCAGAATTACTTATTGGGAGGACACTTTAAGATGTTCAAAGACCATTCTGAATTGAAATACCTGGTCAATAAGCCTGTGTTGGGAGGGAATATTTGTCACTAGCTACTTTTGTTTCAAGAGTTTGATTTTGAAGTGATCGTGAATCTAGGACGTCTGAATGCAGGGCCAGATCATCTGTCGTAGATTGAGATAGGGGAGGATCCAACTAATATCGAAGATGGGTTACCTGATGCGCAACTCTTTAAGGTGGAAGTGGCCGATGGCTACTATGAAGAAATCATTCAGTTTCTAATGATAGGTACCACCCTAGAGGAGTTCACCACCAACCAGAAGAAGCAGTTGGTGGTCAAGGCTACAGATTTCCAACTGATTACCTATGCATTATACAAATTGGGCTCGGATGAGATATTGAGACGCTGAGTTTTGCCTCATGAGCAAGGACAGGTCCTGTTGGAAGCACACGGTAGCATCGCTGGGGGGCACTATGGCGGTTGTGCGACTGCCAGGAAGGTACTTCGCGTAGGGCTATGGTGGCCCACATTGCACAATGATGCGATCGATTATGTGTGGTCCTGTGATGTTTGCCAGAGAAATGCGAAGCCCTCCAAGAGGGATGAGATCTTGTTGATGCCTCAACTGAAACTGCATCCATTTGAAAAATGGGCAGTGGATTTCGTGGGACCAATCAATCCACCTAGGAAGTGCACTGGTGCAAGATATATCATCACGGTGACATATTATTTGACAAGATGGGCGGAGGCTGCACCAGTCGTTGATGTTTCCGCGGCAACAGTCGCGTGGTTCTTGTTTGACAACATTGTCACTCAATTTTGCTACCCCAAGATATTGCTGAGTGATCAGGGCAGTCAATTTATCAATCATACCATTAGCGCATTGACGAAGGAACTGTAGATATAGCACAAGAAGAGTACACCATATCATCCGCAGGCAAATGGCACAGTGGAAGCTTTCAACAAGATATTGGAACATGCGCTGACAAAGGTGTCCAATGCGAACTGCGATGACTGGGATCTGAAAATCCCAACAATTTTGTGGGTGTATCGCACCACATGTAAAAGGTTGACAGGACAGACACCATTTAAGTTGGCTTATGGGCAAGAAGCGATTATTCCTATGGAGTACATTGTTCCAAGTCTGCGCATAGCGGTAGCAATAGGTATGGATAATGAAGCAACATTAGAATAATGTCTAGCACAGTTAGTACAACTGGAAGAAGATCGCTTCATTGTCGGGTTCCATCAGAGTGTGGAGAAGGATCGACAGAAGTCTTGGCATGATCGCCATATTAAAAAGAAACAGTTTCAACAGGGTGACCTGGTGTTGTTGTATGACAGTAAGTTTCTGAAACATCCAGGAAAGTTGCAGATGCAGTGGCTTGGTCCATACCGCATCAGTAGCGTCACTTCAGGAGGAGTCGTGCAGTTGCAGCAGTTATATGGAGAGATGCTCCCAAAGTTGATCAATGGTAGTAGATTGAAGCCCTATTGGTTAGGCTTGGAACAGCGTGATGCCTGAGTCGCATCGGAAGAAAAAAATGCAGGATGCTCTGTGGCACGATGGCACACCAATAGGGACAAAATGCGCAGGCGGGGAGGCTTGTGTCACAAGATAGGAGCAGTGTCATGACATACGTAGGGCCGAGACTGGGTCAAATCAACAATAAATGCCAAAAGTTTCAGACAGTTAATTAACGATGTTTGTTCAAATAACGAGCATTAATGGCCAATTTGGTCGATCGAATGATAGGATTGATGATGGATTTGGGTCATTAAGACAGGATTTGGTATGAGTTGATGGATGATTTAGTCATGATTATGAGGGATTCGGTTGAGTGCTATAAGAAAATGCCGAGGCTAGTCGGAAGGCATGCATACGTTCAGTTGGCAATTGTTGAATTGTGCAAGGTTAGGTCGTGTTGCAGAGTGTTGTTGCAGTGTAGTGAGGAAGTGCTTAGGGTGCACAAGGTTGAGCCTTCTGTTGGAGATTAGAGGAAATTTGGGTAAAAAATGGGCCTCTTAAGGAAAATAATAATAAAATAATAAAATAATAGTAGAGAGAGTAAAATAACTACTTTTTTGGATCGTATTTTCAACTTATCTCCTTATAGGTTTACTCAAATTTCAAGCGGGAGGACTCGTTGGATGCATAATTAAAGTACGCATCCAATGAGTACCCATATTGCGTACTTTTAACAACATCCACACCATGAAAAATTGAAAATACATTAAAAAAATGTGTTCCTAGTGAGAGAAAACACATTTTTTAATGTATTTTCGATTGTTCATGGTGTGGATGTTGTTAAGAGTATGCAACATGGGTACACGTTTGATGCATAATTTAATTATGCATCCAACGAGTCCTCCTGCTTGAAATTTGAGTAAACCTACAAGGAGATAAGTTGAATATACGATCCAAAAAAGTAGTTTTTATTTTTTCCCACCGATATTTTTAGGTGCTCCCTTTTTTAATTTTAAAACATTTTGATTGGATAATACATGATGACATGGAATTTGTATTATTTTTGGAAGGCCCATTTTAAATTGAAATGTCCTCTAATGATTGTGTAAATTGCATGCGGCATGCCGGGTGAGCCGGATACAGTGGAGATTTCGAGTGAAGCTGAGTCACCCCTCATCCCTGCTACTACTTACGAGGAGGTCAATCTTATGGAGGAGGTTTTGCAACATGCCAGTGGGATCGTCATCCATTGTGTAGCAGAAGAAGGGGGGGACACAGTAGGACTCCCTGCGACTAAAGAAACGGCTAACCTGCTCCACTTCCCAGGTGCCGGAAGGGGTCCCGGAGGCAAGCCCATTGAGCTCGGGTGTCACGGAATCCATAGTCCAAGCAGGCACATCTACTGCATATATCATGGGAAAATGGCCTCCATGTCGACTTGGTACACATCCAAGGAATCCCACTAAGAACCAGTGGTATCCCATCAAAATGTCGGTGATTCCACCAGGTCTGAGTTATACCACCGATATCGTGCCTGCGCTGATGCAGCTGCGGTATGATGATCATGACTTACTGGCACTGGAAGATGTTATGACAGAGCCCTTTAAGCCGCAAGAAGAGGGGTAGACTGGATCGACACCACACATTCCACATGACTGGGTGCGTGGTGTGGAAAATGCTGGATTGTTGGGTTTGATATAAATGCCACACTTTGGGCGGCTGACGGAAGCAAATGCCTGTGTGAAACAACTCCTCGCCTGTTTTCATTGTGACATTCTATGGTTGGATAGGTGGGTCACTGTCACGGTTGACTTGATTTCTGAAATCACAAGGTCGCCGAAAGTCGGGGTCGACCCATCGCAATACTTTTAGGGGAAGAGAAACGACAAAAAGCTCGCTGCAAGGTTGAGGAAGCAGTATAAAATGTAGTGCGATGGATGGGCCTATCGCCTCGATACCATCAATGTTCCCGTAGTTAAAATTGGGGTGTGGATCCTGGATACCAAAATCATTCGGAACAATCAGCCCAATCAAGGAAACTCAGGGATTGTCGCATACAGGGAGCTTTGTGCAAAAGGTGTGCAAGTGAATTGGTCACTATTTCTGCTCAACCAGTTGATGGAGGATGCGCTCGAGTCCCAAGTAGGATGGTGGCCATTCGTATATAGCTTGTTGTTGATTTTGATCGTGCTTGTCACTTGGATGGAGCCCGATGAGTATAAAGGGATGGAGGTAGATGCGGCGCAAGTTCAAAAGCGGGTGTGCTACCAAAACCTATGGTGGCTACAAGAGCCAGAGTGCCTCAAGGATTGCACCACGCAATTTTGGTTCTATTGGGAAGCGCTGCAAGCAGCCGCTGAGCGATTTCCGCGGCTAACTCAGATAGCGATTGAGAAGTACAAGGGGATCACCCAGTTTGTGATTGGACCACACAGTATCTACGTGCAAGCATGCCGCGATAAGGATCGGCAGTGGTTGCATACCACCTATAAGATGTTATATGAAGAATTAGATGCGCTCATTGATGATTGGTTGGTCGAGTGGGTTTGAACCAACTTCCCAGATGGAGGAGTCCACGGGGATACCATCAGATGTTCTAGAGATGGACCAACAACATCACCATTTTTTGGACTAGTAGTCATCGTAGACCCCTTCAGATGATGAGCGCCAGCTTGAAGAGGGCCGAACAAAAGGACACTATGACCATGGGACAATCAGTGGGATCCCCCTGTTGTCGGAGGCGCAGCTTGACCGACTACTGCTCGCTATAAGTAACGCAACCAGCAGGGCGTTTCATGCAATGATGGTAAAGGCGGAAGAAAGTTTTCATGTGGTCACTACCCTCCTGGATTCCTTATGCAGTATTATTTTGAAGAAAGCACCTAAGGGAGCGACTATGCAAACAGTCGACGCAATCAGCACTGAACCGCGGGTTCGGAATGTCCAAATTCCCCCAACTGCGATTGTGACTGATGATGAGGCCTTAAAGGATTTGTTGCAGCATTTGGAGGCGGTGATGGTTAACATCAATGTGTTGTCATCATAGATGTTGGTGTAGCTACAGATGCTTCCCAGTCAGGAACTCATAGGTAGAGAAAAGGATGTCCAGAGTCAGCTATTGCGCTTGGAGGAGGGAGAAGCGGTGCTATGAAAGGAGGTCGAGGACCACAAGGGGAAGACAACAGCGACATGGTAAGTCATTGATGAACTTAAGGATACGTTGGAGCAGCTTCAAGTCGAAAAGACAAGGGAGATCGAGGCACTCAAGAAGAAGCATGATTGGTTGACGGTGGAGAAAACCACCTTGTGGGACAGTAAGGTGCGGTTGTAGGAGGTTGTCGCTGAGGCCTGTCAACATGTACTAGATCCGATAAAGGCATTTGATCTACTGGAACGAGCATAGAAGCTGGGGACTTTTATCACCAGGTTCTAGGCAGAAAATGATACCTTGAGTCACGCACTCCAGTCAGCCACACCACCAAAAGTCGTCACAGTGCGGAAGACCACCATTGAAGCATTGGCAATTCCACTAGGTGAGTTGGAACAAGAAGCACTCAATATCACTACTGAGACTGCACTGTTTTGGGGAAGTATTGTTCAAGACGAGTCACTGGAGCAGCTAACCAAGCTACGACGTGAGGAAGAAGAACAGTTGACAACACTGAAGGCATCCATGTGCACGATGCCACCGACAGCGTAGGTATCCAAGGTAGCCAAACTCAAGGAGTTGAAGCAGCACATCACCAGGGCTGAAGAACGTTAGAAGCAGCGTTCTACACAGTTGGACGAGTTTCAAGAACTTGGTGCACAGTTCAACGCTGTGCTGACTCTACGCTACAGGCAGTACAGGAAGGGAAGAGGCGGGTTGATGCGCACCTGTTTGATCACCCTTTAGCGTAGGAATTAACTGAAATCCAGGAAGTTGCCGCCATAGTCACGCAGCAGGTTAGCGAGATCTGCCAGCAGTACGAAGACTTCAGAATCAAGACAACTGAGTACACCATGTCTTGCTGACGTGGCTCGAGGGTGAGCCACAAGATTGTGTTGGGGGCTTGTTGGTAGGCAGTTATATGGGTCACCGTCGCAGCACTGCGAGTGCTTCGATACCGCAGAAGGCGGAAATTCGAGCGCAAACGATGTTATTTTATGTAATTTTTGGTAAATTAAACCGTGGTATGAGGGTTTTGGGTCATTTGGACCACAATAGATATATTTTGGGTCATTTGCTTTGAAGTGTTGGTTAGGAAGTGGTTAGTAAGTGGACAAGCAATGTAAAGGCGCAATCCTATAAATAGATGTAGGTTTGTAACTATTGAATCATTCTTATCATGCTGGAAATTTTGGAGATATCTGCGAGATCTTGATCTGATGCTGAAGGCTGAATATTTTGTATCTGGGTTTTGCGGAGTTAATATGATGTGACTGAGCTATTTTGCGGAATCCCTATGTTTCTTCTTTTCATTTGTGGTAATGCATTTTACGATATGAATTGTCCTTTTGAATTATGCGATGTTTACTTGCGGCAATTAATGCTTTACTGTTATATATGTTGCAATTATGAATTGTCATGTTGAATGATGCGATGAATATAATGCTTACATATATTTCTGAAATATCACAATAAGTTAAGTCATTCGGTGGAAACATGGTTACGTCAACTCTCCCTTGAACATCATAGGTGAGACCTCATCTACTCCGCAGGTGTTGCTGGATGGGGTAAAACTTGTCTGGGTCGGTGCTTAGGGAGATCGCGGTGCTCTGGGTGTCGACAGTGAGTGGAACCCCTGTTGACTGGGTTTGTGTCAACATGTGGCTGAGAAGAAGAATCAGCATGCTAATAACCTACAGGCAATTTCCAGGTTTGATTCATTTTAGAAATCCAATGTAATTATAGATGTTGCAATTATTGCCAAAAAAACTAAGAATTTTAGTCATCTATATCACACATTAGTATGTTGTCCATGTTTATCTACTCTGAATTCTATTTGAACTTTATTCATTACCTATTGAATGTTATCTTTGTGTATCGATATTACCAGTCATATTGTGGGAATTAGTCTTGAAATATAAAACTTAGAAATTTAAACACATTCCATCAAATAAATTAGTCACCAAGAACCCAACTACTCATTCACACAGCTCTTTGCACTATGATCAACAATTCTCTGCACACTGAACTTTTGATTTCCGATTGAAAATTGTTTCATGGATCAAAAACTAAAATCAATAAGAACCCACAACGAATTTAGAACCCATGCTACATCACAACTCACAACTACTAATTGAAAATGTTGGGCACTGAACACAGAACTATTGATTGACAATTTCACTATGGAATCAAACTCATAACTACTTATCACTATCAGTTGTGCATTGAAATTTTGATTATTGAATCAAAATAGTCTCACTAAGAAGTTAAAGCAAACTAAAGTTACTCAACAAGAACCCGTAACAGCATTAGAACCATGGCCATAACACAAACTTCAATCAAGAGAACCCATAGAAACATTCAAACTCTATAAAATTTCTCAAGCATTGAACTCGCGACTTAGGACAGAACATCGGTGCAAGAATTAAACCCATGACTACTCATTCACATAGCTCTATGCCAATCAAACCCACAACTACCACTGCTTAATGATTGTCTTTGCATTGAACTTTTGATTGTCAACTACAACAACCCATCACAACATTACAATTTACAACGCATGCTACAACACAAAATTCAATCGAGAGAATCAATGGTTGCATTTGCATTAGAGATAAATGATTAGCAATATCTCATGAATTGAACTTTAGGACATATGTTCAGTGTGCAATTGATAGAACTACAAGAATTCAACCCATTACAACTCATTTAGGGAGGCTCCTTTCTAGTTGAACTCGTGACTACTGGTGAGCAAAAGCTTGCATGTGGGCAGTATAAACCACATCACTTCCTTTACAACATAGACAACTTGGTGAGGCAGAGAAATCATAGATAGATCGCACTACATTCTTACATATCTCAACCTTGCTTACTGGCTCATCTCCTTGGCTTGGCTCAAAATGATGTACCACCGCCTCCCTATATCAATATTACTACCATTTTTCATTTCCTTTGTGTGGAGTCCCTGCCACCCATACCCTGTTATGGTCTTCTATGCCCACCTAGAGTAAGGTTGGTTCCCCTTGAACCTGCTTGTTAGATTTTGTTTCCTTTCACATATTTCTTTCCCTAGGACCACTAACCATCCAACCCTAGTAACTCATTTCTTCCCTTTTGCTGGTTAGAGCTTTGAAAATGAGGTCAAAAGGGGGAACTCACTATGCTGCTGGGCATATTCACTTTCTAAATCAGCTGATATACATTTCTATCCAACAAATTGAGTTTCCAAGGAGGAATTATTCATCACTAGGATTGATTGTTGTGCCTAGGAGTTGTCCACATCATGTTTTTTCTACATTTTTCTGTGCCAAAGGGAGATGGTCAATTCCACACTAGCAAGTTGTCATCTATAGGGAAAAACCGCATCAATTTATGCCTTATTTGTGTGTCCGAGAAGGAGAATCTATTATGTACCAGCATGCTAATGACCTACAGGCAATTTCCAGGTTTGATTCATTTTAGAAATCCAATGTAATTGGAGATGTTACAAGTATTTCTAAAACAATTGAGAATATTAGTCATCTACATCACACATTAGTATGTTGTCCATTTTTATCTACTCTGAATGCTATTTTAACATGATTCATGACCTGTTGAATGTTATCTTTGTGTATCAATATTACTAGTCATATTGTGGGAATTAGTCATGAAATATAAAACTCAGAAATTTAAACACATTCCATCAAATAAATTAGTCACCAAGAACCCAACTACTCATTCACACAACTCTTTGCACTATGATCAACAATTCTCTGCACACTGAACTTTTGATTTCCTATTGACAAATGGTTCATGGATCAAAAACTAAAATCAACAAGAACCCACAGCGATTTTAGAACCCATGCTACATCACAACTCGCAACTACTAATTGAAAATGTTGGGCACTGAAAACAGAACTACTGATTGACAGTTGCACTATGGAATCAAACTCATAACTACTTATCACAATCAATTGTGGATTGTGATTTTGATTATTGAATCACAATAGTCTCACTAAGAAGTTAAAACAAACTAAAGTTACTCAACAAGAACACGTAATAGCATTAGAACCATGGCCATAACACAAACTTCAATCAAGAGAACCCATAGAAACATTCAAACTCTATAAAATTTCTCAAGCATTGAACTCGCAACTTAGGACAGAACATCGGTGCAATAATTAATCCCATGAGTACTCATTGACATAGCTCTATGCCAATCAAACCCATAGCTACCAATGCTAAATGATTTTCTTTGCATTGAACTTTTGATTGTCAACTATGACAACCCATCACAACATTACAATTTACAACCCATGCTACAACACAAACTTCAATCGAGAGAATCAATGGTTGCAGTTGAATTTGAGATAAATGATTATCAATATCTCGTGCATTGAAATTTAGGACATATGCTCAGTGTGCAACTGATAGGACTACAAGAATTCAACCTGTGACAACTCATTAAGGGAGGTTCCTTTCCAGTTGAACTCATGACTATTGGTGATCAAAATCATGCATGTGGGTAGTATAAACCACATCACTTCCTTTACAACATAGACAACTTGGTGAGGCAGAGCAAGCATACATAGATGGCACTACATTCTTACATATTTCAACCTTGCTTACTGGCTCATCTCCTTGGCTTGGCTCAAAATTATGTACCATCGCCTCCCTATATCAATCTTACTACCATTTGTCATTTCCTTTGTGTGGAGGACCTACCACCCATACCCTGCTATGGTATTCTATGCCCACCTAGAGTAAGGTTGGTTCATCTTGAACCTGCCTGTCAGATTTTGTTTCCTTTCACAGATTTCCTGCCCTAGGACTACTAACCATCCAACCCTAGTAACTCATTTCTTCCCTTCTGATGGTTAGAGCTTTGAAACTGAGGTCAAAAGGGGAAACTCACTATACTACTGGGCATATTCACTTTCTAAATCACTCGATATACATTGCTATCCAACAAATTGAGTTGCCAAGGAATTATTCATCGCTTGGATTGATTGTTGTGGCTAGGAGTTTTCCACATCATGTTTTTTCTACATTTTGGTGTGCCAAAGGGAGATGGTCAATTCCACACTAGCAAGTTGTCATCTATAGGGAAAAAACTCATCAATTTAGGCCTTATTCATGTGGCTGAGAAGGAGAATCTATTATGTACCAGCATGCTAATAACCTACAGGCACTTTCCAGGTTTGATTCATTTAATAAATCCAATGTAATTGGAGATGTTACAATTATTGCTAAAACAACTAAGAATTTTAGTCATCTACATCACACATTAGTATGTTGTCCATGTTTATCTACTCTGAATGCTATTTGAACTTTATTCATGACCTGTTGAATGTTATCTTTTTGTATCAATATTACCAGTCATATTGTGGGAATTAGTCTTGAAATATAAAACTCATAAATTTAAACACATTCCATCAAATAGATTACTCACCAAGCACCCAACTACCCATTCACACAACTCTTTGCACTATGATAAACAATTTTATGCACACTGAACTTTTGATTTCCGATTGGCAATTGTTTCATGGATCAAAAACTAAAATCAACAAGAACCCACAATGACTTTAGAACCCATTCTACATCACAACTCACAACTACTAATTGAAAATGTTGGGCACTGAAAACATAACTACTGATTGATAATTGCATTATGGAATCAAACTCATAACTACCTATCACAATCAGTTGTGCATTGAAATTTTGATTATTGAATCACAATAGTCTCACTAAGAAGTTAAAACAAACTAAAGTTACTAAAAAAGAACCCATAAGTTTTGACAAATAATCAAAGTTGAGCGCAAAATGCCAAGCAAATAGATTTCATATTGTACACGCTGTCGTTACTTTTCCCTTCTATCATTTTCAGTAGAAAAAATTTCAATGGAAGAAAAGATCATAAAATATTACGGAGACAAAATTTGAAAAGAATGCACACCTGAAATGGCTTGAGTTTCATGGGTACTCTCTAAGTAAAATTGCCTCTCTTCACCCTGCCACTTACTCACTTCCTCATCAGAAATTATTCGTCTAGCAATGAAGCCTCATAATGCAGTCAAAACCCTATAGGTGGATGGTGGAAATAGGCTCCATGAAATATTGAGGAATGCTAGTACCATCTACCCACACATCCAAATCAACTTCATTCTCTATGCTAGGAGTATTATTCTTCGGAAAGGCTAAGCATTAATCGATATCAATGGATTTGAACTTGAAATACCAGATATACTTCTTCAGAAAATCATCAAACATAGGGCACCCAACCTACACTCATAAGTTTATAGGTATCAATGAATTGAGTTTTGACTGGTCTAGTTTGTGTCTAATGAAGCACATCCAAAAACATCGTCATCAAGATAACATGTTAGAAAATGAAAATTGAACAGATCGTTTATTAGACCATTTAAATGTGGTTGGGACCAAGGGAATACATAGGCCTCTTGAGAATGATGATAGTAGGAAGCATCGTGAATGAAAAGCAAAATGCAGAAAAA
Source organism: Larix kaempferi (assembly GCA_027924585.1). NCBI lineage: Eukaryota > Viridiplantae > Streptophyta > Pinopsida > Pinales > Pinaceae > Larix > Larix kaempferi. Next base: position 13,811,069 of record BSBM01000179.1, read on the forward strand.
CACTAATTTCTCACATATCTGTGTGATATCAATAGGGATTGATTGGATGGTAAAGTAGAGGTGTTTTCACACCCGAAAATCTCCAAAAACCTCCCTTCTTTAAAAAATTCTTCTTTGAAAACAATAACTGAATAGCAAGACCATAAGTATTCATTGTTTGAAAATAACAGTTTTCAACTAATAGCTATAGAACCAATTTCTTGTCTAATTTTAACTGCATAGATATGAATAATTACCCAAACCAAGTATGGCAAAATTTTCTCTAATTTTCTATCATCAACAACATAACCAATTTATGATAAGAACATGAAAATAATCTAGATTGATGACTTTTCCAAAAACTTCTTTGGCCACCGTATGAAACTCCTTTCCTTCTCCTTCAAACGGAGACATCCATCTATTTTATCTTCATATGGAAGTGGAATGTTACTTTTAAAACTGATGACATTCACATTTGCATCTCCGGGACCAAGTGTCACTCCATGGATCACAGAAAGTGAATGAATTCATCCAATCCTGGAAATAGCACCATCATATGTATCTAATATTTTAACGTTTTCACCTTCCTGGAGTACTTCATGCCCTACTGGAATTATTGAGCACTGCCAAAAACAAAAAAGTAAACCAATTAAATCATATTATGAGATATAAGGCTTGTAGATATCCACAGAAACTACTATTGGTTTAGTACATACCTTTGCTTGTTCGTGGCCATTTTTTGGGTCTTTCAACATTCTTGCACCACCCAGATTTATGATTTCCTATGATTAACAGTCATTGCCATTAAAAAAAAAGGCTGTGTGAATGAAGTGAAATGGATCTAAAACATCAACAGATTAAAATTTCAAGAGAATAAATGGTTGCAAGGGAATGATAATTACTTACCTCATCTAAATCAATAGTAAATCCCTTATTTGATTTGAATGTGGAAACAAGAGGTTCTATGCAGGAGGATATGGTCAACATCTTCTTTGAAAACCCATCTTATACGACGATTCATTGCATTGTTATAATCCTCACTAAGTTTTTCAGCAGTATATGGGGCTCCTGCTTGGCTTCTATCAACTTTAATAGATGGCAAGGAACTTTCTATTGGATTTTTTGACATATAGTTTTGTTTAGATTTTTCTAAGTCTTCCATATATTGAACCATTTCACTGAAAATGGGATCTCTATTAGTTCCTTCAACCTACAAATCATTGTCAACACACAATTAGTTTGAAATATAGACAAATTAAAATGCATAACAGAATGTACAATATTCAGCAAAAAAACCATATATGTACACATATGTGTTGTTTGGCTCTCAACCCACCCCGACCCAAAAAATATCGAGCCTTTACAATATATCTTCCTCTCTTCCCTCTTGCACTCTTTGCCAAAAAATATTCAGCACGCATACTTTCCTTCAAATCTTCCCACTGTTTGGGACTCAAGATTCTCTCCCTATCTTTTCCATCCAATATTAATTTTCTGCATTTATGCCTAAAATTATCCATCAGAATTCTCATTTTGTACTTGTAATATTTAACAGAAATCCTTCCACCAATAGTCTCAAAAACATTTTCCATTTGTTGGATCACTAGATCAACATTTCTTGGATCTTGATATACAAAATTGGATTTGGTAACATCCGAATGAGACCTTATTCTCGTTCCCAACTCTGTGGACCAACTTGAAGCATTTGGTCCAGTAGGCTGGCCATCTTTTACCTCAAGCAGGTAAGCCTTCTTCCCTTCTGATTTTCTTTCCTTTTCTTTGCTTTGTGTGCTCCTATACATGCGTTGAATAATTCTGCGTCTTTTGATGAAAGTTGATAGATCTTTAGAACCAGTTGTGGGTGTTGAACAACCACTCATATTAGTGGATACAGCAGGTGCATCTCCTAGCACGTTTCTTAAAGGAGATGTAATTGGTGTTTTATCTGTGGCAGAATGATGAATTGGTTCCTCATAATTGGCCACAACAAGTGTGGCACTAGGTAGATCACCTTTTTCCTCAACAAGTGTCGCACTAGATAGCTCAGGAATATCCTCAACGGGTGTGTCACTTGTTGGCTCACCAATCCCCTCAGATGTGCCTTCAAATCTTTGCTTTAATTTTAAATAAATCTATCGCAAGTCTAATTGTCCGGAACATGCTAGTTTTTCATAAATATCTTGGACATGATCATATGATATATGAGGAAACTGATCGTTAGTATCTTCAGCTCCATCTCCATGTATTGAGCTACCAAGGCGTTGGCTTCTACGAGCTGGAAGTGATATGTATTTCCTTTTGTTTCTGATGATCATCTTTTGTAGAATCCAACTTTGCCCTATAAAGCAAAAACCTTATCAAATTAGAATCAAAAGCATATATGACTGTATTCACGAAATATATTATATACAACTTTCATGAAATATGCATAGAAGTAAAAGGTACAAGTAACTACTTACTTATTTTCCAAACCAAGAGATGACAAATATTCTTCATTTCTTGTGATGTGGCCTTTACGAGCACGCTTGTATTCCGTCACATTTTCATCTTTGTTGGGATCACTTTTACGTTTCAACCCCTTGTTCTTCATAGCCTATATGTCCAAAATTTCTCTTTAAAAACATCATTAGTGCATGGGAAAACAAAGACTATAAAGTATCTAGATTCAAATGCTCATGATAGAAGCAAACACTTAGTTCCAAAGTTAGAATTACACGTTAATTTCATGGATTCTTTACCAGAAAGTGATAAATCTTCAAGATGATCAATTTCAACCAGAGAACCATTAGAATCGTTAGAATTAAAAAGTTAACAAGCATAAATCAATACGAATAACATATAAAGAGCTAAGAATCATAATTGCATTTTAAATCCATAAAAATTAAAAAAAAAATAAGAACACATAGGGAACCTTGATTGCAACTTAGTGTTCATGAATTATAACAACAACTAAATGTGTGAGATGTAGCACAGAGGAAGGTTGTCAAGGTGAAAGCTTAAGTTGAACTTAGGAAGGCTTCCCACTGTCACCACGGCTCTTCCTGACACTCTAGTCTAGCTCTTTTCTGGATTTGAATTGTGTCTGGTTTGTGATCCGGTTTATGTGTTTTGAGCAAAGTGAATTTCAGGTTACAAACCAGCATGTAAGTTTAGTATAGAGAACATGCATGAAAGGTACCTAGGCTTGCTACAAATCTGATTTAGGTGATGTTATGATTGGATGTTATTTTCAGAATTACAAAAGTGATGAACAAATTTATGACGGGAAAATGAAAGTTTATATGCTCAAATTGCAATCTAAAATTTAAAATTTCTGAATTAAATTAATTGCTGAAAATTGTGGAAGATTCAAAACAAAAAATAAAATATAAATTCTAGAATCCAGTAATTTAAGATTTATGTAGCTTATTATGAAAAATGAGGTTCCTAAACATAATTTTCTTTTCCACGAAGAAAAGAATTATATTGATATTACAGAGTTTGAAATCAAATATATTTTGGCAGTCCAAGATGGACTTTAGTAAACAACAACTGGTTGTAAAGTCTCAGTCCTATCTGCCTCAACACCTGTAACCTAAGAATTAGTTAGTCTCCCTTTTAACTTTATATCATCAAAACCTTGACCTAGAGAGTTTGAAACAAAGCATAAACTATTGACCTAAGAGGCCTTCAGAACATTCAGAGCCCTTAAAACACTAGCTCATACCATCATCAGAAAATCCCAAAGTTAATAAACAGTTGTCTCTGTGACTAAAGGAGAGCACCTCCTCTGAAAGCATGTTCAGTAAAGGTACCCTCCTGCGATAATACAACATCTTTAGATAAGTTCTTCCTAAAAAAATATGCAATGCTGGAAATGAAATTTCTGAGACAAATAAAATGCAGAAAAAAATGCTTTATTTTTATATTTTTTGGATGGTGAAAAAGGTCTACCATTGCCTAATTTTTTCGTTGTTGAAGAAGTCAATCATTTTTTATGAAAGTGGGAAAAAGTTATCAATATCCTAGGATTAATGGGCTGCGTAAGTCGATGCTACAACAATCCTATTTGGCTGAAAATTAAAACAAGAAAATGTGCAAGGAACTAACTCATAGAGGATGTCTTTCAGAATTATGAATCCCTAACATGTTATTTAGAGAACCAAGTAGTGTAGTGAATATATTGTCTACATTAACTATTCATCTCTTACACCATGAACACTAACTGGAACCCATTTGAATCACACAGTAATTTTCTTAAACAATAGATGCAAACTAACACAAGCAATTAAACATTACATAGTGTTGAAAACAAGTTGAACATGACTAGAATAACCCATATAAGATTTATGTAGGGATGCACAAAAACAAAAATGAAAATGTTGCATATCCAATAGATTGAAAAGTGAAGGATAAATTCCATACAAAGTTTATTACAACCATTTGGCTAGATAATCCCAATGGCCAAAACAATAAAATCCATTTGCATAGTGAACATTTATTCCATAAATTCAAGGTGACAAATCATCATCATGATCATTTGCATCGCCATCATGATCGCAATCCTGATCACTCGTGTATGCATCTTCTTGATTTTCTTCATCATACTCATTCAATAGATTTTCATGACCATGCATTACATTCTCTATCTCAGTCTCTTCATTGAGAAGATAAGTTCCCTCTTCAAACACTCTAAGGCCATCTTCAGCTTCTTCTTCCAATGCTTCTTGTAAACTATTACACTGCTTATCGACCATTATATCAACATATTGCATGATTTTTCTTTTCGAACGAGGCTCCATTTGAATGACATATGACCATCCTGGGCTTGTTACATCATCAATTAGAAATGCCTGGTTAATTTAAAGAGGGGAAACATATGGCTCATCGGTCTTTGATCAGATTTGACGTGTATTTGCACATAAAAATCCATACTCATCCTGTTGTATTGTAGATGATTTGATCCATTTACAATTTAATAATATAGGACTAGTTTCACCATAATCAACTTGAATAATTTCTTGGATGAATCCAACATAGAAGTTCTTTTCAGTGTCGTGATGAAATTCGACACTAATAATACAATCACAATTTGCCTTTCCTATGTCCCTTTCTTCCACTCTTAAATGACTACCATAAGCCCACATGCCATTGAAACGAGAATCCCATATATGTGGAGGTTGTGAAAGCTCAATTTCCTCGATCGTTATATCTCGACCTTGTTGTTGTGCATAATTTATTGCATCAGTAATCCAATCATAAAATTTTGGGAAAGAACCACCGCCAATATTCAAATCCTCAAGTCTTCGCTCTCGAGATGGATGTGTCCCTGTTTGAATCTCTTCTTCGTATTTTCTACACAAAATATGAACATACAAGATAGTAAGAGTGGTAATAATTTAGCTATTAGATGAAATTAAATAAGTAAATTATCATGTAAAAAATATTTCACCAGCACTGCTTATTAAATGAGGATGTGTTTTGAAGAATATAGGCATGTATCGTAGTTCTTTCTTCATTTCATAGCTTGAAGCGATGTACATTTCCTTCCAACACTTCACCTACAACTCTCTCGTCTTCATTATCATGTCCCATACGCGTCGATTGGCATTGCTAAAATCCTTCATATATTCTGTGTAAAATCCTATGGCCTCTTGCATTAAATATCCCTCACACATGCTACCTTCTGGTTTTTCCTTATTACAAACAAAATTTTTCAGAACCTTCATATATCGTTCTATAGGATACATCCATCTCGTTCTTATTGGACCACAATTCTCTAGTTCATGTTCTAGATGTATAAGAAGATGAATAGAAATATTGAATATTGTTGGTGGACATTCTCGTTCCAATAATCAAAGGACTTCAACGACCTCTCCCCTCAAATTATCAAAGTTTGAAGGATCTAGCACATGCAAACTCATTCTCTTCAATATTAGGCCCAACTTTATAATTTCTAATCTAGGCCCCTTTTCCAAACTTGATATGACCACAATAGGTAAAATATCCTCGATTATGACATGATAGTCGTGGGTCTTGAGGCCTCTTAAACTATTATTATCAGTTTCGATTCTAATATTACTACTTACATATCCAGTAGGAAAGCGAGTCTAAGACATCAACTTTAAGAATTGTGCATGTTGTTCCTTTGTCCACACATAAGGAGCAATAGGATTTCTATATTTTCCATCACCAATTTTTTCAACCCAAATATTTCGATGAATCTTTAGTTCTCGAAGGTCTAGGCGTGACGACACTGTATCATATGCACCAAAAAGAGTTTCTATAATAGCAAAAGCTATGTTTTTCTCAGTATGCATAAAGTCAACAGTATGTCTAATGGCTATATGCTTAAAGTATGACAACTTATAGAATATGCACAATCGTTTTACACCACTATCATTAAGTGGATCATTTTTAATACCACAAATTCCACCATCCTTAATAAACTGCATTCTTTTTTCTCCATTCTCAATAATGTAATCACTTGTTATTTCCAATGGTGCTTCACGATTCTCTTCCTGACCATTGAAACGTGACTTTTTTCGACAATATGGATGCTCCATTTTAAGATAAGCACAATGTCCACAATAAATGCACTTATGGAAACTACTTGAATGCCTCACAAAACCCTTAAATATGCAAGCCGTACATCCATGGTATCCATGAACATTGAGACTAGTCAATGTGCCATATGTAGAAGATCCTGTATCGTAAACAATAAAGAAGCTCTTAAAGTGAATTAGATTGAATCATCGTCCCTTAAAACTTGAATTGCTTCAATTCCTTTCCACAATTCTGCTAGCTCGTCAAATAGAGGCTCTAAATAAACATCAATTGTATATGAAGTCACACTTTTATTTCCTGGTATAATTAATGAGAACATCAAGAAAAATGGTTTGGTTGCTAACCATGGAGGCAAGTTCTAATTTATTAAAAACACTGGCCAAGTTGACCATTTAGTACTCTGATCCGAGAATGGGTTCACACCATCTAGAGCTAAACCCAACCTTATATTATGAGGATCTTGGGCGAAATCAGGCCATCTATTGTAAAATTCCATCCACATATTAGAATCAATCACAAATCGTTGTTTTCCATCGGTGCTCTTATTTTGGGCATGTCATTGCATAATCTTAGCAATGTATCGACATTTGTACATTCGAAGCAACCGTGGGATTAGTGGAAAGTGCCGAAGAACCTTTCTAGGAGATGAATTTGATTTTAACCTTGGTTTATACCTCCCTTCTTTACATTTCGGGTATTTAGTCTCACTTGCAAGAATTTTGCGAAATAATACACAACCACTCACACATGTGTGGATGTTTTCATACCCTAAGCCTAGCTTAGTGATTTTTGTTTTACGTGCTCTACATTTTGTTGGAAATGTGGAGTTAGGTGGTAACAACTCATGTAAAAATTCCAATGACTCATCAACACTCTCATTTGTCCAACCATACACTATCCGCAAGTTAAGAAATACAAGGATTGTTGTTAAATGACTCAACTTGCAAGTATCATACACAAGTTTTGAAGCATCCTCCATCAACTTCTTCCAATCATCCTTGAAACCCTCATTCAACATTCTATCAACTTCAACCCCTTCATATAAGGTTCCTAGCTCTCGATCTGTGTTTGTTTCCTCTTCATTTATGTTTGGAACCTCTACATCTCTCATACTATGCAATTGTATCCTATCTACATAATAATTTTTAGGGAAATGGATTTGAATCCCATGGTTTCTTCAAATGTACAAATGTCAAGACATTCGAAGCAACCATGGGATTAGTCATGACCAGATTTTAGCATGTGTTCATAAATCACTTGTCTTTTTCTCATCCTCCCACCACAACAAGCATTACATGGATATGCATATTTAAGAAATCTCTTCGCATCGCTATTCTCTCATCGTATGCATGGTATTCAACGGTTGTCAAAATTGGGTGTTGACTCATCTTCAATTTTTTGCATTCAATTATGAAAACGATATGTTAACTCTTACTTTTCACTCTTTTCATCTATCTCATCTTGAATTGAAATGAATCAAAACCAATTCATAGAGAAAAAAAGAAATGGATCAACACTAAGCATAAATCATTTTCAAATTTTATCCATTAAATTTGATGAACATGGTGCCAATAAAAAATATAGTATTCTAGCATACTAATAAACTGATATTTTTTTTCCAGGGCTATTCTTGCCATTCAGATCAAATGACAGGTATGAGCAAGAGGTTAGAGGAACTCTTGTCTCATATTTTAGAGTGAGAAAATAAGTTATGTGAGTCTAGTAGTTAGGAATTCATCCAAGGCTGTCAAAATGCCCAATTATTTCAAGTTTCAATGATGATTTACAATTAATTATTTTTGAATTTTATCCTACTTATATATTTGTACCCTTTGCAGTCAATTTTCGACCATTCTATTTAGAGCCACAACCAAATGCTAAAAAGGGTATACTTTCATGGTGAGTTGCTAACATTCTTTGCAGTTGCTACTCGGGAAGAGATGGACAATTTTGAGGAAGCAGAGGATGACAAGTTTATGGAACCCTAAAAATTACCAGACAAAATGTGTGTGAAACAAACAACAGATACCCTAAAAGTGTCAAACACATAGAGGAAAAACTGGAGATATTTTTCATTCTAGGAATATTTCACATAGGCAAACCTGGAGGTATTTGTTATTTTTCAGAAGACTACTCTTCCTGATTTTTCTCTCTAACACAAAAAACATCTGAAATATTATAGAAAAGGCATCTAAGCTCCATTCACACACAATTTTACACAAATTTAACATATTATAAAGGAGGAAAATTCTAAGCTCCATTTAGGCACCTAAGCTCCATTCAGGCATCTAGGCATCTAAGGAAAATTGTACACAATTTTAACATATGAAAAAACAGTAAAATACATAATGAATCATGCTCCATTCACTATAGGCTTTAACTCATTAACCGCATGCAAACAACGACATAGGTGAGTTAATGTGTTGAGAGAACAGGCAGTACATGAGTGAAAAATCCAAAAAAATGGCATGAGCCTTAGTTTATGGACTAGTTAGGGACAAAGTGATGAACTAGTTAGGGACAAAGTGATGCCTTTCCCAAGCCTTAGTTTATGGACTAGTTAGTCTATGGCGTGCAGGTAGTCTATAGAATGTAGTTCTTTAAAGGGGTATTGATTTGATGCTTTTTGGGGGGGGCTAGCAATAAAAAGTGATAGCAATTGTAAAGAGGATCCTAGGTCTGAAGATGTGCCAATCTGTATGTCGTTTGCTAAGACTAGGTTTGTTGTAGCATATTATAAGGACCCTTTCTACACAGAAGCATGATCAACATGTTCATATAAACTAACATCCTTTGTTTGCTGGTTTTAATGCTTTCATAACTGAGTTCAGATCAAGCTAGCATTAGAAAGAAGACCGTTCCTTGCTTGGCATCACTTATTTCTAGATAAGGTCTGGGCAAGTTAACCAATCGGGCACTAGTTGGAGAGTAGTCTTGTAAACTGTGCCAAAGTAATGGTTGTCTACCATGATGCTATTTTTTACATGTTGCATCCAAGCCACACAGATAACATGCAAGAGGATACAGAACATGGTTATGGAGGGAAGTAAAAGGAAGAGGATGCAATAAGTAACGAAGATGTTAGCTTGAAGGTTTGTAGGGCACATTTTCTTCAGCAAATTGAGGATCATTTGAAAGTTCATCTCCAGCTGGGTTGAATTTTCCTGCTTAAGAGGAGACAGGAAGCATCCAACCAAATAAGAAGTATGAAGACTTGAAATAATTGAAGAAAGAAAGGATGTTTTTTTGTTCAGGTATGTAACTTCAGTGTTATATTTCGTTGCTTGGGAGGATTGATAATTTTTCAGATCTGTCCACCTATCCCAGGAATATAAGAGGGTATTTCATTTGGGACAATTCTGGACCTTTCCAAGACATAGAAGCAGTGGTTTGAGCATTTTTAAGATCTGGATCTGAAACTCAGGGAGTATCCTTTAGAACTAATAAAGTTGTGGCTAACAAAGGATTGAAAAACGAAGCTCTAGACTTTGAATATTGACACCATTTCATAACCTGAGCTAGGTAGCTACATAAATATATAATAGGCAGTGTAGACTGATATCAACGTGTATGATCAACACTTGCATCACATGAGGTATTATGGTGTAAATACAACTTGTCTTAAAACATGCCAAGTATGCCAACCCTTCAAGAGATTATAATCAGTATTGAAGTGATATATCAACATAAGAAAAGGTCCATTATGTATGATGATATCACTCTAAACAACATTGTGTGATACAGAAAGAAAATCATTGGCAAATTGGCAAGGGTACAAATATATAAGTAGGACAAAATTCAAAATTGGGAAACGTCTTGAATTCCAATTTGCTCCTTTATCTCCTTGACAAAATACAGAATGCCAAGATGCTCCTTTCCTAAACTATTATAGGGGAAGGGCCAAGATGCCAGCCACAGATACCATAACATTCTACGAAATAGACTATCTTTGACCACCATTTGTAGGACTATTTGAAACTCTCTTTCTTAATTGAGTTTCATGTTAATCATTTAAAAATGACACAATGAACCAAGAATCCATCCATGGTGTCGAGGGGTGGGACTTGGTAATGGAAGAGATGAGACAATTTAGAGGGAAAACGTTGAGACATGGTAAAAAAATTGCAGATGGAAGAATTTGGATTTCTAGAAAGCCAAGAAGAAAAAGACACACAAAGGATGATTACACAAATGGATGAATCCTATTTGAGATATGTGTTCTTGGATGAGCTGCAACTAGATCCATTGGTAAAAAAATGGAGAAAAGGTATAGATGTTACAAACTATTTCATCTGGTGATCAAGTCTGGGTTGCGCGTTACATTCTTGAGGTATATGGGAAATCAGTTTGAGCAAATAACTATATTCCTGGCTGATTGCTCCATGCTTTAGTTATATTATTTAATTAGTTTTTCTCAATGACTTATTAATTACAAACTTGTGTGTAGAGAATCACAGAAGTGGCTGGAGTTGTCCTCTCATTTGACCCAATCCCATTCAGGTCACTCTTTCACATATTCAAAGATTATGCTATCTATTATTATCTTTTTAGCATTTTGCACAATACGATCTTTAAAAAATTCTTAAAGTTTGAAGCCTTGGAGAATTAGATATATAGGGTTTTGAAAAATGGAAAATTATTTTGTTAAGACATGGACAATGTCTGTACTTTATAGCCTGGGATAAGTTATCTTTGTATTTTGATGCCCATTTTAGTCAAAAGTTTAATCTGCACCTCTTTACCCTTGATAATGCTTGGACTCATTTTCTTCACTTCTTAAACTAACTGGTCTGCATTTGTGTCTCACTCCAGGGTGATTGGAATGGTGCTGGCGCTCACACTAACTACAGGTAAGTTAGCATAGCTCCATAAAAGAATATATGGTCCCTACAAATCTTTTAAATTTGATTCCAGTGCTTACTATCTTATTTTTCTTAATCTTGACAATACCAAATCAATGAGGGAAGAAGGGGGAATTGAAGTAATAAAGAAGGCTATTGAAAAGTTAGGATTGAGCCATAAGGAGTTTGGATCAATATCATCCAGCATAATTGGATATCTATTGAGTCTTTTGTCCACACTTTGTTAGAGTTAGGTGCCATATCTAAAGGGTAATTATTCCTTTCTTTTGGGGAAATTCATGTCATCCATGTCATTTCGGTGGGGTGGACCGCAGCAAGAATGGAACCTGATGGATGGCTAAATACTATGTCAACCTGATGGATGCTTAAAACTTTGTCAATCTCACCAGTGAATTATTGCCCTGTTGGAAACCCTTTAAAATCCATTGATAACTTAATACTCTGTCAACTAGATGGATAACTTAATACTCTGTCAACTTCTTCAGTGAATTAACCCTATGTTAGTAACTATGTCTTACAAACAGAAAACAACAAAGTGTCAATCCAATGATATGGTTAGCATATAATGATTTTTTTCTAAGATAAATTTATAGTAAAGTGTTCCAAAATAATTACTAACACCTGACCAATCTATATAATTTCAAGCATAGTAGTTCTACGACTGTAAATGGTGACACCAACAATAGTATAATAGTGTTATCAATATCAACTCGTAATAGTTACAAAGCAATAAAAAAGTATGAAAATTAAATGAGTAATATTGCTTGCACTTTGGACAAGACTCCCCACTAACTTTTATGCATTGAACTGCAAGTTTATTAGAATTATATCAACATGTAATTCACAATATGTTTCATACTTAATGCAAGAGTATTGACAGCAGTAAGGAACCCTCTTTGATATCACTTTTAAATAATAGTTAATGATAAAATATGCATGCAATGTAATCTTCAATCTTTAGTGCTTTGCTCATACAAGTAAACAAAACTTTAGACTATAGTAAGGTAGTTTTCATATCTCTGTTAAAGTTGAATTCAGACCTTGATAATGTTTCCTTTGATGTTGATTATTAATGCAATTGAGGACTAACGTGTTTGTTTCTTTGTGTAGGTATCAAGGTATGGAAAGGAGGAGTTTGTGGTGAGAAAATTATGTTTCCCTAGCAGGCTTACAAACTGTGGAAAAGGGCCCCTGTTTGGAGGTTGTTTCATCTCTAAGTAAGGCCCAAAAATCGAGACTGAGGCCCTAAGGTCAAGGCCAAGGGTAATGGGGATGAGGCCAAACCCTAGAATGTTAAAACTGAGCTCTTTTTAGAATTGGACAAAGGTCCTTTTAGGGTTGTGTGGGTAGAAGAATGAAGGAAGAAAGGGGGGGAAAGATAAGAGAAAAGGGAAGAAGGAGATGAGATGTTATCTTTGTTACATATTATATGTATTCAATGAATCTTGTCATTATGGAAAGCATACCCTTATTAGTATAATGGAAACAGCACTAACCTAACTAATATGGTAAATACTAAATACAACTACTTATCGTTGTTAGATATATAATTCCTCTAGTAATTACGTATATTATGGAGTAATGAAACCACATATGAACTACAAAGAACATTGAGATTCAACTAGTTACCTCTTGCTCATAAGGATATGGATAGTAATCACACCTTAATTAGGTAAAATACATAGGATAAGCTTAACCTATTTCATGAAAGACGGAAAAAATAACCTAACAAATAATGATAAGGATCAATTCAGGAAGCACGTATACCTTATATCTATATGTCTATATTCCCCATGTTTCTAGTCCATTCATATTGGTTGATCAAGTACAAGCTTCATTAGTTATAACTATTACTAACCTTTATTGAATCAGTCACTAAACAATGTTAATAAAAGAGAGCTTTATTGTATGATCCTTGTTGAACATGATGCAATGGACTTGTACTAATCAATGAGCAAGCAGCATGTATAAGCTGTTACTACTAATTAGGAGATTTAATGAGTGCAATCAATAAGGGTTAGAGTTATAGCCTATACTAATAGTGGTGTTCATACTAGTGATATATACTAGTACGAATGGAGTATGTTTACCATTGATATTCACTATTATTGAAGCTGATACTGTATTGGTTACACTATCTTAGATTTGTATAAGCTCATGATCTTTGTAATATGGAGCAAGCTCTACTATGGCTTTACTGCTCTGTTTCAATTAGGTTCAAATTGAAACTGGGGAAAGAGTGTAACTGTTACCTATGATATGCATATGTTTGCTACGAGAAGGGTATCTTACTATCACTGGTCTGTTAAGCTCTTCCCCATGTGAAGCTCTAGTCCCATTGATTCCCTTTATTCCATAAGATTCCATCAGTGAATCTAAGACTTTAACTGGCACAATTTAAGCAGAGCGTATATCACCTTAATATATTATGGAAATAACGTACATCACATCCTAAGCAGTAACCATTACTCTTGTAACCTATAACTATGATCATAGAATACAGAACTATGGTGTATAAGCTCACTAGTATTTATTAAGTTAATATTGTACCTTACCTAATTAACTAAAATGAGCTAACTCCTTATAAAATGGGTTAAATACTAATGAAAGCTGGAACCACTAGTCCATCATATTTAATCACTACTATAAGCTCAACTTAACTGATTAGGCATGTTATGTACTCGTGGAAACACAAAGCTCTTAAAAACATACCATTTACTAATATAACCCTAGTAACACCATAGCTAACTTTATCACTAATTATGAAGAAAGCTGTAGTTTTAAAGTTACTGTACTGCTTATCTTAGGCATATAAGGTAATGTATGAATAGAAGCTGATAGGGTTCATCAAAGCAATCTCCATAATGTAAGCTGTAATAAAACCTGTTCAAATAGGGTTAATATACTACCATATTGAATAGCCCAAGTGATAAAATACCAATGCCTTTAACAAAAGGTCATCCTAGGAACACAAAAAGCTAGGAAATCCCTTCAATCAAGAAGGAAGACAACCAGGCATGCCCTTAAGAGGAAACCAGCCGTGCGTGTCATGCCATCCAGCACTCACTCAATAATGGATAGCTCAGGGGGGCTTCCATGTCCACTTTAACTTAAAAGGCCCTACCCTGTCCAAGTTCTATTCAAGGCCACTTCAACTGCATTGTGCAAGGCCCCATTCCCCACTAGTCACTTCCAATAACAGCCACAATAGATTCATAGTCTATGAAGGAGTGTTCTAAATCCAGTTATTTAATAATTAGGAAGGGCCTGCCCACTTTTATTTCCTCCTGCTAATATAGTCAGTAGATACTTTGAACAAGGTTCTCACTCTTTTCGAATTCCCAGGCGCAAAATGAAGAGAATATAGGGAAGCAACTGTGCATAAGCTAAAATTTCACAAAAAAAAAATCTAACTTGCGAATTTGTAAGGGAAGAATGTGATTTTGACTCCAGAGCTACAGAATTCATAGCCTGCCTCTTCAAGAGCCTCCAAGTTCTCTCTAATGCTCTTTTATCCATGGCAGTCATGGCAATTAAATACCCAAATTGTAAACCCTTGACAATGGTTAGGAAACAACATTTCCTCAATGGGTATAGCCTAATAAATGACAAAAAATGCTTCTTAGAACCCACCAAACCCTCCTCGCTTCTCGCTTCCCGCCAATGGGAAAATTTTGGCGCCACTAGTTTGCTTGGACTGGTTAACTGGCTCCTACGGGCTGCTTGACTGGTTATTTTTGGATTGGAGAATGAAATATCCATGAAATTGGGATAATCGACCATGAATGCCATAGAGCAGAGGTGGGTCGATGATTTAGGTGAGCGTTATGTAATGGGCCATGAAAGTCAACTATTACATGTTTTATTAATGTGTTTTATTTTTTTTTTGGTTATCATATTATAATATTATTTTTATTTGTTTTATGGTTACCTTAGTATAATATGATGGGGTTATGTATATACTATTATAATAAATATACTATAATGTTATATATTAACTTGTCAAATATTTGCAAATGTGAAAAATACCATTTTTTTTATGTCCATTGATGCCCGTTGTTGGATTGTTGCTCTTTCAGTCATTCTACTTGAAAAATTAATTTAATTTTTAATTTAAATGTACACCACTGAAAAATAGAACATGCACTCAATGTCATGTAAGAGAAGAATAGGAAAGGGACAAAGCCACAAAATTTTTGTGTGATAATACTTGGGAAAGTCATTTTAGAAGGGTAACAATTACACCTTTACCTGACTAAGGTTTTCGTGGGAAATTTAAGCCATTGCTGTTGAATTTTTTAATACAAGTTTCTAAAATTTAATCAAAATTAAATTTTAAATAATAAGAGTATTTCTTTTAGGTCAAAATATATGTAAAAGTTGATGTAATAACATCATCTCTCACTTCAATACTAATATCACTATTAGCTCTATTGACTTACTTTGTATGCTTACTTTGACTTGTGCATGATATCCATTAGTCATATTATTTTCTTTTTTGGCGTAGAGTTGTTACAAAAACTCTATTATCATCATGTCTATGTTTGAAACCACTACAAGTATGAAATCAAGTTAGAAAATGACAGTCGATTGTTAATGAATTTAAAAACGGTTCTAAGAATAACAATAAGGAACCAAATTTTTTGTCTACATTTCGCTATTGTCACGAGGCCACACCTTTTTCATGGCCACAACAAGCATGCAACCACTTTCCATATTACAACGCAGAAACCTGGTTGATGCACTATGTTGAGTTCATTCAAATAGAGGAATAAAGTTAACATTTCATTATAGCAAGGAATCCTTAAGTAGAACTATAATGTTCAGACTGAAATTCTTAAATCATTATAAAGTAAGGGGAAGTAAGTCTAAAAGTTACCCAGAACTTGTAAGCCATCACCGTGCCCATGAGCAAATTTGCAGAGGTAATGAGTAACACTGGGAGTTCCTCCTCCTAATAATTCCCAAACGCATCGAGTCATGAGTTCAATAATGTGATCATTCATTTCCACAAAAAACTTCTGCACATCCTCAAGACTACCCTCCTCAAACTTCTTCTGTAGAAAATGATAGCCATGTTGGTCCTTTGCTATAAGACGCATCCTGCTTTCTACTTCTTCCAATGAGATGTATTTAGCCTAATACGGTTGATACTGCTGAGGATTAGATAGTACATTGGATGCAAGATCATGTTCTATAATGTAAGAAGGTACTCCTTTACAATTTGAATGATTATCCAACTAAAAAGGCCTTGGAAAAAAAACCCAAAATTTGAACGATTATCCAACTGAAAATACCCTGTAAAAAAAAACCCACTCCACAACTACTAACAAGCTCCTTGCTTCATTGAACAGGTTCTTCATTTTTGGATGGATTTGATAAATACCTTAAATATATTCTAACTATATCTAGATCTGCATAGAAGGATTTGATAAATACCTTAAATATATTATAAATGTATCTAGATATGCATAAAAGGATTCAACTAGATGGAAACAATTACCCTGCACGAGGGCATTGAGAGAGTATTGTAAAAATGAATAGCTCGCACACATCCAAAGCTTCACTTCATGTTTCTGAAGACCTAGACCGGCAAGAATGGAGGAAAAATGTGGGAAAATTCCAGGAAGATTCGAGAAGGAGTGGTTTTTACAAAGAAACCATAACTCCGCCATACCACAACAACACTCGTGCATTAAACAAGATAGAAGTGGAAGTACACCAACCCACCAACCTCATTTACGATGGGTG
Organism: Larix kaempferi; assembly: GCA_027924585.1. Classification (NCBI taxonomy): domain Eukaryota; kingdom Viridiplantae; phylum Streptophyta; class Pinopsida; order Pinales; family Pinaceae; genus Larix; species Larix kaempferi. The sequence continues at coordinate 13,828,207 of BSBM01000179.1, forward strand.
ACGAAACCCCTCCGCCGAGGCCTGGGGCACACAACCCCAAGTCAACATCACCACAAAATCAACCAATAACAGTTCAGAAAAATTGACTTTAATTTTTATTTTAATATCCAATATTACACCTTTGCCAAAACCTTTGCAAAAGAAAATCATGCCATCCACCGACTCCGACTAATGTCCCCGACAGAAAACTAAATGTCGGGGACATAAAAATGGAGGATTTATTTTTCTTTTCAAAATGGAGGATATTGGCGATTTTTTGTAGGGGAGGGACCTGGGGTACTTTAGAACTTTGTAAACTCAAGTGTGAGGAGAACCATGACGAATGGATGCATATGGATAATTAATGGAGGTTGTGAAATTGACAATTTTTAGCTAACATGACACAAAATACATGAACTTGTCGAAACTTTAATAGACTGTCAAGAGGGTCAAAGGACGATGGCTTTGTTCAAACAAAATATGAATGCAATTAGGACGATGAGATGAAAACAATGAAACCATCTTCACGACATGATGATGCTCAGAGGGAAAGGCGACAAATATCCAAGACTCAACTTAACCACACTATGATGACGCACATGATGCAACTTGGAGGATTTGTCGAATTGATAATATTATGAAAGTAAAAATGGTGAAATATTAAGATATGGACATGATAATCGCATTGAACTAGATGTGACAGTATATAAATTTATGCTTTGCGTGGTTCTAAGAACGCCCATGGATATAAATATCAAATCAAGGAAAATCATACATCATGTTTGGTCAACGATGAAAGGAAAGGGTAATTCACATGGATCAAGGAACAAGGGAGAATTACTTAAGGATCGTGTGGTAATCTCACATGTTGCCACACCACCATGATAATGTTAGCTCCAAGTTGTAAAACATGACTACTCCAAGTTCTAAAATGTGGACTTTTCACATTAGGGCATAATGCCTTCAAGGAGGTCCTTGTATCACAAAATATAAGAACCAATTTTTCTTGGGACACTAAGTCTAAAAGTACTTCAAAACATTATTAACTATGGGTGTTGGATTCGTATGAAGAATTATGAAATGCCATCATGACCATGCCTAGAAATTCACATCCCATCCACCCATGAAATGGAAATTTCAAAATTGTGTATAATTATCAGTGCTCAATAAAAGGAAATGTATGTTGTAAGGGACAATTAAGCATAGATGAGTAGTTGATTATTAACCAATTTTTCTTATTTATCTTAATTATTGATCTCTTGTGTTGATAAATAGGTTAAGAAGGAGCTATATGCTTTTTGCTCTGCTTTTTAGCACTAAGGATTGCATGTTATTTTATCAGCAATTAATAAAAAAAATAGGTTAAGAAGGTATTTTGTTGGTTGGCATCAATGTTCTACACTATAAATGTATGTATTTAAAAGAGGACTGGTTTCATTCATATTCTTCATGTGGCTAACCTAGTTTATTGAGAAGGTGCTTATTGTGAATTCCTCAAGGCCACGCTCATAGTGATTTCATTAAGGCCACACTAGTTTGGGTAAATCCCCCTCATAAATATGAAAGTGCCAAGTCATGAATTGCTAGGATTCTTGGAAAATGTAAATTACAAGACCTGGGTTGAGCATACTAGAATTTTAGATCATTTTCCTATGGTGTTTATAGAAACCATAATTAGTGTTCTAAACTTCAAAATGAGCACAACATCCCACTTACAGGGCAAATATCCCCTATGGAGGGCCAATATGGTGGTTTGGGACCACACACATGGACCATGACCCCCATAGTAAGATCTCTAAATCCATCTGAATTGTTAAAATTTAGTAAAATATTGTAGAAATTCATTATGAAAATTGTAGTTTTACATTGTCAGTGTGACACATTAACTAAAAATGACTAACATAAATGACTAATTCACATTAATCGTTGTTATCTAGTCATATTTATATTCCCGTGACTAAATTAGTCATTTATGTTAGTCATTTTTATTTTAGTCACTTGTTATCTAGTCATATATTTTATCCCGTGACTAAATTAGTCGTTTATCTTAGTCGTTTTTAGTTGCCTTATTTAAAATTGCTCAATTTTAGTCGTTTATCCCTTGAAAAAACAGTGGTGACTAACCTTTTTAGTCGCCTAGTCACTTATCTCTCATTTTGTACTAGTGTTTGGAATCTCCTTTTGAAGGAAAACCAAAAACTCTCTTCAAGTAGGAAATACAAGCATTCCCTGGAACTTCAGATACTTCACTGCTATTTTCACTCACACACATATGATTTTCTCTCCAAGGTCTTTTACATAAACCTTTCTTCACTAACTCGACATATTCATTTTTGGGCCTATTTTCAAACACCCAATCAGCAAAGTCTTAAAAAGGAGTGGCATTTTGTGTATCTCCCTTGTACGCATCAAGATATGCCTGATATTGTTGGGGCAAGGTTTTACATGTTGCTCTCAATCTTTGTAATTCATTCATAGAATTATCCTCATAGGAGTCATCATAATAGTAAGACATGGATGCAATTTATTATTCAATGGATGAACCTAATCCACAGGTGCATGGACCATTATCTGATACCACTGCAATGTCCCCAATTTGAATTTTTTCCCAATTTAGTCAATTTTTGAAACTTGGACTAGTAAAGCCCCAAACTGTCCCAAATGATCCCAAATATTTTTGAATAGTGTATGGAGTGGATTGAGATGTATTTGGACACATTAAATCAGATATTATATTCTTGTACACTTTACAAATACTTCAGCAACTTGCATTTACACTTAGAGAATGAAAGGCGGAATTACTAGGAAAATCGATGTTAAAACCCCCAAGGGTAGATGCCTCCAAAAGACTCCTGAGGATTTCAAATTGGGTATGAAGGTATATGAATGGTATTAAGACATAAAAATTAACCTCATCAGTGCTTATAAACTATCATAATAATTCTTCAACATTAATTTAACTTTACGAGAAGTTGGAGAATTTCACTAGTAAATTCAAGGTTTAAACCCCCAAGGGTAAGGGACAAAGATGGCTTCCAAAATGTTGTAAGACCTTACCAAATTTAAGAACTGAGAAATGGTATTGATAAAGGACTTAAATGGTATCCCCAATTCATCATCAATTAGTTTCTATAGGCTTCCGCAACTCCCATAAATCATATATTTTTATACATGGCTTCGCATAGGGGGAAATGATGGCAAACTTCACCACTTGTTATGAAATTCGAAATTTAGGTTCCAAGGACTTGTGAAATTTTAATGAAACTTCTTTAGAACATTAATGAAACTCCATAAATCAACAAAATCACATATATTGACCGATACAAATCGAAATAAAGCCTCTTCAAGCTCTGACAACAAGATATAGGGAAAGTGGCACAATTTATGCATTGTTTGGTATTTTTACGTAGTTTCACTTGGTATTTCGACCTGAGACTATTATAAGAATAAAATACAGAGTATCTATATTAGAATACAAATAAATGGATATTCTTGGACTCTCAAAAAGAGATCAGCATCTCACCAAAGGTGCAATTCCTCCATGAGCCAAAATATGCAAGGAAATGTGTGATAGAGATAAGAACAAGTTGTAGAAGAAAGAACCACGAGATTCCCTATAGTTTCAAACTGAAACTAATAAATCCATTGTAGCTCTAATTGAAAGGCCTAAATCGCCTCTCCAATTTCTAATTAGGATGGGAATCTTTCACCCTTGAAATTGGTACTAAGGTAGGTAGAGTAAACACTCCACTAGCATCGACAAGCTAGAAGCTCTCCAAATTTCAAAGATGCAAATAAAAATTGATCAAAATCAACTCTCCTTCTTTGTTATTGTCTTTTATAAACTTCTCAATTCCTCCATGGGTAAATAATTCCTTCCAAAAGATTCATTCCAACTCAAGTTGGGAAGAGATTTCAATGTGTGCCACTTGTCCAACAATTCCTAGTCTCCATCTTCCCTCATTTCGAATGGGTATCTCTTTGGCTTCCCTAAATCCCTTGTGCTCCTTCTTGGAGGCTATTTTTATCCCTGACATATCATATATTTCAGATGTCAACATTCGGGTCTTATTTGTGTCATAAGTGTCATAGCATCTTCATCATTGTTGTCATAGAAGCTAGGGAATCTAGCCCAAGTGTCACAATTCTTCTAAGATGCCTCTTCGTCTTCCATGGGAGTTATTCTTCCACTCTAATTCGACCTTGCATGACTCATGCCATGATTATTACCTCTTAGACTCCTCCAAGTATGTTACCCTTCATCTTGAACTCGAATTGGTGAGAGAATCATGCCAAGTGTAGTGGGGAATCTTGCCACAAGTGGGTCCCACAACCTCCTATGTGCCCTCATCGTCCAAGGCCACATTATTTTCTTTGTATTATTATTTAATTGACCCATTTAATTTGAATTTGTAAGTCTAAGGTCATTTTTGGTCTTTTAGCTCATTTACTCCAACTTTTAATGCTTCCACCCCCAACCTTGGAAACTAGTAATTTTCCTCCATGATAGTTAATTTGGATGGGAATATTACAAACTTTGAATTGGGAATTTTCTCTTAATGTGATCCACCTTGTCCACTTGCATCTAATTTTACATTATTATTAACTTAGACATCATTCTTGGTAATTATTTGACCTGTTTCATCAATTTGATAGACTATCATGAATATGGCTAAGCGGTTTAGGCCATTGTGACCCAATGCAAATTTTTGGGACATGACATATAAAAACATAAAAATAGAAGCAAACTAAAATAACAATAGAACATGAGATTTACATGGAAACCTTGGTGTGCATAGGTAAAACCATGGAGCAATGGCAACCTCGATCTTCTATTATTAGTTGGAAAAAAACATACAATTATTTATTGTATGTCAAATCTAGGGGTTATTCCCCTTTATACAACACATAAGAGGGTTGCAAAAGGAACCAAAATGCATTGGAAGGTTAAAAAAATTTCACCTTAGGGAATTCACCTGATGTGATTTAAAACTTTGTAGGAAAGAAGATAAATATTGTAACAATGTATTAAGTTAGGCTGCAATACTCCAAGATATCACGGCAATGCATTGTGTTTCCAATATTATGTAGAGGCAACTTATCTAGCAGTCACAACTTCATCCTCACCTTTTGTTGCAAGAAGTTGGAAGGTGGTGTGATTAGCATCATTCGTAGCGATAAAACAACAAAAAATATTCTCCCTTTCGATTGTTCATGACCCACCTTTTAATAGAGATCATAGTAAAGAAAACATCAACAACACCTACAACAAAATAGAATATAACATTAGATACTGCATATAGATTTTTCAGATATGATTTGAAAAATATATATTAAAAGACACACATGTATACTCACCATTGATGATTTTAGTTGGTATCAAAAAACCTTATTTTGTATAAAACACCCCATGTGGATGCAAATTCACACCTTGGGGAAGATGGTGGCCTCTACCAATAAAAAATACATTATTTTTTATGCAAGGGCATCAGGGCCTAGGAGAAATAGTCAAAGATGATAAAAAAAGAAGGCCGACCAAGGGGATTGACGACAACCACTAGTGCAAGAAGACTGGCAGTCGAGGCCAAGAACTTGAGCAAGAAGTTGTCGAAGTATAGTCGACAGGAGCGAAATTCAATGAAGTCGAAAGTCGAAAAATGTTGAAAAGTGACATTGATGAAAAAGCGACAAAGGCCAAGCGTGGAGGATGGGGAGGACGGCACCTGTGGAGACTAAGTGAAGTTGACAAGTTAAGTCGAGTACCGACGAAGTGAATAATGGTCGACATGTCGAAGTGCAAACTAGGATAAAGTGGATAGCGATAAGACTAACAACTGTATAAAAGTCAAGAGGCATAGAGGCCGAGAGGTGCATAAGTCGAGGAAACATTGTTGACTCAAACCCAGTCGGCAAGGGTTCCCATCACTATCGACACCAACCCACGCGATCTCCCTGAGCACCAGCCTAGACAGGCTTTACCCTGTCCAGCGACACCTGCGAAGCAGATGAAGTCTCACCCGAGGTGATCAAGGGAGAGTAGACGGAACCATGTTTTCGCCGAATGAGGGAGGATGGTTGTGGCAATATGCATTAACTTATCACAGCATTCAGGACATATCTATGTATCTAAGTTTACCATCAGTCATATTCATAGCATCAATCAACATAAACATTCATTGCAACAGATACAACATAAAGCATTATTGCAACAAAAATCATAGCATCAGTTGCAAATCACAATAGGCATTACACAGGAAATTTCACCAAACAGGTCTGTCATGTTATATTAATTTACCAAAACCCTTATACAACATGTCACATCCCCACCTTGACCACATTACATTCAAATGTAAATGATGCAATATTGTTATAAAATCATGGTGAGGATCTCAAGGCCAATGCCCCACCATCGATTTATTGATGCATATGGTTTACATGCTAGCCATGCACAATGGAATTGTGAATATCATGTAAATATGCATTTTAATAAAATACCCACAACTAGTTATGCAATGCAATAAGAGATGGGGCATGATTTTACAAGGAATTGGGAGGGAAACATTCAAACCCTTGTGCCAATCAAGTCAAGCCAAGTTTCAATGAGAGAACCCATCAAACCCTCAACTACCCATGTTGATTTTTGTACCCAATCATTGATTTCTCCCAAGAGTTGGTTGAGGTAGTTAATGGCTTGGGGAATGAGAGGTATGGCTGTCCAAATTCGAGTATGGGCAAGCCACCCTACATGGAAAAACGTTTTTTGCTTCTTGGGCAAGAAAAGAGCCATGAATTGCTCCCCAAGCCATTACCCATCAACTAGTCTTCCTCCTTCACGTGTTTGGAGCTACCAGGGTGTTTTCCAGCCATGGGTGTCTGTGTTTTCCTTCAATCTCAGATGGGAGAAGGGCGTTTTTGTGTTGTATACTAGTGGGGAAGAAGGGGAATGGAACTGGGGTTCCATAGAGACCATCTTTGCTATTAAATCCTTAGAGAGTTGGGGAGAAAACGTTTTTCCTCCCTATGGATGCATTTCCCTTTCCACAATTCATTTTGGGTGAGCCATGATTTGGGGAAAACCCATGGCCATCCTGTTTGTAAACCCCATGAATGGAAATGTGTATCCATGCCCAATTTTTGAGTTGCTATGTGTAAGAGTATGTTCGGGTATGGTTTATGGGTCTCCATTGTTTTGGCTTGAGATTGAGTGCAAGCATTAAGGGTTCTGATGTAGCCTGATAAACCCAGCTATGGAGTGGCTTGGCTAAAATGAAATGCTTAATTGGTTGTGTATGAGCTGAATGCCACGTTTTCCTTGTAAGAATCATGCCCAGCTCGGGGTTGCCTTTGGATGGACTGAGTATATGCCTTCGAAGAGCCTATGGTTTGGTGGAACGTTGCAGTGACATAGCTAGATGTTTGGGACAATTGCACAACAAAGATAAGTGTTTCTCTATCTGTGTGTTTTGCCTCTGCAATGTATAATTTAATGATTGTTATTGATAGATTGAATGCATTTGAAAAATGTCTGTGGATGAGTTTTAATTCCATTGTGCATAATTGTTTAATTTGCATCTGCACACTATTTATTTTATTGCTGAGAACCTAATGAATGGGTTGAGTTTATATAAAAGTCCATAGATTGCCATCATGTTCCCTCCCTTGCCTTAGATGGATGGGTGGGTATGTGACAACATCTCCTCAAAACCGAATCTCGGCAATGTCTCCTGATCTTCCGTACAAACACACAGATGTGCATAAACAACATCCAAGGATCACCATAAAGACATAGTCATTGATTGATCGATCGACTGATTGCTTGCTTTCTAACCCTTACAACTCTTATCTATATATAGGCTTCCACCATTACAATGCTTGTCCACTTACTAACAACTTCCTAACCGACACTTGGACAATTGACCCAAAATCTAACTGACGCGGTCCAAATGACCCAAAAATCCACATATCGCGGTACAACTGACTCAACAAATGCATAAAATACATAGTATGTGGTCCAAATGACCCAAAACCCACCAAATGCGGTACACTTAACCCAAAAATGCATAAAATAATCCTGCTTCCGTGACTTCATCCGATATGTCGCAGCATCGGCAATACTGCGATGTTTCCTTATCAAACCACCTACCAATAGGCCCCTAACACAATCTTGTGGCTCGCCCTCGAGCCACGTCAACTGGACATGGTGTACACTATGGTCTGCACTTTGAAGTCTTTATACTGTTGGACGACTATGGTCACCATTTCGTTGATGTCCGTAGTCATCGTCTGACTATCAACCACATCTTCCACAAATGGATGCTCAATGATCTTTGTCGTCACCTGCTAATGACCCTTTTGCACTTCTTGAAGCACTTCGCCTGGCTTGGTCATGAACTATCCCCCGATATCCTGAAACTACTCCAACTGCGCAGCATGCTTCTTTTGTCGCTCATCCACCTTGGCGATGCGCTGTTGCGGAGCTTTCAATTCGGGAACCTTGGCGACCTGCTCCAGGGCTAGCATTATGCACATCACTACTTTGAGTGTTGTTAACTGCCCCTCCACTTCCTGCCGTTATTTTATTAGTTGCTCGTGCTTCTCGTCCTGGATGATCCGACCCCAAAAGTCCACAGTGTCAGCTTTGAGCTTTGTCGCGACTTTTTCCAGCTCCTCCAATTGAGTGGTGACCTCCTCAATCGCCCTTTTTCTGGCATCGACTTCATCTTGCGGTGTACTAGGAATCACCTAAGCCTTCAACACTTGATTCTCCTACCGCAATTAGACAATGGTAGCCCCCAGTCGCTACACCTGTTGGAGCACATCCAACTCAGTGATGAGCCCTGGCACATGCTGACATGCCTCACTAATAGCTGTCTCAAGCTGCATGCTGTGGTCCCACAAACGGGCCTTCTCTACAATAAGGAAATCTTGTTCCTTCTTGAGTTCTTCTATTGCGTGAACCTTCTTGGCCCGTTCCTTCTTCATGTCCGCTTTTAGCTCATCCACAGCTGTCCACACTGTAGCAGCCCTGCCTGTGAGCTTTGCAATTGTTGTGGTCGCAGCTCCCTCACTCTCCTATAAGTGCCGACAGCTCTTGCTGATTTCATGCATCCTATCTGCCATCTCTCGAGTGGCAACCATCTGTATTGTTGTCAACGGCGTCACCAGTAGCACATTGATGTTGACATTCACCTGGTCAATCATCTGCAGCAAATATTTCAAAGCCTCGTTGTCGGTCACAACCACAGTTGGGGGAATATCTACATTCTGGACCTAGGGCATGGTGCTGATTGTGGCTGTTTCCTGCATCGATGCTTCTCCGAGTGCCTTCCTTAAAATTGCATCACACAAAGAGTCCATATGAGTAGTGAGCACATGGAAACCCTCATCCGCCTTCATCACCATCTTGTCAGCGGTCATTGTGGCTGCATGATTGAGCGCTGACATTAATTGGCCCAACTACACCTCTGTCGGCAAGGACAACCCACTGATTGTCACATGTTCCTGGTGCCATTTTGATCTCTTTTCCTCAAGAGCGCGGTGACTATCATCCACCGTTGGTGTCCTTGTTAACTCTTGATCGGAATCATGACGACTCTGCTGATCCTGCATCGATACTCGATTGTCTAGGCCTTGCGTCGGGCCACCAGCCTCTATTTCTACCAACCCAATAGGTTCACGCCATGCTTCCATCCAGTCATGCACAATAGCCTCTAGCTCCATCGTCGTTACCTTATACTGTGTCAGAAACCATTGGTTATCTGGGTCACGGCGGGCTTCAACATAAATGGCATGCGGTCGAATTGCAAACACCATGACCAACTTAAACTGGGCTGTGGCGTCCTCGGACAAGCAAGGCACCTACATCGCAGCCATGCAGAGCATCTCCTAGTATAGCCAAAACAACAATGTACATTCTCGATTCCGCTCTTGGTCTCTCACAAACAACAGGTTTTGATACCGCGCGCCGCGATGCTCTTTGGCTGCTTCAATCTCCATAGCTTGGTATGCATCAGGCTCCTTCAGGGCCATGAATGATATCAAAAGTAGAAGCCAGTTATAGGTAAAGGAGCTCTTACCTTCGTGAACCGCTGCAGCATCCTCCACTAACTGATTCAGTAGAAACAACAACCAGTTCATTTGCACCCCGGCCGCGAACTGCTCAGCACACGCCACAATCCCTGAGTTACACTGATTGGGGCGACCGCCGCGTACCACTTTGCAGGAAAGTATCTTGGTTCTGGTGAGCACTGCCTTGTCATTTATGTTGCTTGTATGGTAATGACGACCATTTGTCTCCATGGCATATCGCTTGACCAACTGCGCAGCCAACTACTTGTCGTTCTCTTTACCACAGAAGTACTGCAATGGGTCAACCCCATCCTTGGGCAACCCAGTGATCTCTACAATCAAGTGAACCATGACTGGAAATGCTTCATCCAACCACAATGTACCACCATGAAAGCAAGCCAGCAGTTGCTTCACATAGGCATTGACCTTCGGCAACCATCCAAAATGGGGCATATTGATAAGGCCTAATAGGCTGGCCTATTTCAACCCTCGTGCCCAATCACGCGGGACCAGTTTACAGCTCAATCAGGACTCTGGTACATAAGGGTCCACCGCAAGCTCTTTGTACATGACCATATCATGGTCGTCATATTTCAGATGCAGTAGTGCTGGCCCGATGTCAACAGAGCACTCCATTCCTGCCGGCAGGGTGGGCATATTCAATGGATACTTTGGATTCTTCTGGAGCTTCCGGAAAGGTACCCCAGGGCGACTGGGGGGGACATAACCCGGGATATCAGTGGCCGAGAGTCCTTCCCATGCGACAGACTCCTCAACCCGATGGTGGGATGACCCGACTTCCCCTTGATCTTCCCCCACCACGGAAATGGAGGACCGAAGCTGACACTTGCTTTGTGGTGACTCAGAAAGTAGACCTCCCCAATGCTTCTTGGAAATCACGGATGCACCCACCGGCATATTTGCAACTTCAGCCTCAAGGTTGATGGCTGGCACAAACTCGACCTCTTCTTGAATGACGACCAGGATGAATGGAGACTCGACTTCACTACTGATCTCAACTGTCTACAGCTCTCCTAGCATACCTTACTATGCTCAGCAACAACACTCTGCAATTTCAACAAGCCTTTCCCAACTCACATCGGCACTCACTAAACAACAACGATAGTTTGCAGCACTCCATAATCACACTTAAACAACTGAATTCTTCGTTCCTTCTGAGCAGCTTCAACCCGTTCTTCTAGCATCCAACCCAATCTTTCATAATCATGACTAAATCCGACATTAACTCAACCGAATTTCTGTATTAATGACGCAAATTCATCGTCGATCCTGGCAGTCGATCGACCAGATCTACCATTAATGCCCATCATTTGAACATGTGCCGTTAATTAACAGTTGAACTTTTGGCCTTTATTGTTGATTTGACCCAATTGCGGCCCTGCCACTTGTCGCAAGATGCTCCTAACGTACGACACAGGCCTTCCTGCTTGCGCTTTCTTGTCTCTGTCGGTGTGCCATCTTGCCACAGATTAACCTGCATTTTTTTTAATTTATTTTTTTAATTTTTTTATTTTTTAACTCGATGTGACTCAGGCATTGTGTCGCTCCAATCCCGATCGATAGGGATTCAATCGACTGCCATTGATCAAATTTGGGAGCATCGCTCCATCCAACTACTGCAACTGTACAGCACCGCCGAAAGTGATGCTACTGATGCGATACAGACCAAGCCAATGCATCTACAATTTTCCTGGATGTTTCATAAACTTGTTGTCTTACAACAACACCAAATCACCTTGTTGAAATTGTTTGTTCTTGATGTGGCGATCATGCCATGCTTTCTGGCGATCCTTCTCCACCCCCCGGTGGAAACCTGCAATGAAGCGATCTTCTTCGAGTCGGACTAGCTATGCTAAATGCTCCTCCAATGCTGTTGCAGAATCCATGCATGTTGTTGCCACTATGCGCAGACTTGGAATGATGTACTCCATCGGTATAACCACTTCTTTCCCATACACAAGCTTGAATGGTGTCTTCCCTGTCAACCTTTTACATATGGTGCGATAGGCCCACAGTATGGCTGGGATTTTTAGATCCCAGTCATTGTGGTTCACATTAGACACCTTTGTCAGTGCATGCTCCAATATCTTGTTGAAAGCTTCCACTATGACATTCACCTGCGGATGATAAGATGTACTCTTCTTTTTATGTATCTGTAACTCCTCCGTTAATGCGCTGATGGTGGGATTGAGAAAGTGGCTACCTTGATCACTCAACAATATCTTTGGATAGCCGAAACAAGTGATAATGTGGTCAAAGAGGAACCGTGTGGCTGTGCTCGCGGAAAGATCAATAACTAGTGCAGCTTCTGCCCATCTGGTCAAATAATATGTCACGGTGATGATGTAGCATGCACTAGTGCACTTCCCTAGTGGATTGATTGGTCCCACAAAATCCACGGCCCATTTGTCAAATGGTTGCAATGTCAGCTGAGGTATCAAGGGCATCTCATCCCTCTTGGATGGCTTCCCAATTCTCTGACAAACGTCACATGACCGCACATAATCTGTCGCATCACTGTGCAGCATCGGCCACCAAAGTCCCACATGAAGCACCTTCCTGGCAGTGGCACGACCACCATAGTCTCCTCCAGCCACTCCTGCATGTGCTTCTGCCAAGATCTTCTCCTGATCATGCGGCAGAACACATCGTCGCAATATCTCATCTGCTCCTAATTTGTATAGTTCTCCTGCAATAAGCTAGAAATATGCATCCCTAACCACTAATTGCTTCTTTTGACTCGTGGTGAACTCTTCTAGTGTAGTACCCGTCGCCAAAAACTGAATGATGTCTTCAAAATAGCTATCGGTGACTCCCACCTTAAACAGTTTCACATCAGGCAACCCATCCTCAATGTTGGTCGGCTCCTCCCCCGTCTCAATCTGCGATAGATGATCAGGTCCAGCATTCAATTTCCATGGTTTCACAATCACTTCAAAGTTGAACTCCTGAAAGAGAACTAACCAGCGGCATATCTTCCCCCCCAACACAGGCTTATTGACCAGGTATTTCAATGTGGAGTGGTCTGTGAACATCTTAAAATGTCCACCCAACAAGTAGTGTCAGAAATTCTGCAGCACATAGACCATCACTAAGCCTTTCCGCTCGGTAGTGGTGTAGTTCTCTTCTGCGAATGACAACTTCTGACTAGCAAAAGCAATAGGGTGATCAAGGTCCCCTTCTCTTCATTGTGCCAGCACCACACCAAGTGCGATTGACGATGCATCAACATGGACATGGAATTCCTGGCTCTAGTATGAAAATACCAATATCGGCGCCGAAGCCATCTTCACCTTTAGTTTCTCAAAACTAGCTTGACATTTGGGGTTCCACTGGAATACGGCATCCTTCTTCAGCAGCTTCTCCATAGGGGTAGTAATCGCTGCATAACCCCCGATGAACTTGTTATAATACCTAGTATGACCCAATGTCACTCTCAGCTGCTTAATGTTAGTCGACATTGTCAAGCTCAAGATGAGCACAATCTTGGTTGGATTGAGTAACAACCCTTGTTTGCACACAATGTGACCTAGCAATATCCCAAACGACACACAAAAGATGCACTTCTTGAGGTTCAACGATATCTGGTGCTGGCGACAGCGTTCCAACATCAACTGCAGGTTCGCTAGATGATCGCAAATTAAGCCGTAGACTGTCCAGTGATCCATGTATACTTGTAGGGACTTCTGAATGAAATCCTTGAATGTAGCAACTATGTCCCACGAAAATATCGCAGGTGCATTCTTCAATCCAAACAGCATTACCGTATACTGAAAACGGCCCCATTTCTGTCACAAAAGTCATCTTGTGGCGGTCTTCCTTCGCAATGCGGATCTGATGGTAGCCTGAGAATCCATCTGTGAAAGAATACATTTCCTGGCCACCGACTCCTTCAAGTACCTCATCGGTGAACAAGGTTGGAAAAGGGTCGTGCAAGCATGCATCGTTCAGTTTGCGTAGGTTGACACAAATGCACACCTCACCAGTCTTCTTATCTTGCACCACCATAGGACTGATCAACTCAGACTCCTCAACTGGTTCAATAATGTCGGCATCCAACATGCGATCAAGTTCCACCTTGACCCTCTCCTTATGTCGCGGATTCAATCGGTAGGGACACTGCTGGATTGGCTTTGCATCGGGTTTCAATGGGATCTTCATCTTGCCTAAATCACCCAGAATTCCCTTCATGTCAAAAAAATTTGTGGGAAACAAGTCCTAGAATTCATGCAGCAAGTCGGTGATTCGGCTCATCATCTCAGTTTCCCAATAATCTCCAACATTCATGAACTGGGATTATCTTCAGTCCCAATGTTGATCTTGCAGAGCTTCTATGGCTGACTGATTGGATCACCCGGCGTGTCAGGAGGTACAACGTCGCGACTTCCTTCTGAATCTGGAATATTAACATTCTGCGGATCATTGCCATCATCTGGCCCACTGGTGATATTGAATCACTCCATCAGAGACTGCATCTGGTAGTGCGTATGTGGATCCACAGGGTATTCCATTAGAACAACCTTTAGAACCATGTCACGGATGAGCTGCAACGTATTATTGATCTCAGGATCGGCATCCACAAAACTGAACATATGGGTAAAACTCACTGTTAGCTCTAACCAAGTGGTAATTTCCCCTCTCAACTCAGCTGCAGTATACCAGGATCACGACATCTCATCCAAAGTATAAGCAAATGCATGGGCCCACTAAGCTCATGGTCGTGATTCCCATAATCGCTGACACTCCATCAGGTGACCACCTGGATCGTTTCTTCCATCGTACTTCCCTACGTGGTAGACCTCAGTATCGTTGATTCGGCTCATCATTCATGGAGCAAGTCAGTGATTTGGCTCATCATCTCAGCGTCCCAATAATCTACAACATTCACGAACTGGGATTATCTTCAGTCCCAATGTTGATCTTGCGGAGCTTCTATGGCTAACTGATTGGATCACCTGGCACGTTAAGAGGTACAACATCGCGACTACCTTCTGACTCTGGAATATTAACATTCTGTGGATCATTGCCATCATCTGGCCCACTAATGATATTGAAGCACTCCATCAGAGACTGCATCTGGAAGTGCGTATGCGGATCCACAGGGTATGCCATCGGAACAACCTTTAGAACCACGTCACGGATGAGCTGCGACGTATTATTGATCTCAGGATCGACATCCGCAAAACTGAACATATGGGTAAAACTCACTGTTATCTCTAACCAAGTGGTAATTTCCCCTCTCAACTCAGCTGCAGTATACCAGGATCACGACATCTCGTCCAAAGTATGAGCAAATGCATGGACCCACTAAGCTCATGGTCGTGATTCCCATAATCGCTGACACTCCATCAGGTGACCACCTGGATCATTCTGTCCATCGTACTTCCCTACGTCGTAGACCTCAGTATCGCTGAAATGAATTAGCATCAGTTAGTGACACTATGACCATTCTGTAATGGATTTCTAGTGGGTCACCCACCACAATGCTGGGGTAGCCTTCAGTGCTTCTTCTAATGCCAACATTCTCTGTGGTTCATAAAATCTTTCCTCAAATGCCACCAAAAAGTCATATAATCCCGAAAGCCCTTCATAGATTGGTAGCGTAATAGTTTCAGTTGTAACGTGGCACAAGGACTGCATCAACCACCCACACTTGCGAAGCGACACCTCATGCAAGCGAATCTGCCAGTTTTCTAGTGCATCATCAGAGTCGAAAGACGCAGAGCTGGCGCTGCGCCATCCAAGCTCACTGTTGGCAGTTGGATGAATGTAATCTTTAGAAATATTGAATGCAAGATCCCATTGGGTGGGATCGTCATCCTTCACTGGTTCGATGTAGCGGCGTCCCTCAACCGAATCCAACGGGGCGATAACTCTGAGATCGCGGTTTTCAAAAGTCATCATCTGTCACTTGAAGTTAATTATTGATCCGCTATCATTAGCCCATCCAATCCCCAGCAACGCAGGATAAGAGATTCCTCCTTCAACTACTTATATTACATCAAAGTCGACATATGTCTTCATGCGCTCAATGTCCCCCACCAGCCTTGGAATGCGTCCAATCAGCATCACCTTAGCGTGATTAGCTAACCGGAGCTAGACATGGGACTAGCTCAATGGGGGACTCCCCATCTTCTGCCAATCCTACTTGGTTAAGATGTTGACATCTGAACCAAGATCTAGAATAATGGAATCAACATCATAGTCGCCAATCTGAATATTCATCCGCATCTCCTTACTCGTCTTCCGTTGTTGTAGGGAATTGATCGCGAAATCTTGTTGACCTTGAGCCGGTCGTCGCAGTAGAGCTTCAATCTCGACTAGAGCATCGAGATCCCTTGCCATGGATAAACAATGTTCCAAAAATGCTTGAAGCATGTTGGACTTCTGCGACGGGCCAACCTCTGAAGTTGCATCAAAAGTAGAGGGCATCTCATAAATAACAGCCTTACCTCAATCTTTTTCTAGTGCACGATGTGCTTGAAGGAATGCTTCCCGCTCAGCATCAATGTCGAATGATACCTTCTTTTGTCCTGCCAACCGAATCAACAAATGTGATCTATCCTCCCTGTTTGTCTTACCTCCGTGAGTGACAACAGCAACTGAAGTATCCTGCGGTCTTGGCTCTATAGAAATTGTCGCAATGTTCGCACCCTGAGTCTGGTTCAGCGGTGGATTCACATTCTGATTGACATTCGGATTCGACCGCTAATTCTGGTTCTGTACTAGTTGTTGTACATGGTTCTGGGTAGGTTGCTATGCCTCGGGATGATTCTGCAACTGTGGAGTGTTCCCTTCTTTCCATCGTGCAACCAACTGCGGACAATTCTCAACCGTGTGATCATTAACCAAACCGAACGTGCACTGGTTCTGCAACAGTGGACAGTCTTGCTGGTAGTGTCCCCATACCACATAGTGATAGCATTGAATAGGTCCGCAACCACCTCATCCTCCTCCATGACCAAATCCTCCGCTGCGTCCTCCCCGGTATCCTCCCCAGGATCCGCCCTGCTGCTGGTACTGTGGTTGGTTAAACTGTTGCTGCATTGGTGCCAGTTGCATCCCTTGTCCTTGCGGTGCATACTATGGTTGTTGTACGTACTGTGGCTGCTGTGGAGCCATCTGCATCGTAACATATTGTGGCATGAACTGCTGTGGTTGTCGTTGCTGCAGTACAAACTTCATCTACGATTGAGGTAACTGCTGGGCTACCTGCAGTTGCGACTGTTGTACGGCACGCTGGTCGTCCTTTACATAGAATGTATCACACATTCTCTCTTGTAGCAACCCATATGCACGACAATCTTTGTCATCATGACCCATAGAATTGCAAAATGTACAGTAAAGATTTCTCAAAGTCATGACCATTTTCTGCATGTACAGGCAATTGTCATGGTTGTGCCCATATACGTGGCAGACACGACACCACGGCCTGCTCCCACCATTTAACGGATTTGGTGCTCCTGAAACTAGATAGTTATGGAAGTCAGGGAAATTATCCTTAGTATGTACTTCTCCCTGACACCGTGTACACCATACTACTTCGTGTCGCTCCTTGCCCTTTTTCAGATCCTGCAGTTGTATAGTTAAGTTGGCCAGTTGTGTTTGGATCTGTGACATCCCAGCTGCCATTTCCCCAATTGGCATTGCTTCCAAATGCATCGCGATCTCCAGCACTTCACATGGCATTGTAATATTCTGCTACATCAGCAGTATCCAAATATGTGGAAGCAGTGCCGCGATGAACCATTCTTTATGTTGAACAGTGTTCAAATCAAAACTAACTCTTGCCATCAACGTCTTGAACCATTGAACGAAGTCCCACACAAACTCGTTAGGAAACTGCTTAATCTCTTTAAGCTCTGTAATATATTTCACTTCGGATTTGGGCTTCAGGAACTCGACGACTAAGCCTACACGAATATCATCCAATGTCTTTACTGGGGTACCGACAGGAACCTGCGTAAATTTCATAAACCAGTCTAAAGCACAACCTCGAAGAGTGGTCGCCAATTGTCCCTTTTTAGCATCATCATCAATGATCTGTTTAATGGTCCATACCACCTCACACAGAAACCAATACTGTTCAAGGTTGTCTGTCCCATTTCCGTGGAACAGTGGGAACTTAGTATCCTCGCCCTTCATCCTAGGCTTACCTCCTCCAATTGCTGAACTACCAGCAATTAATTTTTGTGGAACTGATGAACTTGGTGGTGTTAAAGTCGTATTCCTTACCGATTGATAGATAGTGAGCAGAGGTGTGGGTATGTTGGTGCTAGGGTTTGATCCTGCCTCTATCTTGGGCGTAGCCTAGTTGTCCTTGTCAGTATTGTGAGGTCTCTTTGTCCCGTGTGGTCTTCCTTTGCGAATTTGCGGTTTGATCACAGCAAGACCTTCTCCTATCCTCTGCCTCTTTTCCTATCAAAACCTCACTCCTCCCCTCGTAACACCACTCTCTTCCTCAGCTTCACTCACATTCTCATAATGACCCGCAGCCATCTACCCCTGATCATTCCATGTACCTCTCCCCAGTTGTCGCGATACCCATGGCCTCTACCCACTAGGCTATTTACTGATTTAGATGCATCTTCAATATACCCTTCTCGTAAATAAGCATCTTAATGGATAGTTGGAGCGACAGCAGAAACATTCCCCGGGGTCCGCGGAAGAAATATCTTTCAGCTTCACTATAGGAATTCTTTGTATCGACTGTGAATTTAGTGATATACCCCTCAAGGATGCTATCGAGCCAGATTTCAATGGCACGCGATGCTTTATTGTCGACTTCTTGTAGCTCCTGAATCAACTCGAGGGTCCAAGTTGGCGGTTCACCACCTTGGAATTTCCTCTTCTAGAAGGTCAAATTCGCCAACCACTCATACAAAATGACTAGGAATTCACAGAAAAACCATTCATGCGGACCATCATGAATATATCTATCCACCCACTGGTCTACCGTCAGTCGATTGTTCCAACTTTCTTCTTCAGAAAATTCTTGCAACTTCTGATCAAACCATTCTTGGATCTCCGGTTTCGTTGGGTGCCACAACATATCCTCATTTCACTACGCACACGATCCCCGCAACAGAACCATTTGTTGACTCAAACCTAGTCAACAGGGGTTCCCATCACTGTCGACACCAACCCATGCGATCTCCCTGAGCACCGTCCCAGACAGGTTTTACCCTGTCCAATGACACCTGCGAAGTAGATGAAGTCTCGCCTAAGGCGATCAAGGGAGAGTAGACGGAAACATGTTTCCGCCGAATGAGGGTGGACGGTTGTGTCAATACGCATTAACTTATCGCAGCATTAAGGACAGATCTCTATATCTAAGTTTACCATTAGTCATATTCATAGCATCAATCAACAGAAACATTCATTGCAATAGATACAACATAAAGCATTATTGCAATAGAAATCATAGCATCAGTTGCGAATCACAATAGGCATTACACAGGAAATTTCACCAAACAGGTCTGTCATGTCATATTACTTTAGCAAAACCCTGATACAACATCTCGTCAAAATCGGATCTCGACAATGTCTCTTGATCTTCCGTACAAACACACAGATGCGCATAAACAACATCCAAGGATCACCATAAAGACACAGTCATTGATTGATCGATCGATTGATTGCTTGATTTCTAACCCTTACAACTCTTGTCTATATATAGGCTTTCGCCATTACAATGCTTGTCCACTTACTAACAACTTCCTAATCGACACTTGGACAATTGACCCAAAATCTAACTAATGCAGTCCAAAGGACCCAAAAATCTGCATACCACGGTACATCTGACTCATCAAATGCATAAAATACATAGTATGTGGTGCAAATGACCGAAAACCCGCCAACTGTGGTACACTTAACCCAA
Organism: Larix kaempferi; assembly: GCA_027924585.1. Taxonomy (NCBI): domain Eukaryota; kingdom Viridiplantae; phylum Streptophyta; class Pinopsida; order Pinales; family Pinaceae; genus Larix; species Larix kaempferi. The sequence goes on from BSBM01000179.1 coordinate 13,848,155, forward strand.
AAATGCATAAAATAATCCTGCTTCCGCGACTTCATCCAATATGTTGGAGCATCGACGATACTGCGACGTTTCCTTATCAAACCACTTGCCAACAAACATACCTATAGCCGTTGTGGGTAGTTGAGGAGGTTAGTGATAGTTAATATGGTGGTTGGGATGAGGCCAAATTTCACCACAAGAGAAGGTTGTGTAGGCACGTTTAGGGGGGCACTAAAAATTGCAGGATCTATAAGAACGGTGATGGTGTAGAGGATAGAGTAAGGATGCCTTAGGGAAGCCCAATAGTGTGGACCTCAGGAATGACAACATAACAGAGTAGAATATCAGTGTGAAGGATCATAAGAGGGGATGGAGGATCAATGATAGAGGATCAATCGCAAAGAGAGAGAGAGATATCTCCACACATAGTTAAGATTACTTCTGTGAGTTATAACAGGATGAGGCCAATGTGTTTATTAGTTTTCATGTAGTTTTGTAAATTATACAAGTAATAGAAGCCAACATCTTGGCATTTCCAGTTCACATATTGTGTTTGTGAGCGTGTTTTTGTAAGCTATGTGATTTTGTTAAGCAAGAGTGTCTGACTGAACCAATTTGCGTCAGGTGCTATTAGAGGAGAAGAATCCCAAGAGAAGGAAGAGACTGCGTGTGCGTGAAAATATCTAACTGCGGTTGGGTAGAGTTTTGCGCGTGTGGTGAAATTCCGGTTGTGATTGGACGAGTGGATATTTCCAACTACAGTTGAAAGAGTAAACACAAGCTCCACAATGTAAAAAAGAGGTGTTAATATCCATGTTGTAGGACGAAGAGCGTAAGGAGGAAGAGGAGGAGTCACAGTAGATCGTGAAATTTTTTATGAGTGCATGCGAACAATGAGAAGTTTGACCAATGAGGTCACAACAATCAAATAAGCACATAGAATTGGATGCATTCCTAATGAACTTAACCATAGTGACGAATAAGTTGAGGAAATGGATGCTCAGGAAGTAGCAGAAGAAGAACTGGAAGATAGATTCATCAAGCTATTGACAGAAATGAGGGTAAGGAAAAAATAGATTCATCAAGCTATTAACAGAAATGAGGGTAAGGAAAAAATGGATGTACCTACCTGCTTAGGAAGTATGGATCCATAAGACTTGATAGACTGGATCAGAGAGATGCAAAAATACTTCGACATAGAGAAGCTAGAGGATCCCAAGAGGGTTAAAAGTTCATGTCTGAAGTTGAAGGGTCATGCCTCGTTGTGGTGGGACAATCTATAGCATGATAGAGTCAATAAAGGCAAGGAGAAGATTAACTCTTGGACATAATGGTTTCCAAGCTAAAGGGGAAGTTCTTTCCAAATGGCTATGTGATTTCCTTGTTCAGGAATTTGCAGAACCTTCAACAGAAAGAGATGACTGTGAAAGAATACATGAAAGAGTTCTACAGATTGTCGGTTAGATCCAGTCGAACTAATGAAGGTGAAGAAGCGGTCGCTGGATATGTAAATGGTTTGAAGTATGTCATACAGGATGAGTTGATCCGGTCGAATTCCAAGACAGTTGGTGAAGCCTACTAGCTATCCCCAAAGGTGGAGGAAATGTTGTCGAGAAGAACCACATCGACTAGAGGAAATATGACTGGTCGAGGTGTGAAGACTACTCCCACAAAAGGACAAATTAGTGGGCCCAGGAGAGAGGACGTCGAAGATAACCGATGCCCAAAAGGGACAACAACAAGGGAAAGGGAACAAGAAAACTGACATGATGGTTGAGAGACCCGCAGTCGGGGTGTGTTTGGTTGAAGTGGTCTAGCAGAGAGACGAGGTGCTGACAGATCGACTATGGTCTGTTATATGTGTCGAGGAGTAGGACACAAATCTTATGAATTCCTAGAGAATTTGCACGTGGCAGAGGATTCGAAAGCCATACGTCAACGAGATGTCAAGGAAGACGATAAGATGGTTTCGACATCTGACAATGGTGAATATGATGGAGAAAAGAGACGGAACTTGATAATTAGGAGGACATTGGTCCAGAACAACTAGCGAGAAGAGAAGAAGCCGGTGCAGCGAAAGGCCATTTTCCGAACCAAAGTGTTAATTGTTGACATATATTGCAAGACCATTTTCGATGGCTGCAATACATAAAACCTAGTGTCAATGGAGGTCATAGACAAGTTGGGTTTGAAGTGTCAAAAACACCCAAATACTGTTCCACTTGATGGACTTTTTAAAGGATGTGTGCTTGGAAATGGAAAGCATCATCAGGCACCCTTTGATTCAAAGAAATTGTTCCATGCACAAGAACGACTGGAACTTGTTCACAGTGATCTTTGTTGCATGAACAAACCTTCATTAGTAGGTGCGAAATATATTTTAACCTTTATTGATGATTTCTCGAGATTTGCATGGGTTTATTTCTTGAAGAATAAGAGTTAAGTCTTTGAAAAATTCAAGGAATTTATAGCACTCATTGAAAAGCAGTCATTAGAGGAAATTTGAGGTCTAAAATGGGCCTTATAAGAAAACAAGTCATCATATAAGAAAACGAGCCAACCATAATTTATTGATGAGTTGGAATTCAAGAACCAGTAGAATTTCAATAAAATGAGTCAACCATAATGGTTGACTTGAGATATTTTTCATAAAAAAAACTACTTTTTTTGTTTGTATTTTCAACACAGGGAGATATGTTGAAAATACGAACGAAAAAAGTAGTTTTTTTCTTTCTTCCTCCAAAATTAATAAATATTATTTTATTATTTAAACTAGTATTTCATTATTTTAACTATTATTTTATTATTTTCATTAGGAGGTCCATTTTAGACCTCAAATTTTCTCTAATGGTGATCGGACCCTTAAATGTTTGAGCTTAGACAATGGTGGTGAATATGTGAGTTGACAGTTTGAAGAATATCTCTTGCATAATGGTATTTCTTGGCATAGATCTGTCCCTTACACCCTTCAATAAAATGGTGTCACAGAGAGGAAGAATCAAACCTTGGTAGAAATGGCGATGTGTCTACTGTAGGCCAAGGATATTCCGACAAAGTTTCGGGTAGAAGCTATCTAGTACTCAAATTATCTCTTGAATATTTTTCCGACTCGAGAAGTCGTTGAAACAACTCCAATCGAGAAATAGAATGGTCGGGAACCCTCTGTCAGACACCTCAGAACCTTTGGATGTGTCACTTAGGTGCATATAAGTGATAACTACAATAAAAAAATGGATGCTAAGAGTCATCCTTGCATCATGATGGGTTACTTTGATGAGTCAAAGGCCTATAGACTATTTGATCCTATCAAACAACAGATCATTTTGAATCGAAGTATGTTTTTCTTATGAGACAACTTCAAGCAACAAACTATTGAATTGTTCCTCTGGTCTTTTGGATAGTGATCCATTTGATATTCTTGAAGAGTCGGGATCGACTGTATATTTATCTATGATGAATTAAATCTCAAATAAGGTCTCCCAAAAGGATATAAATTCATCATTGGATGATCAATAACTCACATTTAGAGTAAGCAACTATTATGAATATGTCTATTTCCACAATAATTTGGCACAAAGATGCAGGTTACTTCAGAATGGATAGAATGCCTAGATACCACCCAATCATGAGGTGAGACACATGCATGTCCTATCAAAAATCATTTTGTAGTTTTGGAAGTGACTTAAGAGGAAAAACATAAAAAATATGCATCCCTCCCTCGCCAATTTGATAATAAATCCCTGGTTGAAAAGATATTAGCTAGTGAAATATAAGGAAATATATTCATCCCAACTAGTAGAGTACATGTAAACCTATGTGAAGAAATGAACAAATATAAGAAACAACCCATTTAATCTCCTCCTTTGATGTAGGACATTGGAGGGAAAAAATAGTAGGAAAAGAGTGTAACGTAATGCATTCACTAACAAGCCCCAACAAATTATTGATGATATCTCTAAAGTGGATCATCAAAAGGAGTAAGTAATTGTAACCACAGAATGAGAGATTATCTCTAATAAATCCAAGCAAAGCATCAAGGAAGTGGAGTTGAATTTAGGAAGAGAACTGACTTTAATGGGATGTATAGAGTATGTGGTAGGAATTCCTTTGAAACCCGATGAATAAATCATAAGAGGAGGACAAAGAACCGACACAATGGGTAGAGAACACTCAATAGTAGTTGATGGCTCCTTCATATGCCAAATCTATCAAATAGTTCTTAGTTCACCACCATTAACTATGGACAAAAATTAAAGAAATAAATGTAGAGAGAATAAGAATTTGAACACAATAAAGTACTAGTAAGCTCGTCGTTGTTGTTGGTCATGTTTGGCTATGTTTTTTGAAGTCCATCCAAATGTATTTTTTTGCATTTTTATAGGTGAGAATTTTGTGAAACAATATTCTAGTTGGATTATTAGTTAGAACAAGAAAATTAAGAGAAAAGAAATTCATAAATCCATCTCCTTTTAATGGAGATTGGAAGTTTGTGTTGATTGTCACCTTCCTCACATTACGTAAGCCTTCAAGTTGTCTAGGTCTAGTTGTATATTTTTTAAACTAATATGAATATAAATGTTATCATTAAAAGGAAAGGAAAAGAAAAAGACCACCAAGGGATAATAAATGTTTCCTCCAAGTATTTAAAGATACAAAGGATATGTCTCAATTGATCTTAAGTTTGGGATGATGCACATGAGAAGACAACTCTAGGGGCATCCTTAAAATATTTGACAAGGCAAAGTATCGTAACATCAAGAAGAAAGAGAAATAATGTGCGAGATATATATGATAGAGAAAGGTGGATGACCAATTTTTTGCGAAGAGAGAAGAAAGGATTTGACAATGTGGGAATTTGAATGGTTATAATTGCAATTCCCATATATATAATGATATTTTTAGGTTTTATTATGTTGGTAAGGACCATGTTGTGCAGGTTCATATCTAAAATTAATCAGTGAGTTTGATACTAGAGTTCTTTTATCCAAAATAAAAGCATTAATAAACGCATTTATGAAACAGTCTAAAATTACTCATTATGTCCCAAACGTAAGAAAGATGGATGTTGGAATTAGTCACAATGGGAATAACAAACCAAATAGAGATAAGCATGAGATGTTTTTTCATTAATATAGTAATGTATGTATAAATACATCAAGATATGACCCTAGGTTTCATATTCCCAAAAGGTTTCTTGGAATCCCATATGACTCTTCATATTCACCTATGGTGAATGTGAATAGTAATAATAATATTACACTACAGTTTATCATAATCACAAGGATTAGGTTTCCAACATTCCCTCCCTTAATAAAAAAAGGGTGTTTGTGAGTCCAAGAATCTTATGAAAGAGAGATGAAATCTAGAAGTGGACAGTTGCCAATGGCTAAACATTTCTTGACAAACTAAATTTTCCAAGTAAGCTAACAGAATATGACATCTTCTACTAAATGGTGAAAATATAAGTGCTCTCTCAATTGGTGGTTTAAGGATGACCACAAACCCAATGGTTTTCACTCACCACAAACGAAATAAGTTAGAAGGAGCTCACATCTTCTACTAAATGGGTGGTTTTTGGATGACCACAAACTGAGTAGTTTTAGTTGGCCACAATAAAAAAAGGTTAGCAAAAGCTAATGTCTTCTACTAAATGGCCATCTTTTGGATGGCCAAAAACTAGGTGATTTTAGCTTACCAGAAACCAAAAATGTTACTAGAAGCAAAAATGTTACTAGAAGCTAATGTATTCTACTAAATGGGTAGTTTCTGGATGACCGAAAACCAATGATGCTCTAGAACAAGGATCAATTTTGTCTTATGGATAAATCTTCAACTCATGTTCTTCCTTCTCACTCAAGGTCTTGTTGTGACTCAAGCTTGCTTGTTTTTTGTCTAATTGGTAGGGATTCAGAAATTGAATCCTGACTATCAATCGATGACAATCCCCCTATTAGGTACAAGGTGAAAAGCAAGAAGGCCTTCTACTGCAAGTTGTGTCAAAACTTTAGACTAAATTCTTTTATAAGACTGATATATATTGTTGGTTGTTGATGACCATCACCTAGAATTGATCTATCCATAGTCAATATTTAGTCTTGCAGGTTCCTTCACTTTTGAACAACTATCTGAAGAATTCCTGCAATGCTAACAAGGCCGAAGATCAAAACACGAATCCTCCATGTGGTCATTTCTATGACAATGTTAGCATTGATGTTGAACTAGAATAGGTGAAGATGAATCTTATTGAAGGAATCCATAACTTTGAAATTGGATTGGCTTGTTATAATCTAGGATATAAAAGGACACTTCCTTCTCATATCCTATATATGTTCTATGTTTGTTGTTTATGATTTCTTCCCAATGTTTGATGATGGTATCATGTTGAACATGTTCATGATGGGATTCGTCTTCGACATCTCATGTTGTATCATTGAATTTATCATATGATGAAAACTAATAGGAATTGCTATCAAATTCAAAGAGAGGGTTTTTCTGGACGAGAACTAGCTCAAACTAGCAATTCCTTCACTATATTTCATCATGTTGGAGTTGTAATTCAGTTTGGAAGATTTCAACTTTGGTTTGCAAATTATGTAAATAGGTTAGCACAAATTGTAGAGTTACTTTATTGATTGTGATTGTATTGTTTTAATAGTACTAAGTATTAAACTGTTTAGTAACACTAATAGTATTTTAGTCTCAATTATTTGAAAGATTGACTTAGACTTCAGAGGATTCTTGCAACTCCGCCCTTTAATAGTAATACTCAATAATCCAACTCAGAAAAATGAAGAGTGTCATATCTAGAATGCATCTGATCAAATTCAACTTAATTTCAAAAAATACAAGTAAACCTACACAATGACTATGTGCAAGTTACAATTATTGAAGTTTAATTGATCTCCAAAAATAAATAATTTACTTTTATAAATAGGTCTCTGGACTTGAATGCTCTAAGTTCTTTAATGATACTCAACTATGGTGCGAAGGCCACAAACTCAATGAACATGGATTCCGACCAGACAACAATGCCACGGGTCCATTGGAAAACACGCCTCCAAAGCTTCAATAGTCAAACAAGCTTAGCCATATATGATTGGAAAATAAGCTATGTACCTTTCAATGACAATGATTCGTAACTCCCACATGTATACTTCTTTGTGAATAGATCATAGATGAATGACTCTGATAGAGTCGTCAGAAGTGAATGACTGATTTTCTTCTCACTATAGTCCATAGCTACTTAAGCACTTTCTAATGGTAACTGTAATCCTCACATAGATCGTATAACCCCCTATAATCTTTACAAGTCTATCACTTTGCTATGCACCGATTAGGAGACATAGCCTCACAGTGAGTAGAATCCTCCCATAGACTTGGCAGTGGCTTTTTGTTTTTCAATCTCTTATTCATGTGGCTCAATTCCTCTCACTGTAGAAACATAACTTCTTTATATTTAGTGTCTCGATGTTTCGACAACATTTCAAATCCCTCAACGACAGTTTATCATTGTGGAAATTAGCATTAATAATATCTAATGACTCTAGCTCCTATTCGATGTTTTGGTGGCTCAATTCCATGGCATCTCATCAATCCTTTATTTTAAAATTTTGTGTATAAATTTTCATCATCACCCGAGCAAGACCTCACAGATTCTCCGATTCATCACAACCTCATTTTCTTCGATGCCTACGCTACCTCACAATGTCAGACACGAAACTGGTTATAACTGTTCCATTGTTATAGCCATACTTACATATTCACAATTCAACTTTCATCCCTCATAGAGATTGGATTGTAATACATTGCAGTCAACAAAACCGTGAAATAAAACTCTGCTACAAAACACTGCATTCTATAGAAATTCAATTGATTGCAGTGAATAAACCATAAGAGCAACACATGGCCGTCACTTTAACTCTTCGTGGTGAACTTTAAAGCGATTATGTGTGCTGTGACTCTTTGGAAATATTTATGTATCTTATATAACAAAATATCCAAGCTTACAGAGAACCAAATATGCTACGCTACCAACTTTGGCATCCATCGTTCATGAACAACAAAACAGAACATGTCGAATCTGAAAAGAACTTTAAAATGTAAACACACTTCTGGTAATAATAAACTCATGCGACTAATGAGGGGTACCACTGCATATTAAATACCAACATGCACACGGATACCAACACGAGTTTCCCCTCGTCCCACTCACTAAGAGGTAAAAAATCAACGCAAAACGACTGCGATAGACGACAGAGCTGGCAGGTTTGTAGGGCATACATCATGCAGATTAGAAAGAGCCATTCGTACAAAAAAAACGCCTAGGGACAACAAATTTCACCTATACCCCTAAGAACTATAGGGCTTTGATACTACTTTGGAATTAGTCTCAATGAGAATAATAATTAAATTAGATAAGTGTGAAATGTATTTTATTAAAATGATATATGTATAAATATATGAAGATATTTCTCTTCGTTTTATGTTTCTAGGAAGTGTTTTAGATTTTCAGTCTTTATATTCACTTATGATAAATATAATAGTAATAATAATATTACATTACAATTTACCATAACCACAATATAGATTAAGTTTCCAACAAAGAATAATAAACAACATACCAATTGTTAGATTTACAATGTTCATAATACATTATTTAATATTCATAACCCAGGTTTCAATTGGAGATTAGAGAATACATGGTATCTAAACTTCGACCAAATAACACATACAATTATAAATACCCAAGTATAGGTGGTCAAATTATTTGAGCATGATACAGTGGGTTTAATGTTGTAAATGGATACACCCCAAAATATTTATATATGTGAGCTAACCAAAATCAAGATAATATTAGTATTATCATATTTAAGAGAAATAATAGTTATTAAACATTGAAGCTGTATCACCATTCACATCCATGATCATTTATAGTAAAGGTACAACCATCATAATTTTAAAGTCATAAAGTAGGTAGTCAATAATCATAATTTTAAAGTCACAAAGTTGGTAGTCAATAGATATAGTGATTAGGAGGAATATGGTTATAGTTATAGTCTCAAATTTCATTATAAAATCACACATTATAAAAATCTTATTTTTTTAATTAAAAATGTATATTTTTTATAAAATATATTTTTAATTATGTCGATAAGCTTTTATATCTGGTATTTTGAGGGGCAGGACTTGAGGAGGGGATTATCAACATAGAGGAGAGGGTTACAACTATATGGAGGCGATGATTTCTATGGTAGTAGTATTGATTATTATATCTGGTATTTTGGGGGCTGGACTTGGAAAAGCGGATCATCAAGATCGAGGAGAGGGTTACAACTGTATGGAGAGGATGAGGATGATTTCTATGGTCATCGTATTGGTTATGGTTTGTTCTGCGATTGCGTGCAGTTAACAAGCGGAATTGGCGTAACAATCAGTCGTATTGGTTATGGGATTGTGGAGTGTATTCCGTCAAGCAATTCGTTATTCGTGGTAACAAGCGGTCAGCGGAATCGGTGTAACCAGCGGTCGTATTCGTGGTGGTATTTAGTGTATGCCGTCAAGCAATTCATCATGGAGTTATGTCGAGTGTGTGCATCATGGCAATTCGTTATGCAATTCTATTAACACCTGTTTTCAAGCATTCCACTGTATTAGTTCCCATTCGACTGCGACTGTATTCGAGCGTCTTGCTTCAGAACGACTGCGACTGTATTCAGGCATCTTGCTTTGAAGAAATTTCTTTACACAGGTCAGTTAGTTTGAGTAAACCTCTCTCTGTTTTTTTTTTTAAATTGAACACTCTGTTATTTATTAAGCTTAAGATACAGAAATCGTTGTAGTCGGATATCTCCTGTTAGCGAACCTGTGAACATCTTAAGTGGAAATCTGTGTACTTCTGTAATAAATTTGAAGATTCGAGGTTTGGTGTTTGGCTAGGGTATTGTTTCAATTCTAGTAATCTCTTCAGCTTGTCGACGTATTCCAGTAATCGGTGTGATTTGCTTGCCTTCTCTATTTGTGTTCGGTTTGTTTGGGTGTGGTTGCCTATTCAAACGACGTCGTAGGAAATTGTTTTTTGGTTTTTAATGGAGCACTGTTATGGTATTTGGTTTTTAATGGAGCACTGTAATGGTTTTTGGTTTTTAATGGAGCACTGTAATGGTTGTTGGTTTTTAATGGAGCACTGTTATGGTATTTGGTTTTTAATGGAGCACTGTTATGGTATGTGGTTTTTAATGGAGCACCGTAATGGTTTTTGGTTTTTAATGGAGCACTGTTAGGGTATCTGGTTTTTAATGGAGCACCGTAATGGTTTTTGGTTTTTAATGGAGCACTGTTAGAGTATGTGGTTTTTAATGGAGCACCGTAATGGTTTTTGGTTTTTAATGGAGCACTGTTAGCTTTTTTGGTTTTTAATGGAGCACTGTTATGGTATTTTGTTTTTAATGGAGCACTGTTAGGGTATGTGGTTTTTAATGGAGCACCGTAATGGTTTTTGGTTTTTAATGGAGCACTGTTAGGGTATCTGGTTATTAATGGAGCACCGTAACGGTTTTTGGTTTTTAATGGAGCACTGTTAGGGTATCTGGTTTTTAATGGAGCACCGTAATGGTTTTTGGTTTTTAATGGAGCACTGTTAGGGTATGTGGTTTTTAATGGAGCACCGTAATGGTTTTTGGTTTTTAATGGAGCATTGTTAGCTTTTTTGGTTTTTAATGGAGCACTGTAATGGTTTTTGGTTTTTAATGGAGCACTGTTATGGTATTTGGTTTTTAATGGAGCACTGTAATGGTTTTTGGTTTTTAATGGAGCACTCTTAAGGTATTTTGTTTTTAATGGAGCACTGTTAGGGTATGTGGTTTTTAATGGAGCACCGTAATGGTTTTTGGTTTTTAATGGAGCACTATTAGGGTATCTGGTTTTTAATGGAGCACCGTAATGGTTTTTGGTTTTTAATGGAGCACTGTTAGGGTATTTGGTTTTTAATGGAGCATTGTAATGGTTTTTGGTTTTTAATGGAGCACTGTTAGGGTTTTTGGTTTTTAATGGAGCACTGTTAGGGTATGTGGTTTTTAATGGAGCACTGTTAGGGTATTTGGTTTTTAATGGAGCACTGTTAGGGTATTTGGTTTTTAATGGAGCACTGTAATGGTTTTTGGTTTTTAATGGAGCACTGTTAGGGTTTTTGGTTTTTAGTGGAGCACTGTTAGGGTATTTGGTTTTTAATGGAGCACTGTTAGGGTATTTGATTTTTAATGGAGCACTGTTAGGGTGTTTGGTATTTAATGGAACACTGTAATGGTATTTGGTTTTTAATGGAGCACTGTTATGGTATTTGGTTTTTAATGGAGCACTGTAATGGTTTATGGTTTTTAATGGAGCACTGTTAGGGTGTTTGGTTTTTAATGGAACACTGTAATGGTATTTGGTTTTTAATGGAGCACTGTTATGGTATTTGGTTTTTAATGGAGCACTGTAATGGTATTTGGTTTTTAGTGGAGCACTGTTATGATTTTTGGTTTTTAATGGAGCATTGTTATGGTCGAAATTGATTATTAATGGCACAGTGTTAGGGTCGAAATTTATTATTAATGATTGTATGAATTAGCAATGAATGGTTGTTAATTTGTTAATGGAGTTGATTATAGGATTAGGGTTTGACGGATGCGGGAAATTCTGACATAAAAAAACACCATAACAGTGCTCCATTAAACCCTTCATTGATTATATTGCTTCCAGTGATTATAGGATTGATGCATACTTGAGATGAATAATTTGGGCATGCAAATTAGATGAATAAGTTGGACTGTGAATTGAAGGCATGAAACCTTTTAACAAATTAGGGTTTGCTATGGTTCATTGATTGTTTCAGTGATTGTATGAATTTGCAATTAGGGTTTGGAGGCATGAAACCTTTTAAGAAATTAACAACCATTCATGCTAAGTAGGGTTTGCTATGGACCAGTGACTGTTTCAGTGATTGTATGAATTCGCAATGAATGGTTTTTAATTTGTTAATGGAGTTCATTATAGGATTAGGGTTTGATATGGTTTCATTGTTTCATTGGTTGATAACTTAGTATATTTTAAAATTGAGAGAAGGTTTCATGGTTATGGAAAATTCAGATATGCTTTAATGGTATGAAGGTTACGGGAAATTCTGACATAAAAAAACACCATAACCGTGCTCCATTAAACCCTTCAGTGATTATATTGCTTTCAGTGATTGCTTGAATTCTTAAGGAATGGTTGTTAATTTCTTATTGGAGTTGATTATAGGATTGATGCATGCTTGAGATGAATAATTTGGGCATGGCAATTAGATGAATAATTTGGACTGTGAATTGAAGGCATGAAACCTTATAACAAATTAGGGTTTGCTATGGTTCATTCATTGTTTCAGTCATTGTATGAATTTGCAATTAGGGTTTGGAGGCATGAAACCTTTTAAGAAATTAACAACCATTCATGCTGGACATGCATATGTGTTTGTCCCATCTACAGTTAGCCCTCATTTTGTATTTTTCTAGAATTTTGGTTCTCATATGTGTTTGTCCCACCTGCTTTCATTCTTGCTGTGTGCTCTAACCTAAGTAATCTTTAACTGTGTGCTCGGTGATTGTTTGCAATGCTTACTATCAATCCAGTTCAAGTCGATTTGCATTCAAGTCAGTATTGCATTCAGAAAAAAACTTGCATTCAATTTAAATGTTCAATCAGGTTGGTCTACCATCCAATTTAGTTTAACATTCAAATTAGTTTGCCAACCAATAAATATAGCAATCAGTTTTAGTAAGGAATGTAGTCCAGTAAATAGACAGAGACATGAAGAAAACAGTACTTGACATAAAGGGCATATTCTTGTTCAACATAGTAGCAATTCGAGATTTATACATATGGTTGGTCCATGGTGGGTTGGGACTTTATACATTTACTGTGGTTATGCCTAACATATATCCACTGTCAGATTGGAATCAAACAAAAACTTAGGAAACCACCCAAAATTCCCCCCAGCAACAAAATCTTCCTTTCATATGTGTATGCCAAACACAAAACATCTATCATTCGCCAAACAAAAAACCCTATGTGCGAGGAGGTTGACTGCCTTCATTACCCAAACTAGTTGGGTTATATACTGATGCATGACCTGGTTGTGTTGAGCTGCAAACATTTGGTGTGGGCCAGGTTGATCCTTGTAGCCAAGGAGGAATTGAGTAACCATAGTTATGACTTGAGCCTAATTGCCCTGGGTTCACTGGAGTTTGGAAGGCATACACAGTATTTCCCCCTGCCTGGTGGTATTGGGGTATCTGTATGTTAATAAGGTCCTGGAATAATCTTTTGTTCTCTGAAAACTGATCCAATGGGTTGTCAACCACCTATATCCTCTCCAGACCATTTGGATTCCTCTGATTTGCCTTTCTTTGCTCCCTTTCCTCCCTTTCCAATTGTTTCCATCACTCTCTTTCCTCCCTTTGTTTCACTCTTACAAGCCTTTCCTTCCTTCGATTTTCTGCTGCAACAATCTTTGCTTCCTTCTTCTCCTTTGCCAGGGCCTTCTTCTTCTCTTTTAAATCCTGCATCTCCTTTTTCTTGTGCTCAGCCTCAATCAGTAGGGTGATGTAGTCCTCTGATGTTAGTAGTTGCAAGCTCCTGCTTAATCTAAGATGCTCAGCAGTGGGATTAGATAGATGAGTTGCAACTTTCTCCACTGGAAACTTAAGGAACTGGCCAAGTAGTGGCTCATTTGGTGGGAGTGCCTCATCATCATTTTCTTGGTCCACTGTATCTTCATTTTGTTCAATCTCATCTCCACCACCCCCAAGTGGCACATAATAATGTACAGCTTCATTGTTAAGGACTGCTGGCATCGAAGGCAAGTTAAGGCTTTCATCGTTGGTGGGGGTGAAAATGTGTCTGTTCATATTTGTCATCGCCTCTGCCAACCACTCGGGTTTTTAGCAGCTGCTCTGATAGAAAAACCATTGAACTCTATATCATCTATGGTAGCCTTCATGTCTTCTTGTGTCCATCCTCTGATGGCACTAATCTTCTTACTGGCAGTTGCACCTTGAACTGTGGTTGATTGTGGAATAACACCTCCAGGATCTGCATCATTTGCCTCTTCAACTGTGGTTGATGGTGGAATAACACCTCGAGGATCTGCATCATTTGCCTCTTCAACTGTGGTTGATGATGGAATAACACCACTACGCTCTGCATCATTTGCCTCTTCATCATCTCTGTGTGCATTGTTATTATCAGCATCATGTGCTATGTCCTCATCGGACGAGGTGCATCGTAGCTGGGCACCCCTGCTAAGTCTCCTACTTGACCTCCTTGCACGAGTAGTGATGACTCTTGCCATGACTGCATTAAAACCAAAAACCATAACAGTGCTCCATTAAAAACCAAAAACCATAACATTGCTCCCACCTACGGAGATAGAACTAGCTGTGTAAATTCACAGGGATCTGGAATATTATAATAGCTGTGTTGAAACAAAGTGTTAAAACGACCCTAGGATATGGAGTATTCAAAAGGAACTAGCTGTGTAAATTCACAGGGATCTGGAATATTATAATAGCTGTGTTGAAACAAAGTGTTAAAACGACCCTAGGATCTGGAGTATTCAAAAGGATCTCTTGGCGTGATTTACATGTTCAATGCAGGTTCTTGCATAAAACTAGATATAGTCTGGCTACTTGAAAACATTATTGAAAGACAAGTTTATCTTGAATGCAATACCTGAACTCTGAATGCTGTCTTGAATTAACTCTGCAACTGTGTTTTGCTTGAATGCAATGCCTGGACTCTGAAATTTGATGCTTGGAAATAGAGGTGAGTTTAACAAGGTCTGGGAATTTCGAATAGTAGAAAAAATGAAGTTTGTTTTAAGGTTGTAGTGTCTTTATAGCATTTTGGTGTTTGATTTGATTGGCAAGTTTGAGAAGGCATGGATTGCAACTGGCTGGAGTTGGATGAGTGGCTCAAGATTGAGTAGGCCTCGATCCAATGGCCATCAATGGGGCTTTGTTGATCCATGTGCTCTTCGAAATGCCTATGGACATATGCTTCTGTTTGGTTTTCTGGTTGATTTGATGATTTTAATGGAGTTGGCAGCATTAATTGCATTGATTGGGCTACTTTGTTGAACAGCAATGCACCTGGAGCTGACACTCATTCTCCATTTATTATGCAGGTGACATTTGATAGATGTGCAGGTGGGATTCCTTGGTGGTTAAGTGATTCTCGATGCTGGTCTGGGTGTACTCTGAAGCTTGTTCGATGGGCTTTATGTGATGGGAAATCCGTCCTTGTAGATTGGGCTAGTTGGGGAGTGATGAGGTCCAATTAGATGTTTGTGTCAGTGCATGTTGGGATTTGGAAGGGACATGATGGATTTGATTTTGCTTTTGTCAAGACTGCTCAGTTGTCAACCTTTTGTCCTATAGTTGACAGCTATGGGCCTACTATACAGAATGACACTTAATGAACTCAAATAGGAAAATTTTTACTTATTTATATAATTATATGTGTTTGACAGTTGGCATTTTCTTGATCACTTTTTGGGTTGTAACAGTCACCGGTTCTATCACCACTACCGGTTCCCGTTCAACTATAGAACTCTCTCCCCTACAAGATCCATTACTTCGTCCACAAACAACTGCTTAAACAGAAATATTGTTCACGATCATGATCAACCTAATATATTATTCAATTGACCATTTACTCCAGTTCAAATTTTGCATACCTTTTTGTTTTAGAATCTACTTCCTCGCCAAGATGAAGCCAAGAAGAATAAACGAGGGATTCATAAACCGTAACATATGGTGAATGAATATCAGTTTGTTCGCAGTATCCATAAATCCTTGCAAAAGTTTCCTGCTTCTTAGGATAGCCAGAGATTGTAATCGATCCTTAGATGTATCCTCCAGTTTTCCTCCCTGGAGGAACATCCATTAGTGTGGTTTTTCCGGCACCGCTTTCACCGACTAAAGCTTGAGTATTCCAGGCCTAAATGATCCGCTCACTCCTCACAATAACGAAATTCTTTGTTCGGTAACTCCTTGCTTTTTCCTTTCTTGCATGGTTCACAACAAATAATAGAATAAATCAAATAGATCTACAAATAATAATTTTATTTGGGATAAATCATTCATATTAGAATATGGCAGCCAAGAGAAAATACCGCAGGCATATCTAGATAGTAGTTGACATTGTGGAATGCCAACGACAATGGTTGGAAAGGTAAAACCGTCCCTTTTATTTTCATTGTCGCCAGTCACACTCGCCACTACATGACTGCTGCTTAGTACTTGCCAATGCCATGGTCGTAATTAAATTTGAACTTTTTACTTAAAAACCTAAATTCATTTAATCATATAGCTATATTAATGGAGAACTTTTTACTTAAAAATCTAAAGAAATTAATCAAGAAAAGATTCATTTTAAATCGGCCTCTATCAAGCATCCACAACAGGGATCCAATTTCTTGAGATGTATTTCTTTTTTTAAATTTAAACTCAAGAAATTTAATCTCTCTTGATTGATAGATCCGAGTTTAAGTTTTAAGTTTTTATTTTATAAACAAACATCTATTTTTTAATTACTTTTCATAATATTTTATTTTATGAGCCGACATGGATTTTTTTTAAATACTTTCCATAATTTTATTTTTTTTATGTTTTAATTAATAGCCGACAATACATTTTACTTTTTTACTTTTCATTAAATACTTTCCATTACATTTTACTTTTTTTTAACATTTTAATTAATGGCCCACAATAATAAAGACAAAAATTACATGTAATTGTTACTTACTTTAATTGTTACTTCAATATTACAAACATTCCAAACTTTACATCATGTTACAAGATCTCTCCCATAATATTCACTATTCAGTATCACTATTACTAATGTTACTAGGCCGACATGTTACAAACGTTACTAATGTTACATTAGGTTACAAGATCTCTCCCATATTATTCATTATCCTATTATTTTTTGCAGACATATTAGTAATGTTAGTAACATTACATCACTAACATCACATTATAAGATCTCTCCCATACTGGGTTGTAGAGCGCCTCTCAATACAATAATAATACCAATCATTTATTATCCGTTAAAATTAATAAGATATATTAAAGAAATAAATAAAATCGTATTGATATTATTTTTTATGTTATTTTATATTTAATATGGTAATCCATGAAAATACTAAAATATTATAATTTTTGTAAAATTAAAAAATGAAATTCTATCTACTTTATAATTATTTTGTGTATTAAGAATTCTGTAAAAAAAATTATTTACATAGGTTTTGTCAAATTCCCACCATAAAAAAATTTACTTAAACAACTCCCTCTATCTCCTACCCGTGTGACGCTTGAGAGGTGCGTCATAAAAATATTAAAAACCAAAAAATGCCTGATCTAGAAGATCTAACCAAGTCATGTCAAATATATTTATTTTGTTATTTTACCAATTTGTTGTTGTCGTTGCACTCTGGACTCTATGGAAATGGTTTTAGTCCACGGGCGTTCCACCTGCCAATTCTCTGCTTGATATACCATATTGTAAATACTTGTATTCTTCAATTTAGATCTGCAATAAATACTATGTCCCATAGTATATACTAGCAATTTCTCCAAGATAGGTCAATGTTGGAGGGTGAACTTGCAGTAAAGGGTAAATTAAAACTAAATTAGTGTTTGTAAAGGAGGATAAATTATGTAGAGTAGTGAAAAATATGTGGTTGATCTGACAATAACTCAATCACTGTATTAATATTTAATTTCCTGTCTAAAAAGAAGACAAAGAAAGCCAAAGACAAACTATTGATGGCAAAGGAAGAAGAACTTGAGGAATAAAAATAAGATGCTGAGAAGTGGGAGGATAAACTATTGATGGCACAAGAAGAAGAACTTAAGGAAGAAAAAGAAGAAGCTAAGAAGTGGGAGGAGAGAATTGTATAGAAGGAATGGTTGTATGAGATAACAATCATGGAAGGATTGACATGAGCATGAGTTCTTTAAATTAGTGCATTGCAACATTACGGTGTGATTCATGTCGAATTGTCAAGAATTGAAGACCTTAAGAATAATTTTACAGCTATATCTAAGTGGTGTGTAAACATAGGTAAACACGAACTGGAGTTGCAGTGGTGCAAGAAAACAATTATTCTTAAAGGGAAGGGAAGGGAAAGTGATTGTAGAAAAGTTCAATAGAGATTTCCTATTTGTTCTACATATAATTTGCATCCATGCATAAGCATTCGATATGATGTTTTAAATCATTTCTTGACATTCTTGGCAATGAAATGTTTCACACATTGAAGATATGAAATTTTCCAAATTCCATTTTTTTTATGAAGAGATATTTTATTGCCATTTTATTTCTTATAAATGTGTTTTGAGAGAACAATAGTGGCTTCGGAAAGAAACGAGGGAAAAATGCATGCTAGATTATGCTTGGAAGTAATATTTGAGGAGAGGATTAATATAGGAGACATTTATTCCCAAAAATATTATATGGACTCTCTTATCTCCTTAAGAATTTTAATTTGAATTACAAAAGAAAGACTGATGGGTTATATTAATAGTTGTCAAGGTTTATCAATATTCATTGGAACATTGATGTTTTTGTGCATACAAATATGTAAATGTATTTTGCAAGGAACTATTACTTTTTTGTTATAGTTTTGTTTTATTTGTTGTTTGTAGATACTTCAAGAACTATTTTTTTAGTGTAGCCTTAGTGCTAAGATGTTTTAATTTTATAGATAAGGTTAAGAAGACGTTGTTTTATAATTTTTTATTCAAAGTTTATTTCTATGTTAGTGCTCCCGTGCACAATACAAATTGTAACTTTTTACTTTTAAAAAACAAAGTTTAGATTTTTGTATGTGGATTGTAGAAGGATCCTCCCACCAGATTGCTTGTACATGTTATTGAATTTTCCATGCAAACTGCTTAACCCAAATCAAATCCATAAACCCAAAACAACACCAAAAACTTAACAACAAAGAGCTTTCACCGCCATCCTATGCATCATGGTCATTCAATGGGTATATCGTTGGTTAAATATTTATTTACACCATAGCAATGCTTCTCTCTCCTCCCAGGGGTTTCCTTATTCATCCAAGGCAGGCTCAATCTACTGGATTTTCATCTCAAATATATCACTTCCACTCATCTCCCTTATCTTTGCAACACTCACTAGCTTCTCTACAGAATTAGATCTCATATCTCCTTTGGAAATGTTGTTGCCAGTCAACTATGCCACCTTTTGATCATGAACCCTTCTTATTGTATTTCACATGTGTTAATTTTTCGATAATTTCATTCCATTATCATTCAGGATCACTAAGAGAATAACATGTACATCATATCTACAACATATCAATCATAGACACAATAGCAATCACACAAGAGACACAGATTTTCCTCGGGGAAAACCAAGAAGGAGAAAAACCCCGCAACTTCATCAGAGATAAGATAAGCCACAAACCAAGATCACAATGACCAAACCGAAAGAGAT
The DNA here is from genome assembly GCA_027924585.1 of Larix kaempferi. NCBI lineage: Eukaryota > Viridiplantae > Streptophyta > Pinopsida > Pinales > Pinaceae > Larix > Larix kaempferi. The sequence goes on from BSBM01000179.1 coordinate 13,867,679, forward strand.
GTCTCTAGTAGATACTCCTCCTCCTCCACTTGTGCACCACTTTCTCTCTTAGCTGTGCAAGCTTTAGAAGTGAGTGAAATAGAATGAGAGAGGCACACCCTCTATTTATACATTGACTTGACCTGCCAATAATCCAATAGGGCCGACTTCCTAAGGAAGCATAATAACCCAACCACATGACCTAACTAGGGCCGACCCCACACTGGTGGTCTAATAACCCATCAATACAAATGATGACACTTACAATGTAACTTGCGACACTTGCAAATACAAATGATGACACTTCCAATGAGAGGAATAATACATCTCTCTTGGATATACAATAAAGTAAAAATGTAATATACAAGTGAATATATTCCGAATTTACAAATACATCAACACTCCCTCTTAACTAGGAAGGTATTCTATAGACACAGGCCATCAATACATATTGGCACAAGTCTTCAATTCTGGAGCTGGATCATCATCACTGGATCACAGAGCATCATCATCATCACTGCTGGTGTACTCGACATCTCGATCACTAGGCTATCTCATAATTCTTCTCGTCATAGGAAGTTCTACATAGCCAACCCTTTTTCATGCTCGATGTAGGCCTAGCCTCGTGTAGGTCTTCATCATCACTGGCCATATTGTGGAATCCTCGGGAATTATTATGTGCATCACAAAACCTCGAAAGAGCATCCCAGGACTAGTTACGAGCTTACTGCTCAACCTATCGAATCTCCCAGGGAAATATTATATGTGACCACCACAAAACCTCGAAAGAGCATTCCAGGACTGATTACGAGCATACAGCCCAACCTATTGGATCTCCTAGGGCAATATTACATGTTGTCACCACAAAACCTTGAAAGAGCATCCCAGGATTGATTACGAGCGTACTACTCAACCTATCGGATATCCCAGGGAAATATTATATGTGGTCATGGCAAAACCTCGAAAAAGCATCCCAAGACTGATTACAAGCATACTGCTCAACCTATCGGATCTCCCAGGGCAATATTGTATGCCATAGGAAAAAACCTCGAAAGAGCTTCCCAGGACTGATTACAAGCGTACTGCTCAACCTATCGGATCTCCCAGGGAAATATTATATGTCCTCCCAAAGAAAAACCTCGAAAGAGCATTTGCAAGATCTCCTAGGGAAATATTACATGTGATAGACAAAATCTTGCAAGAGTATATGCAAATCTCCCAGGGAAAGATTATATGCTCATCTGCACAACCTGTCCACGGCCACAGAGTATCAACCTGATACTCACCACACATCATCCTGATGTACATCATCACATTATCATCCTGATCATCGTCACTACACCATCCTAATGCATGTCATCATCGCATGATCATCGTGATCATCGTCATAGCATCGTCCTGATGCATATCATCATCGCATGATCATCCTAATCATCATCATAGCATCTTCCTGATGCATATCATCATATATGATCCAACTAATGATACAAAGCATCCAACTGATGCATATAAAAATACATGATCCAACTGATCATACAAAGCATCCAACTGATGCATATACAAATACATCATCCAATTGATCATACAAAGAATCCAATTGATGCATATACAAATACATGATCCAAATGATCATACAAAGCATCCAACTGATGCATATACAAATACATGATCCAACTCATCATACAAAGCATTCAACTAATGCATATACAAATCAGTAACTGGAGCATCATCCTGATGCTCATCATACAACGCTTACATCCACAGACATGGGAAGGATCTTCCTATCACCATGCTTGGAATGGCTCGTGAAAATGTGCCCCATGACTTCTTCCTCGAAGTATCTTCAATCTGAAGAACACCAAGCCTCTCTCTGAAGTACTCAAAATCCAATTTGGCTAGTGGTTTAGTCAACACATCTGCAACTTGCTCATCCATCGCAACATACAGGAGCTTCAATGTTCCTCTCTACACCATATCCCTGATATAGTGATATTTGATCTCAATGCGCTTCGACCTGTCATGGAACACGGGGTTCTCAGAAAACTTCACACAACTCTGGTTGTCACAATAGATATACGTAGCATCTAACGGGAGATCAAATAACTCAGACAGTAGCTTCCTAATCCATACTTCCTCACAACTAGCTGAACAAGTTGCGACATACTTTGCTTCGGCTGTACTCAGTGCTACGTAGGACTGCTTCCTCCTAAACCAATAGATCACACCTAATCCCATACTGAAGCAACACCCTGAAGTGATATTCCTATCTGCAACACTTCCTGCCCAATCTGAATCAACATAACCCTCTAGGTTAAACTTTTGATTCACATCATACTTGAGCCCATAATCAATTGTACGCTTCAGGTACCTCAGAATATGCTTTACATCAATCATGTGAACACCTATCGAATCCGTCAAGAACTGGCTCAATGTGTTCACTGCAAATCAAATATCTGGTCTCGTGTTCGTCAGGTACATCAAGGACCAAATCATCTGACAATACACCGTGACATCAACTGGATCAGATGAAGCATCACATAGAAGCTTCAGGTTTGATGCCATAGGTGTGGCCATGGCCTTGCAGTCCATCACCCCAAACCACTTCAGGATCTCTACTGCATACTTCCCTTGTCCAAGGAAGATTCTATCTGCACTTTGCCACACCTCCATGCCTAGAAATGAGTGCATCATCCCCAGGTCCTTCATCTCGAACTTGGTAGCAAGCTTCCTCTTGGTGTCGGTAATCAACCTATCCTCTCCTGTAACAAACAAGTCATCCACATATAATAGTAGTATCACAGGATTTCCTTCCTCAACCTTGTAGTAAAGGTTGGAATCTGCTTTACTCTTGGTAAAGCCAAAACTAGATAGAAAGATGTATATCCTACCATACCAAGTACTAGGAGCTTGCTTCAAGCCATACAAGGCTTTCTTCAATCTGCACACATATGAATCCCTATCATGTGTCTCAAAACTGAGTGGCTGCTCCACATACACTTCCTCTTCGACTACACCATTCAAGAAAGCTGTCTTGACATTCATTTGGTGTATCTTCCACTTCATTACTGCAGTCAGAGCAAGTACTGTTCTGATGGAAGTGTATCTGGCTAGAGGACCAAAAGTCTCTTCATAATCTATTCCCTCTTTCTAGGAGAAGCCACGAGCTACAAATCTTGCCTTGTATTTCTCTATGCTACCATCTGCAACATGCTTGATCTTATAGATCCACTTGTAAGTCACAACATACTTCCCTTCAGGTCTTGGGACCACATCCCAAACATCATTCTTCATGATCGATTGGTACTCCTCGACCATGGAATCCTTCCATTCTTTCTTTTCCGCTGCTTCTTCATAATTGGAAGGTTCTTTGTTCATAATATCACAGAGCAGGGCAACATAATTGGTATGTGATCTACTTCTCTTCCTTTCTCCGTGTTCTTCTTTTGGAATGCCATACCTTTCTACATCTTGGATGAGCTCTCTATCCCATGCAAGTTTCCTGTTGTGAGAGTTCTTTTCACGGGGTGGATCTACAGGTTCTTATGGATCTTCAATTTCACGATCTTCTTCTGGAATTTCTTCTTTCATAGTGGTGTCTTGAAATATGGTTATCTTTGGTTCTTCATGGTCTTCAACATGTGTTTTCCTTGATTTGATGTATGTTGAGTCTTCATCAAACGTTGTAACATCCCTGCTTATGTCAATCTTCTTGAATCTTGGAAAGTATATTTTGTAAGCCTTCGAGCTTTCACTGTAACCCACAAAGATGCCCTTCTTTCCTGAAGGATCTAGATTTGTCCTCTTTTCCTTTGGAATGTGTGTATATATTGGATAGCCAAATATTATAAGATGGCTAACTTCTGGTTTCTTACCAGAGAAGACTTCTTCTGGTGTCTTGTTGTCAAGTATCTTGTGAGGTGTTCTATTCTTCACATATACAGTTGTCCTAGTTGCTTCTGCCCATAGATGCATAGGCAGATCCTAGTCATGAAGCATTTCTTGAGCTACTTCCATGATAGTTCTATTCTTCCTTTCTGCAATTCCATTTTGTTGTGGATTGTAGGGAGTAGTCAACCCCCTCTTAATCCCTGAATCACTGCAAAGATTCTTGAAATCACTTGAAGTGAATTCTCCGCCATTATCGGATCTGAAGGTCTTGATCTTCTTATCAATTTGATTTTCTATCAAGGCTTTGAATTCCTTGAACTTATCAAATACTTCATCTTTATTTTTCAAGAAGTAAACCCAAGTATTCCTAGACAAATCATCAATTAAAGAAACATAGTATACATACCCGCTCAGAGAACTTGGATGACATCAGACTGCATACAACGGAGTGGATAATTTCCAAGATTCATTTGTCTTTGCTTTCACTGCTTGGAAATTCTTTCTTTGTGTTCTTTCCTTTTGCACATCCTTTGCAAACACCTTCATGCTTTGACTGGATTTTAGGAAGACCTTCTACTACTTTGCTTGCAATTGGTAATGCTCTATAGTGCATGTGTTCAAGCCTTCTATTCCAAAGTTCACTTGGCTCCATGGACTCATGTACCATGGCATGTTCAGGTTGTCCCTTCAATTTGTACAATCCTCCCGCTTGCTCTCCAATCACTACTGCATCATCTATGGTCTTGTCCTTTGGCCATATGAGTACTTGGCCATCCACAAATGCAACTCTCATTCCTTTTGCATCCAAATATGATATGGAGAGGAGATTCTTCTTGAGTTCAGGTACATATAGAACATCTTTCATCTTCAAAGACTTCCCATAGTGTAGTTTGTAGGAGGCTTCACCACTTCCTTTTATGGGATATTGATAGTCATCCCTAAGTTTCACCTTATGAGGTGGCTCATGTTTAGATAGATCTATAAAATATTCTTTAAAACCAGTCATGTGTTTGGAAGCCCCACTACCAATAAGCCAATCATCACATTCATGAGAGATAGTACCTATGAGAGCAGAGATAAGCAAATATTCTTCCTCACTTGAGGAGTCTTCACTTTCTGCCCTAGTCTTCTTCTTGGGAGGTTCATCATCCTCAGCATCATGAGCATGATATCTCTTCTTGTTTCTCTTCCTCTTCTTGTTGTAGTTGTTGTTGTTTTTGTTCTTGTTATTCTTGGGACAATCTGAAGAAAAGTGTCCCTTCTTATTACAAGTAAATCACCTCAAATATTTCTTATCTCTTTGATGGTGGTGTGGAGTTCTCTTGTGATAAGATTTCTCCCTCTTGAACTTACCTTTCTTAGTGTGTGCTATGAGAGCTTGATCTTTATTTCCCATCTTTTCTTCTCGGGCTACAAGCCTAGCTTATTCTTGTGAACATTCCTCCCATAGTCTACTTAAAGAGATCAATTTCTTTCTTGCACAGAGTCCTTGGATGAAGGAGTCCCATGACCTAGGTAGGCCATTCAATGTGGTCATTACAGTTTCACCATTCTCCACTATTTCATCCATAGCTTCAAGTTGTTCCTTGATTTGAGAGACCTTAGAAAAGTAGGATTCAACAGTCTCTCCATTCTGGAGCTTTACCCCTTTTAATTGGTTCCGCAGAGTCATCTTCCGATTTATGTTCTTACCCTCAAACAACTTATTCAAAGAGTCAAACATCTCCTTAGGTGTCTTTAGAGAAGACACATGGGGTATGAGATGGTCCTTAATAGATTCAACAATGATTCTCTTGGATTTGACCAAATTCTTCTTATGTAAGGCCTTATCCTCTTCTCCCTCTAGGACTGAAACCTCTTCCTTTATGTAGTTGTCCAACTCATTCTCTTCTAGGATTAACCCAATCCTATACTTCCATGCTTGGAAGTTTTCAGTTCCTTCAAGCTTATCCTCAAGCTTGGTGTGGTGAGACATCTTAATGAGAAACTCAAATGGAAATAAAATATTTAGGTCTTACCACTTGATTTGCTAAAAATTGGATCTCGAGCTGGATTAGGGTTTGTTAGAGAAACCCTAAAAATTCAAAATTTGAATTGCAAACTTCTTAAAGGATAGAAAGATGCACCTTGCTGAGCTAGTCAAGCTGGTATACTCAGATTTTGCAATCTGCAAAATTTCACCCCTCAAAATTGCTTTTGAAACTTCGAGATTCACTAGACACGACCCTGAATTAGGGTTTGATTTTCTCGGAGATTCACCCGACCAAAATTTTTGATCCAAAGCTCTAAACTTTGATTTTTCAAAGGAGCTTCCATCCATGGTATCAGATTTTAGAAATTCCAACGTTTGCGGAAACCCTAATTTTCGGGCCAAAAACTAAAAATGCTCAGAATTGAATTATGTCTCGACAGAAAGATGTGCCCTTGCTAGGAGAGTCAATCTATCCTCCTTCCTTTGATGATCTATGGAGAGAAACCCAAAAATTAAGAAGCCCTAGCTTATGCGGCTGCACAGTGCCTTCTTCTTGGGTCAGCTCTGATACCATGTTAATTTTTCGATAATTTCATTCCATTATCATTCAGGATCACTAAGAGAAAAACATATATAGCATATCTACAGCATATCAATCATAGACACAATAGCAAGCACACAAGAGACATAGATTTTCCTCGGGGAAAACCAAGAAGGTGAAAAACCCCGCAACTTCCTCGGAGATAAGATAAGCCACAAACCAAGATCACAATGATCAAAGCCAAAGAGATGTCTCTAGCAGATACTCCTCCTCCTCCACTTGTGTGCCACTTTCTCTCTTAGCTATGCGAGCTTGAGAAGTGAGTAAATGAATAGAATGAGAGAGGCACACCCTCTATTTATACATTGACTTGACCTTCCAATAATCCAACACGAACGACTTCCTAAGGAACTCTAATAACCCAACCACATGACCTAACTAGGGCCGACCCCACACTGGTGGTCTAATAACCCATCAATACAAATGATGACACTTACAATGTAACTTGCGACACTTGCAAATACAAATGACGACACTTCCAATCAGAGGAATAATACATCTCTGTTGGATATACAATAAAGTACAAATGTAATATACAAGTGAATATCTTCCAAAGTTACAAATACATCAACAACATGGATTCTTAGCCAAATGTGATTTGACTGTATCCCCGTGCAGGACGGACCCACAAACAAGATGTAAGTTATAGAACCATAACCTTTGGATTCACATTTGTGACATGAGAAATGACACAAACAAAACAACATAGAGATCCACAAACACAATATAGGAAATAACTTATAACAACCCTTGTATGTACACTAGATTCCTAATTGCATAACCATTACATGAACTCATTACTTGTGTATTTGTGTAGTCCCCTTTGTCGCTTTGTTCACCATGGGATCTTTCACCACTGGGTTCTTTCTATGGGAGCAATTACTCCTAATGGTGCAAGAGTACGTCGAAGTATTAAAAATAGGGTAATTGCTAATTTATTTGTGAAAAAATAATCAACTTAGGTGATTGGATTAGGAGATATAATGTATAAATAATGAACATTATAGACATATGCCCCACTAAACACAGATCAATATGAATCACTAAATTGAAACCATATTCCCCATTTTTTAACATAACAAAATTTATGGAACAGATGTCTATCCTCCAACCAAAAGGATGCATATTAATAATAATAAAGAATAACAATCCTAGAATCACAAAAAATGCAATATTGCTAAAATAATGCTTTTTAACAATACTAAAGAAGAACAATCCTAGAATCAAAACAATGCAAAAATGATGTCATAAAAATGTAATATGAATAAAATCATTGCATCTTAACAATACTATAGAACAATCCTAAAATCAAAGAAATGCAAAAATGATGTCATGCAAAATGAAATAGTATTGAAATCAATTCATTTTAACAATACTATTAAATCATACTAAGTATCCCAATGCATAAATTTCAAATTAGAGGAATAGTGAACTACTACACAAAACTCTATCTAACAACACAACTCGTTTGTAGTTAGCCTAGATTTTCATAAATCAATATTACTAAGTACTATATAATTTTTTTTAATGATATGAAAAATAAATTAATTATTCTTTCCATACATAATATATATAAATTAATTAATTATTCTTTCCATGCATTATATATATATATATATACTACGAGTTTAATATAATATATTTCGTCCATAACTCATATGCATTTAAGAATGTATCTTGTGATCATATGAATAGAAATACCATTTTTTTGAATATATATATATATCAAATAACTATAAAACATAAAATTAAATATTAATAAAAATTATATATATATATATATTACATTCATAATATGAATCCATTAATAGAATGCTATCGCTCTTAACTTCTCGAGGGATAATGCTGTCTGATCAACATTTGCTTGGTTCTGAGGTTCAGAAAGCAATAACGTTCACGGGAAGGTTTGTATATCTGTGTGTAGAAGCGATGAACCCTAGAATAACCCTAGCAACCCTTCATACCAATGCTTCAGCGGTAACAACAAAGATCCCATTAAAGTTGATTCGCCAAAACAACAAAGATTTGATGTACTTTTGTATTTAAAAGAAGTTTGAAACGCTGAAAACAAAAATCAAGGTTTCACTTTTAAATGTGATTAGGGATATAATGGTTTTATGTGCAATTTTACAATGATCATAATAAAAAAAAATACAGTGCTCAACCAAACAGTCCATGGAAAAACAATGTGTACAATCAGTATGTTTTTTAGAGTTACAATGGCGAATTAAAATCCATACATACAAGCGTAAATAATAGGATAATAATAAAGTTCAAGTGGCTTTTGTATTTGAATACTACAAATTATGTTCATACACAAATTTAGTTCATAAAATTTTCTTTTAAATGTACCTTTTCTTTATTAAGTAATAAATCAATTAGAAATTTCGTTTATTTGTTTTTTTATACTTCTGACAAAATTCTTCATATTGTTTTTTATCCAATTGTTTGTACCTTTTATTATAGGCTACGACCTCTCTCTACCGAACTTTGAGGTATACAACATTCTTTGTTCTTCTTCTTTTAAGACCGGGCTCTAATCAAAGGATATCTAGTCTTCATGCTGGTGTTATTGACTTGATGAATGCAGATACAATATTGATTTTACATCATAAGTAGGATATGGAAATATTGTAAATTTGTAATTGTAAGAAGATTGGTAATTGGTATTAATTAGATTCTAAGAAGGAATACATTGGACTAGGTGAATATGATTTAAATGTTGTGACATTTCAGTCTAAACCATGACCAAAGTTTAATAGTAAGTGATGAGTACCACCAAGGATAAGGGATAGCATAGGTGGGAATGAAATTGAAAAATAATTGGGGAATGGACGTGACTGGCTTATCTCACAAACACTTGAAAGCTATTGAATGTAAAAAAATATTTAGCATAAATGTAAAGGAAAGATGAAACTATATAAAAGTGAGATTTTAACTCAATGATCATATATACAAAATGCAGCCACATTAAAAAGAAAGAAAATACTAACCATTGAAATTGCAAGCGAGTTGTTGACCCAGCCTTTGAAATAGAAGTAGGATCTGCTTAGACAGGTTTTGAAATTGCTCAACTTTCAAATAAAAAGCTATATACTTTGCTACTTATTATAGGTCAAGTTATTGATTTGCTAACATGCAACAGTCTACCAAATTCTTATGGGAGACAATCAAATAATAAAAGAGACACCCCCCAATGAATCAATACATATCTACTCTGTTGGAAGCACCCCTACTGAAAATTACATGAGCATACAATCTAGGTTCTAAATTATGCCATTTGACTCACGTATGCTTCAATTACTGAATACCTAGAGCAGGGAAATTTTTAGGGGCGAAATTTAGCCAATTGGCTATTTTTTGGCCTTTTTTTCAAAAAATAAATTCGCTATTTGGTCGTTTTTAGTCTCTAATATCGCCTATATTTACATAAAATATGTTTTTTTATCATAATATTCGCCAAAATTTACAAGTTTCAGTAGTAAATTGTATGTTTCATATTTAATATTCGCCTACCAATCTATATATATGTTTTTTCAAATCCAAAATAATCGCCTATAATACTACACTTAAGTATACTTTTATAATCCTTAAAAAATACCCTGACCTAGAGCAAGTCAAGTATTTTTATTGGTCATGGAAATAGTTAGAAGCATGCTATAACTATTAAAAATAATACAACTCAATAAACCGTGGAAAAAAAATACTAAACCACAACCCTCTATATTGCTTCCTTGAATTTGAAGCAACCCTCAATTCAATGCCATAATGGAGAACATAATTGTTGGAGAAACATCAGATGAATCAACTTAAAAGATCCACAGAACAACTATCTCAACTATCTCAATAAACTTGTCCCTTCCCCCTTCCAACATTTTTCTTCAAACCCTTCTAAAATAAGTTGAGCTATAGATATTTATTAACTACACATTATTGAAAATAAGCTGAGCTATAGATATTCTTTAACTACACATCATTGAAGAAACATCTAGATCATAAGGAAGCACCTTTTGAACCATAAAAGTGACCCAATGTTATCAAGTACATAGAATAATTTGACGACAGATAAAACCCTTGCTAACACCATATGTTAATACTCAGAAAAAATGAGATTGATAATCCCACTCCTACAGGCACCAATTCAAACAATATGAATTGATAGATAAAACTTACTATGGTAGCTGGAAACAAAACCATTTGGAACAATATCGACATTACATAGTTTCTCACCTTCCCAACAAAAGGCCATCACATTTTAGAAGATTTGAATGGAAAAGACCCAAAAATCAAAGGATAAAGTCTGTTAAACGAGGATCATAATTCATTATTTATAACCATAAGAAGTCAAAATCATTCACTAGACAAGTTGTGAAAACAAAATACCAACTACCATTGGAAAAGGAATTCAATACATCTATCATATACAAAAAAGTTCAAGCCTTCGTGAGCTACCACTTCAATCGCTATACTCGGCTACCTAAATATCTACTGATCTAACAGAAGGCTAAAACAAAATTTGAGAAAAATAAATTCATTGGGTCCCCCTGGATTTGAGCTATGTAAAGGAATCTTTGGTTGGGATCCTTCAAATAGATGCCTTGTTATCTTGGAGACTTCATGTATATCATTTTTTGTTGTAAAATAACTGAAGATAGGAATGAGATAATGGGTGAAAAAGCTTTAAAATATGCTTGGTATATAATAGGAAATAAGTAAAGAAGAAAAGTTGGTCCTGTAACATACCCAATACTTGAGACATTTTATGTCTGTGGAAAAACATTATCTTAACTTTGATTGTAAAGTTTTATATTTGACCAAGTGTCAAGGATGATTGTAAATGAGTAATATTATTATTTAAAAAAAAATAAAATAGGAGACACTCACCCAAAGAGACTCTTGAAAGAGTGTTTACTGACCCACTAGGAGGAGTGGAATCTGGGGTAGAAGGAAATGGACAACTGACAACATCATGAACTCAGTAACTAGTTGTTGTTATGGGAAAAATCCCTTGAATTGTGGTCAAGTTCCCTCGAATGTGGAACTAGAGCTTATGGATCATTTATTGAAAACTCACCACCAAAATACCTAGGCATATTTTATAAGCCATCGAATTTGAGCAGAGGCTCACACTTTTTCTGACAAGAAAATTTACCTTGTGGTTCTGTTGTATGCACACAAGAGATTCAATGAGGGGAAGCTATGTTTTGAGTTGTTGTGTAAGACTGTCTTAGTTCTACTAAGTGTAGAGTTTCCTACTGAGTGCAGAGATTTTTATATGTATGCAAGTCCCCATTGATTGCTGGAATATACAACCTGACTACCTTGCTTCTACACAGAGTCTTCTTCCTAGTGGTTCAGTAAACAAGCTCGGGGTCCAAGGGAGAAAGTGATTTGACTTCTTCTTATGGAGAAGGTTGGTAGGAACAGGCGTCTTTGGGTGTTTTTCCACTCTATCAAGTTATCAGGTTCTACTTGTCTTATTTTATTTTATTTATGAAATATTGAATTATGTTGAAGCTATTTGTTTATTTATAGATTGTTTTAAATGTCTGAATTATGTTATGGATATTATCTCTATAAATCAAATGAATGATCAAATTATGAATAATGAATGTGTAGAATGAATATAAATGTCTCCCCATATTTTTCCTTTCACCCAAGGGTGATGTACTCTAGTACAGGGAGAAAGTTAAATAACGTAGATTAGATATGATCTCTGGATACAGATGAAAAGTATGTGTTTGTATGTTTATATATGCAAGTCATTACTATAGCTACATAAATAGTTCCTTAAATCCATCTAGGTTTATTCTCTAAGTAATAGAATTCATAGAATAACTAGTATAGATCAGGAAAATATTCTATATGGTTATCCTATGTTTAGTTTATATCTATACAAGTAGTATAAACTTTCACAAACTGAAAACAAAGTTCATACTCAGCCGAAAACAACTTACTTTATAAACATAAATCAATCATTAACCCTAGATAGTTGAACTGTCAATTCTGTAAACCTTATGCAATTATGCAGCATTACTACCTGTACATCAATTATGGTATTATTCACAAAAGGAATGAATTATACATGTCTCATTTTATCTCTCTAATTAAATCAGATGGAATATAATCATGCTTCTTAAACCAAGTGTAAGGCAATTACAATAATGCCAATAATTATTTTACAGCTTCAAACAAACCTGTAAATTCGACAGGACTTAAATATAAAACCTTAATATAGTAATCATTGTTGGAGAAAACTTAGTTTAGATACTATACACAATATGGCAACAACATGAAAAATAATTATAATCTAAGCATCGACAAGCTTATACTTATAAACCAATAATGAAAAGATATACTAACGATTTCTCAATACCAATACAAATACTTTTAAGTCAATCAGAATCGAATCCCTATATTAATACTACTGTAAAAACTATTTAAATATAATACAGGACTAAAACTTTATGCTTTTGCATTTTTTGTAACAAGGGTTAAAACCTTAACTTTTATCTTCCAAACCAATAGAGTAATAATCAACCTTCCAGAACTTCAACGAGTAAAATGTTTACAATGCTGTCATTAACATTTAGTTCGGGACCTATAAAGGTCATAGGTTCGAGCCACGCCCAAGTGGGCTTTAGAAACACATAAAAATGTTAATAGAAAGCAATAGCTTTCAAGGTCGATACCTATACAGGTTCTTTGAAGTTAAATACAAATCCCAATTCATTTACAGTATTAAACTTTGAAAAACTACCAATTCCCTACACAAATATTTACACAACGTGCAGACGAGAACTGAGGGTTCGAGTCTCCAATTGGGGAACTCACCCTTATAACAAAACATAATAATTAAAAATATCAAACATAAATGCACAACAACGCTAGGCTTAAGCCCGCGTCCTCGAAAACAAAAACAATGAACAATGAATCCACATTTTCAAGCTATATTCAATACATTTCATAATTATCAAAATAAGGGTAGGGTTCAAAAGCATTAAAGCATTCATTGTTGAGCTAGTACTATTTAAAAACCTTTTTAAACTTAAAACAAAACTGATAGAGCCAAGAGCATGACTCTCAACACAGAGTATCTAAGAAACGAAGCGAATCATTGTATTATGTATAAAATAAAATTTACATCGCAGCCCAGCTACTTCAAGAAACCACAATGGTAATATAGTATAAATAGACCTTTACAATAACTTGGCAGGTGGAACCCCATCTCAAGAATGTCGAGGCAAAAACCTCTCTACTACAGTAACACTGCTTAAATTGATGTATTCTTTTTAAAAACCAAGTCTACACTGAAGAACAACAAGATAGAACTTTAAAACCCTAAAAATATTTGAGAGAGACATCCTGGATTTGAGCCCGAGACTTACTCGGACTCATAGTCCACAAGAACCGAGCGTTTTCTATCTTGAGCCATCTCGAAGGCCACAAAACTGACTCCTGTCAACAAAACCATACCAGAGATTAAAAAGATGAACACTTAAATTGTTAAAACGAGAAGCTAGACTGTAAATCTTTAAAGAACGAATTCCCGGAGGAGAATGTTACCTGCAAGGGTCGAACTCGGGATGACGAACTCCTTGCAAACATTAGGTACCATAAAGATCCACGATGGGAAACCATCACGGTTGCAATCATCTCAGGGAGTGGTGCTCCATAACCATGGCAGCCAAAAGGTGGAGAAGCTCAGCTCGCCAACACTACAGACTCAACAAATCTGCCAAGTGACCAAACCCTTAAGCGTAGCTATAGGGTTTTGTTTAATCGAGAAATTCATTAATGACAATCACGTGAAGGATTTAAATTCCAAAGCCCCTGTCATCCACCATCAAATACAAACCCTTCACCTATAGTTTTGATTTCAAAATAGACGTGGTATTAATAGTATGACCTTGAGTTGAAATACGATCCAAACTATTTGCATACCTTATAGTTTAAAATTCCACACTCATCACTTTGTTAGTCAACTTGTCAATCTTTCGAACCATCACTAAATACATAGCTTATGGTTGATACGTTTAAGCCTAATCAACTATAGCCATAGTTTGATCATGTTATTATATAAGTCTAGGAACCCAAGAGCATGGAATAGGCTAAAGCGCAATCAACACTAGCATTACTAACTTAAAAATTGTAATGATTCTTGATACATATCCTTTTCGCCGAAAGGATAAATTTAAAACAAGCAAACTATCTAACTCTTGCCAAAGTAAACCTGGAACCTGGAACATGATAGAAGGATTTCATGTTTAGCAATACGCTAAGTAAGTCTCAAAGCTTTTCACAAGTATACAATTGCCAATGTTTTAAGGTCATGTACACCCTATCGTACTATAACCAACATTGTAAAATGGAAAAACAAATATCAACAACTTACGACAGAAATATTATCATTATAAATAACAACTACGAAATCAAAGGATCGAAACAGATTTACATTGGAAGGTAAGGTGGTCGCAACCACTTAAATATTAGAAGACGACACTATATAAATGGACATACATCATTACTAATGCATATGCCCTATGGACATAACAGATTTCGCAGAAGGACGACTTAAAAAGTAAGTAATATGATATTAAACAATAATTATAAATAGTGCTCATATAATAAGTTCACGGCAATAGAAATAGGCAAATCAATTATAGAACTACAGATTTTAACTGAACGTGTTACAACACAACTTTTATGGACAAATGTCTACTTAAATGTTGCAACACTATTTACTTGACAATTTAAATAAACCACGGAATTTATGGAGGCTTTATATGTCCCTTTTATTTAAACAGTTAACACAATTGCTGAACTTTATACTTCCACATAGCATTATTTGCATTTTAGACCGCTTAGAAAATTTTTAAAATTTTATGAATTTTTCGGATGTTACATGTCCGCTCAAGGAAATTTGCCAAAACATTGGCGAGAAGCTTCCAAATCTCTTCACATTTGGTCTTCAATTTAGGTTGAGGTGGAGATGAAGGGACTAACTCGAGGCTTCATAGATCGTATTTTTTTAAGTGTAGGATATGAAGGACACAAGGGAAAAAGCGGGTGTATCAGAAATTTAAAAGTCCCAAATGAGCATGAAGGAAGCAACAAGATTTAAAGAAAAAGTAACATTTTCATAAAAACCATTGACCAACTATAAGAGGTTTTTCCCATAAAACTGATAACCACACAACGAAATAATTAGGCAATTACCTGAAAAGTAAGAAATTTAGTTTTAAAGACCACATGTCGTTCATGCATTTTGACAAGACATTGCAAATGCTTGAAGCGGGCTTTGAGCCACATGTGTCTGTTCCACTGTCCTAGAGAACTCAACAACTCAGTTTGTACCTCCAGGTTTTTATTCATGCAACTTCACTTTCGTTCATGATATCTGGCTAAGAAAGTTTTTGTTAGCAAAAATAGGGGAAAATAATATATTACATCTATGCCATGTATTTCTAAGATACTTAAATGCCCTGTATGTATCAATCGAGGGACGTCAAAACCCTATGCATGAGAACATCTATATATATATATATTGCCAAACTTAGGTTTTTTATTCTTTATAAGTAGAGTTAGCACTAAGATATTGAAGGCTCTTGCTCTTTTTGTTGTGTCTTTAAAGAGTTGGATAAAATAATCCCACATATTAGTTAAGATTCCATATCATTACAGTCAAAATGCACACAAAAATAGCATACAAAAACCTATCCAGCATGTAAAATAGAATAAAAGGACCCAACCTCCAAAATTTAATCTGTCCCTTCATCAACAGTAGAATACTTTGACATCATACAAAATCAGAACTGATAAATCTGAATACGATCCTTGAAAACAGAAGAGGATTCACATCCATTGAACACCCTTAATAAAATGGCTTCATCACATCAAATGTTGTAAATTGGGTGTAATTCCCTAAAATATTTGAAAAATGTTTCAACTCCCTTTGACATCAATGATGGCTGACAATATTCATAAACAAATTGGTGCAGCATTAAAATAGTTGTTCAATAGCACACGATTTTCCCCTGTTCGAATAGACAACTTAAATCAGCTTGAAATTCCTTGTCAAGAAAAATATGTCTGAATCAATTTTCAAATTTCTGAAATGCTCCCAAAAAAACTATTCTCAATCTCCTCGAATAAGAACAACTTAGACATTAATTATTCATTGAGGTTAATAATCTCAAAAACTAAAATACTATTGATGTATTGACAATGATATTGAATTAATATTTAGTAATTGACTGCATCCACGTAAATATGAACGAATACTAGTGAATGTAAACAATAACACTTATGTGTAAAACAAACAGGAAACCTTTCAATCAAAATAATAATTTATACGAAAACTTTTAAAGTCCCATAGCCAATTGAATTAAAAACATAGATAAAAAGTAAACCGAGTCGTAAATAACCTAGGAATTTCTATAAATTCAAAACCCTTAAATTTATAAATCCACCGGAACAGGGTATTAAACCCTAGTATGAAACTAATCAAAACTCCAAGTGCATGATGTTAAATAGAAAATATAACGTTTACTTTTGCAATACATAAGTTGAGGCTTGAAGCCTTCAAATCAATCTGAATATTTTTGAACTAATTTAACTCTATAAAATTTGATTGAATGTCCAACTCTCACCTAAATAACTTATTGTTAAGAAGAAAATATCAAGTTCATGGGAATGTTACAGAATATCCTTCGAAACCAAATAAAGAGAAACCCTATGGGACAAAACATTTCAATATATAATAAGCAATATTGGATATAGAAGTAAAACCCAAATAGTAAAAAGAGGGGGTAAGAATGAAATGACGTGTGAGGCGCAACTCACTGAGCGAGGTCCTCAAGTTTCAACCTGTTCAAACGAAAAAAGTGATTACTTTTCATCTTTTCGAGCTAGCCCAAACCTCTTCCATTTAAGAGAAGCAAGTATAAACCTCACCTTTTCCATTCAAGCAAAACGAGTATAAACCTTGTGCATGATAAGAGCTCGCTTGTAATATCGAGCGAGATGGTAAGAACGAGGGTTTGAATCAGTGAGAAACCAAATAGCAAATAAATGCTTGAAGGTATGAGCCCCAAATTCACCAGTAAGGTCGACGGTAATAAATTCACCTGGAAAGTCCGAGCCCCAAGCCCGAGCCTTAGAGCATATGTCTGGATGAAAAACTTGTGAACATGGCACCAAGCATGGTAGAAAACCTCGTAAATCGAATAGTATTGTAGAGACGGGTTAATATTTTATTAAATAATAACTCAGGATTTTAAAAACAAGTTAAATAATAACTCACTATTTTTAAAAACGCAAGGCGTTTTTTTATTGGGTAGAGGGACAACAAAAAGCTATAGTGCTTTTCAAAACCCACTCCAGGAAAAACATCTATCGACGTAATTAAAAATATAAAAATAAAATAAATAAATAAACATGAGAAATATATGACTTAGCTTATTCGTTATATTAAGGTTGTAACTAGAACCTCTTAGGAGATTGAAATGGAAATAAAATCAAGATTACCATCCACATCGTTGTTTATATAAGGTAGACACTTAGCTTATTCCTTATATTAAGGTTGTAACTAGAACCTCTAAGAAGATTGAAATGGCAATAAACTCAAGATTACCATCCACATCATTGTTTATATAAGGTAGACTCTTTCTAAGTGGAAAATTTTAGAAGTTATAGTCACTATATTTGTGGCGCTATATGCCAGATTCCGGAAGTCGACATCGTATCTCATATTCCTCTTCCTCTTTAGTGTAAATTGTAAATATTTATTATTGTAAATTGTGATTACAACAACTAACTTCATACTATTTCTTCATATTTAGATTTTTATTCTTCTTTTTAATAAATTAAATATACATAATTTCTTCAATTCAGATTTGTAATAAAATACTATGTCCCATAATATTTATTAAAAATATTAGAATAAATTAATTAAAAAAACATGATTATTTCTTCATTTTTAGATTAGAAGTTATAGTACCTATATTTGTGGCGCTATATGCCAAATTCTGAGGGCCGACATCGTATCCCATATTCCTCTTCCTATTTAGTGTAAATTGTAAATACTTGTATTCTTATTATTGTAAATTGTGATTACAACAATTAACTTCATATTACTTCTTCATTTTTAGATTTTTATTCTTCTTTTTATATTCATCTTCCTCTTTAGTGTAAATGGTAAATACTTGTATTCTTATTATTGTAAATTGTGATTACAACAACTGACTTTATATTATTTCTTCATTTTTAGGTTTTTATTATTTTTTTTAATGATTAAATATATGTAATTTATTCTTTATTCTCCTTTACTATTTTACTTTTATTTTTATAGAATTTTCTTAAATTTTTTTATTATAATAATTTTTAGACAATTCAAATTCTATCAATTTATTTGAATTTTCTAAATGTTATATATGTATTTACTATGCTTTAGATTCTATTAATGTGTTTTTATTAAAACATTTATTTATATACAATGAATATGAATGCAAGGGTTATTACTGCTCTCAAATTAGAATTGTATTTCGTAAAAAGGAAGCACATGGCGCAACCACTTCCTAATCAACCACATCTACCAAACACGTTTAATGACCAAAGATCTATTCAGATGCAGTTATATAATATGGTGTTGGAAACATAAAATTGAGTCTGCATGCAGTTCAATTCTCTTGGTTTCTTCACCAACATGCTTATATAGAAAAATGAACTACTATATTATCAATCTGTTTGCTAAGACCTTTACATTTATTGTCTCCCTCAATCTTGGTGATTGGGGATTTTTTTCGCTGTTAAGAAATGCACAGCAACGAAAATATGATTGGGTTGTTCTGAAACATGTTCCTATACCAGTTGAACCAAAATAATTCATTTGTAGCGTTCTTGATAAGAAATGGAAGCAAACATCTCCTCCGGATGGTGATGTTTTGTCTCCAAAATATCCTATTTTTCAGAATGGAAGTATTTATTGGGTGCATACTCATGTTATTTTCAGACCAAACTGAATTTGTTTATACCGAATATATTGGATAGATGTGGAAGAAAACAAATGGGGCTTCCATATAGTTCAGCAAGCACATCGTACAGTGTTTGTTTGCTTAGCGGTGCATTCTAGTCAGCTTCTTTGATTCATGAACGATGGGTCAACTATTGTATGGTCAATAGAAGCTACTACAGATCAATGTAGTCAAACAATGCTACAATATGTTCCAACCACGTCTTTCCAACATGCAGATGGATTGCAATGGAGACTACTATCGACTATAAATTCAAACATCAACAAAAAATGCCCTAGATATTTTCCAGTTTCATGAGTTGATAAATATATACTTAAGTGTAAAAAAAATCTCATTGATTTCTTCTTCTATGATTTAATCAAAACACTTTATAACGAAACAAATCATGGAGGAATGTCAGAATCCATGCATTCCACACTTAGAATTCGATGTGCTCAAAATGTTTATGACCTTGTTCATGACATTTCAATTTTCCCCGTCTCTCCGAATATGGACTAGTTTGATGGTGTATTTACAAATTTAAGAGATCATTAGGTTGATTGTTCCATCTACTAAAAACATTTTTCAATATATGATACAACTTATTTTACCATCTATTCAACGTAATTCCAACTGCAATGATATTTGAGATATGATTATCTTTGATGAAATCATGCTTTTGTATTGTGTATGTTAAATATATTTCCATTCATTTGCATCATTTCAAAATAGCTAATTGTGCAATATTCGTGTATATATGTCATTAAACGAAAACAACAATCACAACGACGACCAAAATTTATCAGATAGTTCATCCTCAATGAAAAATCAATCTCGACGGAAATACTATCAGGATAAAAAGGGACATATTAATGCAAAACGTCGTTTAAATTATGGAAAGAATAAAGATTTCATCAACAAACGAAGGGGAGAGTATCGTGGTCAATTATCCAATGACGTTATTGATTCACAAGATGCCCTTCCAGGTTCCAGAGCATCTCTAATATAATGCGAATATCAAATCGTCAAAGTGATATTCTAATACTAATACCTGCGACCAACAACTTTTGTGATGACACATTAAGTGCAACTGTTCAACCGTCCATAGAACAAAATTCCACTCATAACACAGAGGTATTGGTGAACTATAATATTTTATGTTTCAATAAGTATTTTAGTCTAACAATAGTTACATTCTCACATATAAGTTTGACTCTCAGACATTCATTTACAACAATGGTATGGTTGAACCATCTAACGATGGCAATGATGTTATCAACACAAATGTAAATATGAGGGTGCGAAATGAAAGCACTGACATGAGAGACAGTAACAACGCAATAAGAACAATTTATATTGGGATGTCAAAGGTTTTATTTCATTGATATAGAAACAGATTTATATGTATTTATTATAATGAATGATACGAAAAGAAATCAACGTTTTTGTGAGTTTCATGTAAATGCAATTGTTGATGTACATACTCGTTTTATACATTTTATTAACTCTGTTAACACATATCTATATTGTACTTTTAGGAAACAAATGTCAACTCTGCTAGGAATTATTCATACATTCCTCCAAAAAATACGTTATTAATAAATGGGGTAGAAGGAATTCAAAATCAATTCATGATCAGTAGAGAAAACACAGATGTTGATAAAACAATTTCTCTTGGAACAACGAAGGTCTTGATTTAATCAATCCACAACCCAGTTATTACACCAATTAAGTGAACGTCTTAACTATATCCTAACTATCGTATATAATTATTGTTCATTTCTTTTTTAACGAGTGCTTATTTAATTCTCAGAGCATTAGCGCGCACGGTCAAATATGTGTTTATCTTTAAGATAAACAAGACAGGTGTTACTCAATCCATCCACTACTAAGAATTTCAGCACGATTAAATACACGTATGGTAGGATACTGTAGTATTTCATTTTAGTGTACAATTGCTTTTCTCACAAAACATGAATTCAACTTTGACGCTAGTAACATTGCGGTTCAACAACCACCCAACACTCTAATTCCTAACTGTCTCGACAACACAGTAGAAATTAGCAATGTTCTCCCTTCCTCTGGTGACATTGAATGACATTACACAATAGGTTGGTGACACTTACATACAATGGATCAAGAATATTCTGAAACCAAACCATGATAGGTAGAGGCACTGTCGATGGTCAAAGAACTATAAATATACAACTCTTTATGTCCCTTTTTGGATAAACTATAAGCGGTACTTAATAGTCTTCAAGAACTTTCTAAGGATGAGATAATAAGTAAACTACTTTCTCTTTGCTTAAACTTAGGTGTCACCCATTCCTTTGAATAGTACTTAAGAAGATACCCTATCTAACATATTCATCTTAATTCACCCTTGAAGATTACTAATTTTGAATGCAGTTATTCATCATACCCAAGACACATCCATGACGGAAATAATTTATTCATATAAGCATCATATATATAAATATTTATCTATTTGATCAAGCGATCCACAGCGTACACTTCTAATTGATTAGCCCCAACTTAACTACATGTGTAAACAAGAGACAATATATAGATAACAACATCATATTTAGTAAAATGCCTAAGGTACACAAATTTAAAGCAATCAAAACTGAAATAATATTTGAGACACAATATTACAAGAATACACAAAAGAGACACACAAGTACAACCACAATTATCAAGAGAGATACACACAAGAAAAACATACCAGGAGAACATTCTAACGTGGTTCCTAAGTCCACAAAGACGGGTCATGCATTTATTAAAAGGAAAAAGCATAGAACTACATCAAGCAACAAGCTTCTTTGCTTTTTTCCATTAAGTCTCTTTCGTATAGAGCTTAACATGGATTGACTCTATATACAAGGTATCCTAAATTGGATTCACATTAATTTCATGGTAACGAAAAATATCCGTAACAAAATAAAAGGCTAGAAGGAAACCTTATCCTCCCAATAAAAGAAAAGTTATATATAATATACATGTAGATATTTTATACACATATCAGGAAACCTTATCCTCCCAATAAAAGAAAAGTTATATATAATATACATGTAGATATTTTATACACATATCATTCAGCATGTTGTGAAGATAACTATACCCCTAAATATCTTTCTTACCATTTTAAAATAAGACATACAACTAAATCTTGTTGGGACCCAAGTATAATTCTTCATAACTATTTCAATATGTTATTTTCTCTTAACATATGGTCATATGCTGTCCTATATGACAAGGTCTGTTGTAATATGTTAATAAGTAAACTATCCGCGTCTTCCTTTACTGATTAAGGTGAATATATGGGTCTAACTTGTATATTACCTACATATTTATTGGTACTTAAGCTCAAGTCACGCATTACGCCCTAAGTAACAACTTCATAGTGTTGTCATACTGTGTAGTTAATGTTACCAGTAACAAAAATACGCAGCTGAATACTGCTATGTTATCTTCGTTATGCGGATGACTAGAGGTGGATAAGACAATACAAATCTGAACAATCTAAATTTGCTGAGGTCAAAAAAGAAAGAAAGGTGTTAAACCTTAACCCTACGGGCCTTAATATGTAGATAAAACACTTAAATTCTAAAACCACAAGGATAAAGCCTATATCCGTTGAATATGTAAATAAACAAAATCTCTGTCTTGCTAACAACATTGATCACAGCTTCTATCGATAAAAAAAATAAGGTTTGTTAACCATCGGTCACAAATAAAATGATCTTGAGGGAATAAAGGTTGCACTGAGCATTACAGGCTCTACCACTTATTTCACAACTGCAAAAGCCGTGCATTATGGCAGGAACTAAATTAAGGATTTGTATAACCACAGCACATAATTCATCTCCTGAGATTTGGATCTAAAGTCGATATTTCCTAAACCAAGATCTTGACAGAAGTCTAAGGCGTAGTAGAAAAATTTTCACGGTTTTGATCAAGCTACATACGTATAGGTCCAGAGAGAACACTTCAACCCAGCAGAGATCTAGTTTAAATTTTAAACCAACATTACTAAAATTAGGCAGAGAGCTAATACGGTTTCCATCCTGATGTTAACAATACGAATTCATCGAAGATTTTATCTGAGGTCAATCGTCTCAAAATCTAAGACGGCATACATGCATCAGAACTAGACAGTGACTGAGATAAAGAAAACGATGGCAATTTACTTCTTACAACACACACCAAATAAAATTTATAAACAACTCAGAGAAACCACTCCAACAAACGTACTATGTGGAAACCTAATACGACTTCATTGTCACGCTATAGGTGATAGCAACCAGCAGCGATATAGAAATTTGGTACAAAAACAGACTACTCAAAAAGGCATCGACATAACCTTAAAAGTGCTAACAAGGATTGGAAAAGAAACAAGCCATAAGCATAAAACTATTAAGCAGGTTCAGGCTGCCCTTCTTAACAATCAGCAGGGTTTATGATATCACTTAATTTAGCAGTTTGTAACCCTGGAATCAACTACTACAACCGCCAAGGCTAACCCAATCCAAATTCGTAACATAATTCTGTCCGGTGCTCATCTCCTCGAGTTGGCAGATAGAGATGGTTTCGATTAGGATTTCAAGCCGCATAAATTTAAAATCAGGTGTAAGCAAGAATAGAATCTAACTGTAAACCAGGATATAAATATTTCATTGATACCAGAACTGGAATTATACGAGGCTCTTGCAAAGATCCTCCCTGCAATATGTTGGAGATAATTCCTCCCGCCATCTGTCTAAATCTACCAACCACCGTACAAGAAGTTAATACAATTAGGTGAAGAAGTAAATGAGCCTCGGATGAAGAGAGGCATCCATATGTTCAATGTATTTTGGTGTTCATTTCAGTTTTTAATGCATATGAAGAGCGGCAGAGCTCCCTTGAATTGATACCCTGTTTTGTTGTGCCTCTCTCGCATACTCTGTTCTGTTATGCTCTGCCTCAGAAATCGACATGGTATCAGAGCAGTAGTGACGAATCCTCCTTCACCAGCCATGTGAAGGATCACAGTGTTGGTCAACCAAGCCAACCTGTTGCAGAGAAAGGAGTAGGAGCAGTCGTCTCCAGTAAACCCCAGCCATAGTCGCTGGAAGAGAAACCTCAGCCATTGTTCTGATTGTAGGGTTGAAGAGACCCGTCATTTTAATTTGAGAGAGCCATCGTCGCGAGTGTTGCAGCCACCGATCGTGAAGGTGGAGAGCAGAGAGACACTGGTAGTGAGCCAGTCAGGCCCGAAAGGAGCCAGGCAGTCAGCGTGAAGGAGATAGCCGCCGCACCTGGGTGAAGGAGTCAGCCTGTGAAGGCTGTATGTGGTGGAGTCCCGCTGTTATCCTGCATGGTCGATTTCATTAGAGATCCCATGGAGCCACTTGCTATGGAGGACCGCTGTGTGAGAGGAGAGCGCCTGTACAGAGGGGAGGCACTCCAATGGATTTACTATTGGTGCGAGAGAGAAAATGGCTCAAGAAAATGTAGCGGCCCTGGCAGAGAATGGCAAGGGAAATGGCGCTGCAGCTGAGCTGCCCAAGCTCTTGGTTCTGAAACCCCATCGGATTGTGGAGGCACGACACGCTGCCGACGCTATAAGCTTCTACGATCACGTGTTCGGGGCTGAAGAAATTGCAAAGTCTCACAATTTGTGGGATTGATCGGCATAAGCGTCCGAGGCGAGAGGCCCTCAATTTCGCCTGGTGTTATTGGACAAGGAGGCACGATTGTGGACTCTGGAACTGTCATAACTCGGCTTGTCCCGCAGCCATACTCTACCCTGAAAGCCTCATTCCGGAGCAAGACCCGAGATATTCCGAGCGCGAAGCCTTTATCGATTCTGGACACCTGCTACCACCTGTCTCGCTACAGTGGCCAGGTGAGGATTCCATCTATAACCTTCCACTTCGAGAACAACGTGGATGTGGCGGTGAGTGCAGTCGGTATTTTGTTTCCCGGTCAGAGTGGCGGATCTCAGGTGTGCCTGGCATTCGGATCAGCATCCCAATCACCTGCGTTTAACATTGTCGGGAACTTCCAATAGCAACGAATGCAAGTTTCTTTTTGACACGCTAGTAAGAATTTACTCATGGCCGCTATTGTTTCATTTGTTCTTGCTTGGATTGATGGCGATGAAGGCGGTGAAATGGATATCACTGCTTTCGTCGAGCCGCTGGTTATTTTCTTGATTTTGAATGTCAATGCCACCGTCGGTGTCTGGCAAAGAGAGTAATGCGGAGAAGGCCATGGAGGCTTTGAAGGAAATGCAGTTGGAACATGCCATGGTGAGAAGGGACGGGCATTTCATTACAAATTTGCCTTGAATTTTTTTTAACTTGTTCGTCTAATTGAGACATGGCTTGAAGATCAAGGAGACTCTCTGTCTGTCTTGGAAATAGAGGAAATGCAATTTATACGCACAGAAACAAAGAAAGATGCGTGGCCAGTGTTTGCGTTCATCCATTCTCCAGTCTCCTTAGAGTCACGGTAAGAAGCTGAAGACGAGTATTACTTATAGGTTTAATTATTTTGTACCTACGGTGATAAATTGCAGAGGATGGATATTCTAGTGTGGAGGTTCGTGTGACTCACATGGCGGCGTGAAGAGAAGGGGTTTCTCTTTTGAAAAAGAGAACCTGTTGAAGTCTGCTGACCACCGATTGTGTGCAACCCCCAGCGTGAATAGAAGGCTATCCTAAGAACCATTAGAAGAAGCCTCCTCGTTGACTGCTATAAGAGATTCGAATCCCTTCCTAAAGGAAAATAACAGAGTCTATGTGTAGAGAAGAGACTTGTGTAAAAGCCTTTTATCTGTAGCTGCCTAGACATGTTCAAAGAGAGGGTGTAATTTGCTGAGCGGAAGTGTTTCCTAGTTGAGTGTTTTGCATTAAGGGGGCGTTTTTGACAGGTTTTGCAGCCAGCAAGCAGTTTTATATTTTTTTAGGGGGCGATAGGGAAGGAGAAGCAAGTAGGAGACTTGCAAGAAGAAGACAAGTGCCAGCTCAGAACACCTGCAACAAAGAAGAGAAGAAATGGGAAGAAATGCAAGGGCAGAGGCAAAGTATTTTGCACATAGATATGGAGAAGTTCCCATTGCAGAGGAGCTTATTAACACAGTTGAAGTCCAAGAAGAGAACCAGGATAATTGGAGCAGCAGAGTTCTCTTTGTACCCCCACATTTTTCAGGTAAAAATTATGAGTTTTGGGCTATTAAGATGAGAAGTTTTCTTAGAGTAGAGGATTTATGGTATTTAGTTCAAAATGAATGTGTGCATCCCCTAGATCTAGAGGTTTTTGAGGCCCTGATAGAAGACCAAAAAATGCAGAAGCATGAATTAGCCTTGCATCTCATCCAAGAAGTTGTGGATGAAAGTATTTTTCACAATATAGCAGCAGCAAAGACTTCCAAGGAAGCATGGAGAATCTTGGAAGAGGAGTTCAGTGAAAAGGGGAGTGACATGTGCAAGCAGCCAACAGTGTCACAGCTTGTTGAAGGAGTAGCAGAAGAGAATTCTGCAATTGAGAAGCCTACAGTTGAAGCAGAAGACAGCCAAACTGTTAGTGAATCCCACGGTGTAGAGGCACTTGTGGATGAATATGAAGATAAAACTGCCATTGCCGCAGTAGAAACTCCAGCCACAGAATCTGTTGAGAAGTTTAGTGAACCCCACACAGTTGTGGATAATGAAGTTGAAGAACCTGCTATACCAACAGAAGCACTTTCCCCAAACACTAATGAAGACAAAATTGTTGTAATAGTTGAAAAGGATCCAGCAGTCTTGGTCAAAGCTGCTGAAGCAGAAGTTGAAGAAGTTGTACAAGACAAAGAAAAAGATCCCGTGAAGGCCAATCCCACGAGGGAAAAATATTTTCATAACATTTATGTTGTTTGTGAGTGTGCAGGTATTGAGAGCAAGAATACGCTTGCAATAGTTGAAGAAAAAGAACAAGAGCATGCAGTCAAAATAACAAGACATTTTGATGAACATTTGAAATTTATTGAAGAGTGGCTAGCAAAGCCCAAGCACGATGAAGACTGTAATTTTATTGAAGAGTTTGACAAGATTATCGAAAGCTGCATGGAAGATGAAGCATTTGAATTCAGTAATGATGGGCATTGTGACATGCCAAGAGTGCTTAGCAGCACCATCCATGAAGAAATCTGCATTGAAGATGCAGACGATGAAGCTGAACCAGTTGAAGACATTTTTATGAAATGGAGTCCTGAAGAGATCAAGCTTTACTATCAGTTGTTAGTGTGGCAGTTGGTCACTTAAGAGGTTGATGAAAACAAGTTGAAAAAATGCATATGGGATCCAAACATTCCCATACCCTAGCAATTGCAAATGCAGAAATATGAATTATTCGCCCATGATGTTAAGGGCATTATGAATCTGATTGAACATGAAGACACAAGGCATAAAGCCATTGAAGAATTTACAGACATTGATGGAAGAATCAAGCCCAAGGAGCTTGAAGAAAACATGAAGAAGAAGGTGAGAATGAAGAAGAAGGTGAAGAAGAATGTTGAGTTCAAGGTCTGGAGCAAACAAAAGAAAAAGACGCTGCTGCATCAGCATGCAACAGACAAGAATGGTAAGATAATTTTGAGCTTTGACATGAACTAATGTAAGCCTAGCTAAGACCTAGACCAGCGGGCATTAATGTTTCAATGTTTTTTGTTCAAAGCCCATGAAGGCATTGCATGTATGCTTTAGATGTTAGTAGTTTGTTTATGGTCGGAATTATGGGGGAGTGTTGGAGATAATTCCTCCCGCCATCTGTCTAAATCTACCAACCACCGTACAAGAAGTTAATACAATTAGGTGAAGAAGTAAATGAGCCTCGGATGAAGAGAGGCATCCATATGTTCAATGTATTTTGGTGTTCATTTCAGTTTTTAATGCATATGAAGAGCGGCAGAGCTCCCTTGAATTGATACCCTGTTTTGTTTTGCCTCTCTCGCATACTCTGTTCTGTTATGCTCTGCCTCAGAATTCGACACAACAACCTAACAATGCTTAGCATAGAAAGATATAATGAAAGGGGATAAATAGTGTTAAACCTGGTTATTGCGCCGAGTTCTTAGAACAAAACAAGAAAACTTAAAACCGATCTTTCGGCGGCATGATTAGGGAAGACGTATCTATGTCAACGCCGAGGGAATATCTTTGTGTACCACGCTCCGATCAGAAATGAGCTTATCCTCGTGTCCTCCTTCATGACCGCGAAACCCTAAGTCACAGAGTTTCCATCATACGTAATTAGAAAGGAATAAAATGTGCAGAGCGTAGTACTCTCATTTCATGTATTGAGATCCTCTGAATTCCGAGACCGCCTCCTGTCCTATGGCTGCAATGGTTCTCCAATAAAAAATATCGAATTTACAACCTACTCCAACACCGGCGAGCCTCCAGTTTCTTGTGAATTGCCATTCCTAATCTAATTTTTACCTTCACACCATAAACGATCATCCACTAAGTTGCATCCACCGATATGCTTACCTCCCCTCCATCGAAAATACCCCTTCATAAATACCTTCTCTAACTTTTAGTGGCCTCCGACTCCCTTCCGAGAGCTCGCCCACGATCTCCACCACCTGCACTAGACCGAGACATGGTTTGGACAGATGGAAAGGGTAAACAGTCCACCTGCCAGGAGGGAAAACAATAAGGAGGTAAAGAAAAATCGCGAAAAGATGCTCCCACCAGCTCGTCACTACGAGAGGTTCTTACCTAACTAAAGTCGACAAGTGTTGAGATGTTACCACTTGGCGGCATGAGTCTCCACTTCAAGCTCAATATGGTCGGCTTGTGAGAGACCAAATCTTAAGGTTTGAATGTCCACATCTAACTAACCAAGGAGTGGATTTTAGGAAGACAAGCAACCTTCAAATCGAAAAAGAGTTCGGAGCTGCCCAACTTTTTAAGAAGACTTAAAATGTCAAACATGGGTCTAAAGAATACTCGCTAGCTCATGTATGTAATTTAAGGAATCGTTGGTCCTACCAACGTTTACCCAAGTAAACACAGTTGGGTCTATCTGGTACCATGGGCAATGAATGGGATGGATATATCAGGTCGTTTTATCAATCAAACTTACGATTATCAGACTCTGCTGACAGATTGGCTTGGTCATGGAATGTGTCCTGTGGCAATGTATCTGCAAAATTGGCATATGAAGCGTTGTGGGCTGAATCCCATTCTATTCTTCGTTGGTAGGAAAAATCTATTTGGAAATTGGTCATTCCTCTCAAGATAAAGTGTTTTATCTGGTTGGCATTGTCTAATAGATTACTCACATGGGACAATCTTTGTCGTCGAGGCTATAATGGTCTAGGATGGTGCCCCCTTTGCTGCTCACGGGAGGAGTCTGTTGATCACCTATTTTCGTCCCGTTCATTCATTAAGGAGCTATGGGATCATATTGCATATAAAGCGGGTGTAAAATTCCAATGGGGATTCCATACTCTTGAGGAATGTTTGGAGGCTTGGTCTCGTCTTTCTACGGGTTGTGTTGAGCTACCATACTTTATGATCTGGGAGGTATGGCATGCTCGCAATGCTTGTATTTTTGAAAACATAACTCCTCACCTTGATGCCATTTGCTATAGAACCTTAGCTGCACATAAGGAATATATAGCTACTTGTGTTGCTGGTGTGGGTAGGAAGGATCGGAATCTGAAATATCGATTGGCTCCTCCAATCCTGGTATATCCTTGTGGGTTCTTTGATGGGGCGGCTGTGAGTCGCTTTGGACTGGATGGGGCAAGCGCAACTATACACATTTCCAACAATATCTCTATACACATTTGGTTAAATCTGGGTAATGGATCAAATACTAGGTGCGAGATTTGTGTTCTTTGGCTTTTACTATTATGGGCTCGCCTCAGAAAGATCTCTTCTTTGGTTATTTTTGGTGACTCATTAGCAGTTATCTCTTGGGCTCGGGGCACTTTTGCCCTCAATGTTCTTCTGCTTTCTCATTGGTTGGAAGAGGCCAGAAAGCTTATTCTTGAATTTGAGCACATTCACTTTGATCATATCTATAGAGAGGTTAATTTGGAGGCGGATATGCTCTCTAAGTGGGCTCTTCACTCTCAGGAGGGGGTCATCATGTGGCAGGAACGGAGGGATGATATACTATTTTCACATGGTTCTTATCAGTTACATTGGACTAGATGATATATGTTCACTCACCTTTGTTTTTCCTTCCATGATTTATGCGGCATTATTATCTTATATGACTTTAGCTTCTGTTGTGCAGATACTTAAAAAACTCTACGTCCAACCACTTGTTGGGCTCTTCTACATACTCTTATATTTTTTTGCGGACTATATAACAGCCTCGTACAGATGCTGCTCGACATATACAGATGGGGTGTAATCTCTGCATTACACTTCGCTTCGGGATGATGGTTTTTGTGGTTGCTTTGCATCATCATTTCAGCTGATGTCTTTTGTGTTAATCTATATTTTAGGCCTATTATTGGATCGGTTTATTATGTATGATGTGGCAGTTGGCCACGGTTATGGTTACTGGATACTTTTATGTATTGTCATATTGGGACATGTGGTACTTATTATTGGTATTTTCTGAGCTAGCTTGGCTGGCATTTGATATTGTTGTGACTGGTATACATCTGAGAGGGTGTCATGACTTTGTTTAGGACTCACAGTTGGACTTATTTACTATTTCGTATATTAATAGTAAGTTGAATTTTTCTCTGAAAAAAAAAGTAACCTGCGACACTATGAATGCTCTTCTTTCGATTTTATAATGTAGATATAGGTTTAACTTTGTTTATCGCAATAGAATAAAATGATAAACAACTTATATCAAATAATAACTTTGTATTAAAACGAATTCTCTAAATCTTGTTTACATAAATTTATATAATTTAAATCCCTCCTTTGTATATAATATTTAGGGATGTTTTCTATGCAAATTTATAATCTTATAGATGTAGTATATATTTGATTTGTCCATTAATTTTGTTTTATGCGAGTTGTCGCAATAATAATTTCTAGTCATTTGTTATTCTTAATAATTTTGTTTTATCCTATCTATGTATATATATAGCCTATATATACAAATACATATCCTTTATAAACTTCTTTAAAAGTAGCACAATTATTTATGAATATCTATCTAATAATTTTCATATATATATATATATAAGGCACTTATATAAATATAATATCTACATAGTTTTCACGACTACTTATATATGTATATAATATACATTAAATAGTTGTCATCACAACATATTGATCTTTCACATAATATAATATCCACAAATACTTTTATTTATATATATAAATATATATATAACGTCTACCTAGTCGTTTATTTATGTTTGACTTTACTTAGGTGGGTTCTTTAAGAATTTTTAAGGAAGCATCACTAGTTTTCTCACCCTCAAATGTCTATGACTTAATATAAAATTCTCACCACTTCCTAGTCATCTCAACTTCCTCCTTGGGAAGATTTAGTTACTTATTGTTTAGTCGCAATGCCGCTCTAAATCCCCTAAGATTTAGAATAACACTGATTATCATCACACTAATTTCAAGGTCCACTGGTGGGGCCTTGGCCTTGAGCTCCTCACCAAGGCCATTTACATAATTAAAATTACTTTTATAAAAATAACAATAATAATAAGGGTCAAATTTGAGGGATGTTACAGACATGTTGGTGATAGTGGTATTTGACATATGTAGAACAAAAGTATGCATTTTAACAGTAGAAAAAGACAAATTTTATGTTCATCAATGCCATCTCATTCCACATTCAATCATAATGTCAATGCTACAGAGCATGGTATTGATGGACAAACATCAAATAGAAATAACATGAATACCCAGAAATAACATGGTCGACATTTTCAAGAAAATGACTCCTTTCCATCAAAAGTTTCGTGAGAAAATTGATAAACTTTCAATAGTACAAATGTGTAATGTATGTCATGAATCATACCCTGGAATACATGTTTTTAGAGCAGTTGAGGGTCCTATTTGTATGAGCTACAGAAAAGAGCGTGGCCCCCATCGTTTTTTGCAATGCAAAAACATGGATCCTGGTGAAAAACCTCGAGTTCTATCAATGTTAACGCAAGTAGAAGAAATGTTGATTGCACGAGTTAATACAATACTACAGGTGAGATGTGCTCGTGGGGGTGAATATAAATACAGTGGTCATACAATCAACTTTCCACAAGATATCAACTCAATTGTCAAAACTCTTCCTCATCGGATAGAGGATATAGATATATTAATTGTTAAGAGAGAATGACCTCAGTCCAAACACTATGATTGCATTGTTAGTAGATCTCGTGTCATGAATGCATTGCACTACAAAATTCAAATGGAAAAATATTATCGAGATGTAGAAATTGATTTAGAATCAGTTGTATGTATTCTAGACAAGCCAACATATGTGTCTGATAGATTGCATTATATCAACTCTGACATATTAGATTTAAATGGAAATGATGTTGACATTGATGTATTCAGAAATCATCAACTAGAAAGTCATCCTTCCTCTTTTACAGCTAGAATTCCAAATGCACAACGAGAAATGGAGGAGATACAAATTTTTGTTCAAAATGAATCGTCTCTATCAAATTTGGAAACGGAGTGGCCAAAAGTAGGATTGTCACCAATACATGAATAAAACAATGAAGGTTTGTTTGACATGGAATTTCTGACATTGTTTCCTACATGTGTTTCTTATTGGTTGCAACCATGCTTGAAGACTATTCGGCTACATGAATATGCATTGCACCTACTAAAGCATTATGCTCAAATGTTTGGAAAACATCCACGTTTCAGGTATTTTATACTGAACATGATCATGAGACACCGAAGCCAAGGAACAATTGTTGTATTTGTGAAAAAAATATTACGGATGGCATACCTACAACAATTGAATATCTACGTAAAGAACTAAATGACTCCACAGACACCAAATTAGCCGAACGACAAATTCATTTTAGCGCACGCCTTCGAGGAACAAAAGCATATTGGAATTTATGTCTTAGTGAGCTCACTAACATGATAGGCCAACTTGGTTTCTCCCCTTTGTTCTTCACTTTAAGTGCAGTTGATAGAAAGTGGCCAGACCTTCACCAAGTTATGCCCAACTCTACACCCCTTTCTGCACAAAACAAAAATCGATGGAGGGTTGATAATGTTATTAAATATGCACATAGTGTTGCTGCATATATGCATCAATGATTCAATATATTTCGTGAAGAAATCATTGTAAAATACCTCCATGCAAAGGACTACTGGTATAGGTATGTTATGCTATTATTCTATTTTCCGATAGGCATTCCTAAATTTTCCTTCAATATTCATTGTACACTTATGTCTTTATCCAATGATTATTTTTGTAGGTATGAATGGAAACATAGAGGATCAACACATATACATGGGTTCCTATGGTTGGAATATGCACCAAACATGGAAGAATTGGATTGGAAAGATAAGAAAAGAGTTGATGCTGCAAGAAAATACTTTGACAACTACGTAACATCCTAGAATCCTTGTGATGCCCACCACAGTAATATATCTATTCATCGGTCTTTGGAGGAAGATCCTTGCTTATTGTAAAGCGCTAAAATATTCAACGCTAATCCCGTTGATTATTATGAGCAAATAGAAAATCATGTTCAATGACACACGAAGTGAAGTGTTCATTCATGTTTACAAAAGAAAGGTTCCTCTTACACATGTCAGTACAATGCACCATGGGAGCTTCAAGATGAATCAAAATTATGTATCAACAATAAAAGACAAAAGAAATATGAATGTGCACGCAATGATGACAAGCTAAATGTTCATAATGTCACACTTCTTTCAATGTGCAGTGTTAATGTTGATTTCCAGCCAGTTATGTCACGTCACACAGTATTTAAGTACATCCCAAAATATGCTTTGAAAGATGAACGAAGATCAGAATGATATCAAGACATATTAACAAGAATCTCCAATGCCGTGGGTGTTGAAGATCCCTCTATATGTGCATATAAAAAGTTTCTTGTTGAAAAAATTGTGGACAGAGACATAGGAGTGTAAGAAACATGCCATATGTTGCTCAAGATCCCACTTGTTATTTGTAGTCATGACTTTGTTTCATTCAATGTTCGAAGGAAAATATTCGAGAGAGTATCTTCAAATTCAAACAATGACAAATTCCCCAAAAATTCTGGGTTCCTTGAACTATATCAAAATAGAACTCCATTCCTTGAACATTTCTCTCTCATTGACACTGCTCAATCCTAGTCTTTCTACTCACGCCGTAAGAAAGAACCTTGGAATCCCAGAGACAAATCCTCAATAGTTCGAGTGTGGCCATGATTTTGCGAAGTTCCTGATGAGAACTCAGACAGTTTTGAATCATTTCACCTCAGTGAATTACTCTTATATAACCCGTTCAAGAACATTCACACTGACATAGGAATCACTAAATAAATAATCATTCAGAACTGGAGGAACTTCACCGACCAAGCTTGGCATGTCAACAGAACTCCGGTAGAAATTATTAATGATGATGATGATGCCATACTCCAAGACGAAATCAATAATGACAATGACATGGATGAATGGGAAATTTTATCTCGCCTTGTTCCACCTAATACTGTTCAGGTGTCAAGTATTGAAACTCTTGGTTGTAGAGACATTGACTTGAGTCATGTATGGAGTAAAACCTCAAGCTTGGACAATAACTTAGAAGATGCAACAAATTTCATAAAAAATGCACATTCAGCTGGAGATGTACTAGATGTTTCCCATCCTACATTGGATTCTCCAACTTCATTTTCCAAGAAGCAACGTCTTTCTTTGAACACTATTCTTGAACACTTTAAACAAGGACCAAGTGTGGGACCACTGAAAATGATCATTCAAGGTACTGCAAGAACTAGAAAGTCTTACCTTATACCATGTATTTCACATGCATTTTCAATGCATTCAACAAATGGAAAAGGACCTTTGTTATTACTAGCACCCACTGGAGCAACTTTCTTCAATATACGAGCTAAAACAATCCACTCAGCTCTTAGAATTCCTATTAAAGGCTTTAAACCTTTGAATGGTCAAGCACTTTCAATTTTCCAAGAAGAGATGTGATCTATTAAGTACATTTTAATTGATGAAATGAGCTTTATAGGGCCAAGGTTATTCATTCAAATTGATAAATGCTTGCGTGAAGCATTTCCAGAGAATAAATAAGATCCATTCGGTGGAAGATCACTGATTCTCGTTGGAGACCTCGACCAATTTCCCCCTGTTAGAGATAAACCATTGTATGTAGGTAACACAGTTTGAAAGGTTTTGTGGAAATATTTCAAAAAGGTTGTTACATTAGACAAAAAATTTCCTCAACAAGGGAGAAATCCAAAGCAATCCAGTTTTAGAAGGTTGTTAAAAAACATTAGAAATGCATAAGAAAACTTGGATGTTTGGAATCTGTTGATGTCAAGAACAAATGCATCTATGGATAGTTTTGAAAGTAAGTCTTTCAATGCAAAGATACATTTATTTCCAACAAATTCCTCAATGAATTACCATAATAAATCCATGCTCAAATCACTTAAAACTCTTGTAGCACGATACATCTCTGAACATACAAATAGTAATTATTTCAACGATGCAAATGATGAGCAACATCAACATGAAGTCGTCCTATGTTCTAGTGAACGTGTCATGTTGACATGCAACCTATGGGTGGAAGCAGGGTTAGTAAATGCAGCACTTGGGACAATTCAAAACATCTTTTATGTTGAAGGATCTAAACCACCACAACTCCCAATGTACACTACAGTCTCGTTTGATAATTACATTGGTGTTCCATGTGACATCGGATATACAAATATTGTACCAATAACACCTATTAGTAGAGGAAATCACAAACAAATTCCATTGTGTATGGCTTGGGCTCTCACCATACACAAATCACAAGGTTTAACATTTACAACAATATCAAGAGTCAAAACTATCAACGGCTTAAGAATATCGCCACCATTTACTTATGAGAGTTACGCAAAGATGGCTCAAGCTGAATATGTTACCATCATGAAAAAGGAAGAACGACGCCTACATGCCATTTCTATATGACCATCGTCATTATTATTCAAAGAGGTGAGATGATTATTGTGCACCAAAAATTTCATCTATTTTGATGTTTCATTACGATTCTAATTTCAGTTAACTTTGTTGTAGTTTTATTGTGTTGAACAGTTCTGGACTTGAGGACACCAATATATATGAAAAAGACCTTGGGTCTATCTATATTCATATAAGGTTAGTTCATTTGATTTTCTTTACTTAAAATACTTAAGTACATTCAACTAAAGTCATATTTTGAATCCTCTATTTTGATTTCCAGGTTTAATCAATGACGATCTCCTCCATGCATGCCATGAAGGAAGATTGTTGAATGCACATTTTTTGAAATTGTTGTTCACGCAATGATGATTAAAAATGTTTGTTACATACAACTGACATTACAGGAAAAAAACAATATTTGGAATCCTACTTTATATGTTTCACAAGTTTGATTGAAACATTATCCGTTTTCACGATATTTTTGTATATATCTGGAGATTAAAGCTCTCAAAACATGCGCACTTATTAATTTTTGCAATGTCTTATTATGTTTTCACTATGACACGTAATACAATGAATTAATGATTACAATATTAAATTCATAAACCAATTGCATTACGATTTGTATCGACTATAACTCACAACAACTAAAAGAACATAGCGGTAGTTTTATTTCTATCAATTGAATGTGCATAGAACAAGCAAACAACCCTAATACCACAATACCATATTCTATCCTAATCTATTCTATTTTTTTTTTCTTGGAATCATATTCAAAATAATAGATCCACACCCAAAATGTGACCTCAAATCAATACCAGTATTAAATAATGACATCATTTAACAACAATACATTTATGCCATGTTCCATTGTTAAAATAAATAGCAAAGTACAACATTATCCTTCATGAATGTCACATTGTGACAAACTTTTTCATGGATCCCATTTCAATTATCACATTGATACACAGTACAACAATTTAATCACTACAACATTGATTTCATGTACCAATTATATAACGATTTGTGATGAGTGTTACCCATATTAATTAAAATTGTATTATCAAACTTTTTTTTTTCGTATTATCAATTACTGTGATATATTTGACACAATAATGTTAGTTATTAACATGATATATTTGACACATTAATGCTAATTATTACAATTAATAATAAATGAATAATTAACATTATTCATATATTCTATGTTAATAAATTGATAATGTTTCGTTATTATAATATAATTAATAAGTACATAAATAACAAATAATTATTTTAATATTATATCAATTATCAATATTATTAACTAAATAACAATCTCAACAATATTATTAATTTTTAATTAATTAATATATACGTTAATGAATTATTAATTAATATTATCATTAACTAAATAACATTATTTGGAGATATTCATTGATATTATGATTAACTATTTTGTCTAAATACTTATTATAAAATAATAGTAGTTTTTAATTAATAATGTCAATTTATTTATTAAATTCATAGTATTTAATATTATAATATAAGTAATAACTATCTACAGCTCGCAGGCGGGTGAAAAAATGAAGATGGGTGTCTATTTTGGGGGGTCTCGTGAGAAAATAATTCTGTTTTTTTCATGTCTTCCAACTTCGGGCGAACAAAAGTGATATTTTTATTTAAAATTTCACTTTGCCGTAAAAAGAAAACTTTTGTAGAATTATGTTAGCTTTCTACTCATAATTTTTTCAATTTTTTTTATTAAGATTTGATATGTCGATCTCGCAAATGTTTGACAGTGTGTTCTTATAAAATGAAAAGACTACAAAAGAGTTATGATTTGTTGCACCACTAAAATCGTTGTTAGACTTGTGTTTTGCAAAAACTGAAAATGCTACGACAATCTACACACAATGTACTAACGCGTGACTATAAGTTTGCATCCAATGGACCTCTATACTAATTATTATATTTTTTTAAAGTCGATCCATGGGGAAACTCAGTCGATTTTCAACAACCTTTTTGTTGCACCACTTTTCTCTCAACCCGCTATAAAATCAAAAAATCTAAGACCACCCTTTTGAAGTAGACACGTCAATGAATCGACCCACATTTTCTTCGATTTTTTTGGTGTTGTATTTACAAAGTTATGGATTTTTCTTTTCGCTGTTTTTTTAAAGAGCTGAATCGTAACTCGACACATGTTACAAATATAAAACTTAAAAAATATCAGTTCTTATCTATATACAACAAAATTTATACCCTCGTAAAGTAGATTCAATAATGAATCTACTGGTATGAAGTCCGACATTCGTTTTGTTGTGTAAGAGGTGGTTTTCTCCTTCCGAAAATGGAGAAACCTGAAAATTTTGCAGAGATCTGAATCGGTCATGTTTCAGAGATTATTCGGCCGAATTAATTATTCGGCCGAATAATTATTCGGCCGAATAATTATTCGGCCGAATAACTGTTTTCCGTAACGGCGCCGTAACTTATAGCGAAGGTTATTCGGCCGAATAACTAAACGGAAAAAAATTTTCGTCGGCCGGAAAAAAAATAAAAATAAAAATTTATACTCATATAAATAAACATAAAGTTAATTCATTATTTTCGCATGTTTGAACTTCGCATTTTTTTGTCAAACAAATTTCGGAAGGAGGATATAATTTTTGCAAAAGGAGATTTTTACAAGGTATGTTTCTTCTTCTTCTCTACAAAAGGCACATTGAAGGAGTTTTTTTTTCTAAGGCATATTTACAAGAAGTTTTTCCAAACTATCTCTTTTCTTGTTGCATTTTTACAAAGAAGACATTTTTTGCAAAATGAGGTTTTTACAAGCTATGTTTCTTCTTCTTCTTTACAAAAGGCACATTGAAGGAGTTTTTTTTTCCAAGGCATATTTGCAAGGAGTTTTTCCAAACTATCTTTTTTCTTATTGCATTTTTACAAAGAAGACATTTTTTGCAAAAGGAGGTTTTTACAAACTATGTCTTCTTCTTTTTTACAAAAGGCACATTGAAGGAGTTTTTCCAACATATCTCTTTTTTATTGCATTTTTACAAAGAAGACATTTTTTGCAAAAGGAGGTTTTTACAAGGTATGTTTCTTCTTTTTTCCAAAGGCACATTGAAGAAATTTTTTTTCTAAGGCATATAAATGCAAGAAGTTTTTTCCAAATATTTATTTTCTTGTTGTATATTTGCAAAGAAAACATTTTTTTGAAAAAAAGATTTTTACAAAGTATGTTTCTTCTTCTTTTTTCCAAAACACATTGAAAGTGTTTTTTTTAAGGGATATTTGCAAGGAGTTTTTTCAAAATATTTCTTTTCTTAGACATGTTTGCAAGGAGGTTCTTTGCAAGGATGTTTTTTTTTCAAAGTAGCTTTGCACTTTTTATTTAATTGAAAGAGGTTTTTTTCAAATAGTTGTTTTCAGTTCATGTTTTTATAAATTCCGTAAATGTTTTTAAATCTTAATTTATTTGTTTTTACTATAAAGTAACATGATTCTTTAATTTATCGTCTATAGATTAAACAACCATGGGCAATAAGAGAAATCGTAAAAGAAAAGCTGATCGTAAACGTGATGATGATGATAATAGAGAGAAACAAAAACTCAGATATATTGCCAAAAAACAAAGGGTTGCTGAAACGGAAGAGAGAACTATTGAAGATATAAATACAGATTTACATGACAATGTTGAAGAAATGGAAATTGAAAATAGAGTACAAGAAGAACAAATTGAAGTTGAAAAGAACATTGTAGAAGATGTAAATAGTGATTTACATGCTAATGTCGATGAAATCAATATTGAAGATCAAGTTCAAAATCCAGAAATTGAACCTGGTATGTATATATCATATATTTTCCAAATTCATTTTTTTATAATGAATTTTATTTTTTGATATATGTTAAATTTAATTTAATTTGATGTATAGGTACTTTTACTATTGATGATGAAATGTTAGAAGACATTGATTGCGACAAATATGGAGAAAAACTACCAGTACATGTTGCACGATATCGTGCTACAAAATTTTATGATGAAGTTCTCAAAGATTACTCAATAGCAGGACAAGCACAAATTTTGAGATGTTTATTAGTGTCCAAGAAATTAGAAGGTGCTACATCGTTATTGGGTATTCACAAAGTAACAAAAGAGTCGAAATTGAAACAAAATGTGATGGAAAATATAGGCGATGCAATAAAAAAATTTGGAAAATCCAGGAAGAAAGATATCAGTGCTGCACGTAAAGCAATTCATACAGCAATTCTTTCAGCTAGTACTAAACAAAAGCGTTTGACAACAGAACTAGCAAAAGCAGTTGGAACATCAAGAAAAACATTATACAAACATAGCAAATTCAGAATGCAAATAGATGAAAATAATGAACTTGCTTGTTGGACAATTATTTGTAGACAACCTTACAAAGATAGATTAGGAGCAGGGGTTAAAGATATTGTACGAGAATATTGGTTGGAACATGCTCGAGTTTCACCAAATGCAAGAGATGTGATACGCAAAAGAATATCGCGAAATGTATATGAAAGCCAACCAAAACATATAATGGACATGACACAAGTACAATTGTTCAATAAATTCAAGGAAGATCATCGTGGAATTAATATATCAATCACTACATTTGTGCAACAAAAACCATGGTATGTTCGACCTATAACTATACGTGATACATGTTGTTGCCGTTATCATGTGCAATTTCAGTTATATTATGACACGTTTCTTGAATTTGGTAAAATGTTTTGGACAAATTCACCACCTCCGCCGACGATACGTGAATTCATATCTCAAATTTTATGTGAGAGAAATCACGATGAAGTATTTTATTCAAAGAAATGTGTCAATGGAAAACATTGTCATCATTGTGGAAATTTGGTGTTATTCCACAATAAATACCCTATCGATAATGATCAATCGTTGTCAAATGTAAATGTTGATTGGAAGAGATACGAATACATCAACTATACTACAAGTTCTAGTGATTCACGTTCCAAAAGAATTGATTTGCTAGAAGACAAGATATGCGTCACAGATTTTCTCAAAAAATTTGAAAACGAAATTTATAAATACACCCAACATTCACATAGAGCACGATGGCAAGATCTTCAATTCAAACAGTCTCGTGAAATTTTTCCACCCGGAACAATTTTGTCGGTGGTTGATTTTGCTGAAAACTATACATTTGCTGCACAAAACGAAATACAGAGTGAATACTATCACTCTGACCAAGTTTCGATATTTGTCCATGTTGTATATAGACATTCTCAACAGGATATCGATGGCATTGAAAGCACATGTGACAATCGAGATGTGATTAAAGAATATCACTTCTATATCAGCGATGATCGTACACACGACACACATTTTGTCCAACATTGTATAGAAAATATTTTCTATGACTCACTGAAAAAACGCGAAGTCAAATTCAAAGAGCATTGGATATGGTCTGATGGATGTGCGGGTCAATTTAAATCTTCACGATCATTTTTTTGGTTATGTCGACTTCATAAAGCGCTGAACATCAAACATCGCTGGAATTTCTTTGAAACTGGGCATGGAAAAGGTGAGCATGATGGTGCAGGAGCATGCGTGAAAAGAGCACTTCGAAGATGGCAAATGAACTATTCTTCAGCACGGTTTCATTCAGCTGCAGAGGTTGTCCAATGGTGTCAATTAAATCTAAGCCATGATTATAATCAACAATCAAAAGACGTGCGCAGGTATGTCCACTATTTTTTTAATTTATATTATTTCTTAAAATTAAAAAAAATGTATATACTAACATTTAAGTACACATGTACACTATTTATTGTGTAGGTTTTTTTGGCTTG
Organism: Larix kaempferi; assembly: GCA_027924585.1. Taxonomy (NCBI): domain Eukaryota; kingdom Viridiplantae; phylum Streptophyta; class Pinopsida; order Pinales; family Pinaceae; genus Larix; species Larix kaempferi. The sequence goes on from BSBM01000179.1 coordinate 13,910,087, forward strand.
TTGGGGTCCAAGATATAAATAGATCAATACCATATGACGCTAGCACCATACATGGAACTAGAGATCTTCACTCTATTCAAACAAAATCATTTCACAACGTGTTTGCATTTGACAGTAGAAAGCAATCATGCTTTTGTCATATTTGCATTGAAAATGTCGAATCTACAGAAGTTTGTGAAAACATAACAAACAACTACGTAAAAGCTTGGAGACACACAGAGATTAATCCAAAAGGAAAAATGCCACTGGCAAGTGTTGAAGAATTAGAATCAGAAGAAATAGCAATATCGTCTGATGGCGATAGAATTTCAGATCTCGTAAGAGAAGGTAATAAACTTGTTTTTGACTTTTTAATCAATTGTTCATTCTAATCCTTCGCCATAAGTGGTCAATTCAATTCATTTAAATACGCTAACACCAATCATAACTTGCACAGGAGATGTTTTCGCTGTGATTGCACCTATAGACAACAACGAAAATGTCAAATATTATTTGATGCGATGCACCGAAGGAAAAATGAAATTATTGGAGGACTACAACGACAACGGATTTACATACGAAAGAGGATCCATCATTTTAAAAGGCTACTTTTTTCAGCAGACGCATATGACTAAAAATTATGTATACTTTCAGGATTATGAGCCTGATGTTATATGTTGTCAATATAGTCATTTAGTATGTGCATCTCGAATAAAATTGATACAAGTTCCATCAAAAAAACAATTGAAAACCAAAAAATGGAAACTATCCATATGTGACCATGAACGGATAGTTGAAGATGGTATTCCATTACGATGTTTTTAACTATATATCAAAAATAAATTGATCTATATTTTTGTCCATGTCAATTGTTGTGTGCAATATATTTTTTGTCCAATTATCAAAATTGTTGTGCCCAATATATTTTTTCATTGAGATTTTATGAAATATTTTCTTGAATGACAACTAAGCTTAAATGATTGTACTTTAACATGCTTAAAAATGAATTCAAATATAATTTAAAAATTCAAAAGTACTTTATTCGGGTCCCCATATGTCTATTAGACCACTAAGGGATGAGATAACGGATGTGGCTATGCCCACTCCGCCCCGAATTTTTACTTTTGGTTGATTAATACTAACGAAAAAATACAAAAAGACCTATTAAATTTTGTAGTATATTAATCCATCGAACATGTTTCTTTAATACATACTTCACCATAAATATGATCTTAAATAGATGTCTTAAAATTGTAACCAAGTTCTCCGTCCCAAATCTTTAATTTAAAATATCGCTTGTGCAAATTCACATAACTGAAATCATGGCAAATGGAGATAACGATCATTTGATTTTTAATCACAAGCAAGGATTCCAGGATTGTGAAGCTTATGCTAAATTAGAGAAATGATTATTCCCAACAAATCAATGAAAATTCATCAAATTGTTGTTTAAAATCATTGCTCTAATTTAGCACAAACTTCACAATCCTGGAATCTTCGCTTATGATTAAAAAACAAAAAACCGTTACCCCCATTTGCCATGATTTCAGCCTTCATCAAATGTACCTGAACATTGAAAATAAAAATTAAATTAATTAAAAATCCATTAATTTTTCCCAACATTAATTCTTACCATAACATTCATTTTCAACATTGAATATTTCCTAACTTAGATTATCATTTTAAAAACATTTCCAACACCTCCCATTCATTCCTACCCTTGGGTTGCACCTATCAAGACATTTTAAACATTCATGCAAAACATATTATAATAACACTTATTCTCAACATAACAAATTGAAAACATTCATTCTTCCATAACACCTCCCATACATTCTTTCCCAACATTTCTTTTTCTCTAACACCTCCCATTCATTTTTTTCCAACATTGATTCTTACCATCACATTCATTGTCAACATTCAACATTTCCCAACTTGAAATAACATTTCAAACATTCCTAACACTTCCCATTTTCTAACTTCATAACATTCATTGTCATCATTCAACATTTCCTAACCTTGGATTGCACCTATAAAAACATTTCAAACATTCATGCAAAACATATTATAAATATTATCAAAACTCATGCAAAACATATTCTAAACATTTACCAAATGAGAAATAATGGACATGTACTCATGTATATAATCCAAAAAAGAGTTGATGAACTTGTGAATTCAATGTACATATATATATAATCAAAAAATAAATACCCTCCATGTTCAAAACAACACCAATATATAGATATCAACAAAAACTATAAAATCTGAACCACTATCCATCTCGACCAATATCTTTCCACTATTTTCCACTAGGACCTTCCCTGGGACTCAACTCCACCTACAACACACAGAAAAACAAATTATAAATTTAGATCATAAATTATTTAAACAATTTTAAACTAAATTCAAAATATTAAGATATTAAACTCATCTACAAAACAATTCAATTATTAAAAAAATCGTACATCAAATTCTTTGGATGCATGTCCACCACTTTTTTCCCCTAGAGACTTTCCTTTGGCTCCAAAAGATCTAAAAGAGCCAAGCTGCAACATGTACAAAAACAATTTTCAAATAAATCAAAAAAATATAAAACATTAAACTTATGTCAAAAATCATTTCTAGTTCGACAAAATTACCTCAGTGCCAATATCGGCATTCATTAAAGACCCCACATCTTCGCCCCCAATTTCCAAGTGGTCTCTTTCCTAAAATTTAAATTTTGTTAGTAAATAAAACATAGTAGATACAAATAATAAATTAAGCAAATTAACTTAAAACCAAAACAAAAAAATTAAAATCATTAGCTCACAAGAGATGGTAAACCATCTAAAAAGTTGGAATCTAATGAAACCTGCATAGATAAGTCAAATTAACAATAAGATACATTGATATTTATTAAAATTCAAGTAAACAAAAAAAATATCATGTTCAATCATAAATATTATAATTAAAATACCTCTCCTGAGCGCTCTTCATTTTGACTAGGATGCTCTTGATTTTGACTACTGGAGAATCGAAAATTATTTGCATTTAACATTCTCGTAAACTACAAACAAAATACATTTGCTTAATATACTTATTCCCATGTAGCAAAATATTCAATTCAAAATGATTAATAAAAAATCAAATAGATTATTATAGCATAATCAACAAACCTCTCCCATGCTCGATGTGTCATTAGATAACACATCTGAAGCTATATCTCGACAAAACTTAGCATAAGCCCTGAGATCATCAATGCTCAATGCATCTACCTCGTCATTCGTCTTGTAGACAAAACTCTGACGAAGAATAGCGCGAGCCTTCTCTCGCCCCAAACCAACTTCTACTCCTGCAAGAGCTGAAGCTAAACCATCACCTACTGATTCCCTTCCAATTGTCCCTAGTTGAGATGTTGTCTCCATCTCTGATCTTAAAGCCACAACCCTTGGTGGACGAGGTATCTCAGGTGGAGGTTGTATAGTGGCAGGGTCTCTAAGAGCACCTTTTCGATTATATATTCTACCCTTTCCAGCTCCATAAAAGTCAGAGGGAACATCGGTATAGTTAGGCTTCATACCTAGAAAAAACTCCGCATAAAAAAATCTAGCAAAATAATTAGGAACCTCATCGTTCCAAGGCAATCGACCATAAGCTGCAAGAAATCGATCATATATGAAATGTGCAATTTGAGGATGCTTGAAATATTGCACTTTCAACATTTTTCGCTTAAGGCCTTCTTTGAAATTGAACATTGAATTGGCTTGTTCTCTACTGACTCTCTCCTTCACAACCTCCCACTTATCTGGACCCATAACTTGCTCCTTTCGCATCCGCATCAAATGAACAAAACTATTTGTAGTTGGTCCAAGCTCATCGTATGCATCAATGAATTTTTGCAAAGATGCCAAAACAACCTCTAGACTTTGTCGACTCTCTGGAGGGAGATCCAAAGAACAAAGATCATTGTTCAACCTGTCATAGTGGGATTTACAACTTTCAAGAATAGTTTGTTGCACAACACCTCGCCATGGAAGCTCATCAGGTAAATCAGACGGATACGTTGATATGGGTGTACACCCCTCAGCTAGTGGAACATATGTCGTCCTAGCTCTAGGAGGAACTTCAGGACCCTGCTCTCCACCCACACCTATTCCATCATCTATATTCCTATCTTGATCTTCCCCTCGCTCCATCGAATTACGCACATCTTCTGAACATCGCTCTGCTTCAAATATAGCCGTAGTCAAAAATTAACTTTTTCCATAAATTCAACACACAAAAAATACAAATTATACATTATTAAACATTAATGTTCATACCAACAGAACGTTGGGATCGACGCTCTCCCACAGAAGACAAAGGAGAATCATTTGTACCCCCTCGAACTTGTTGGTGATCAAACGACTCGGACCCATGCAATAAACCTGAACCCTGCGGTGAATTCGACAACCTTCGACTACCAATTGGAACACCAATTCCTGAAGATTGTGATGACCTCCTACGCTTTCCCTTCGCAGACTCTCTTTCCATTTGATATAACTTCTAAATTTACACAAACATTAACATATTGAAAATGTACATAACTACCACTACAAGCATCAAGCCAATATTTGATTAAAAACTCCAACAAAATTTAAGTCCCCCTCCTAACTCTAATTAATTAACTAAAATTCCTTACCCTACCTAATATTGCAACATAAAGAACATATCTAATAATCATTTCATTATAAAACACAATTAATTGAAATAGTATAATAACCTTAAAAACTTTTAATCCAACAAATATGTTTGAATTATATATGTCAACAAACAAACATCTCACTAAACATATATATGTATTCTTATTAAAAGAATTCTAACTTATATTTATGATAATACAATTTACACACATTGAAGTTGTACATGTTAACTCTACAAACTCAAAACATATCTATTAAAAATCTGCATTCAAAATGCAGAGCTTCCTCAAATAGTATAACATAAATATACCCTTATTAAGAAACTTCTAGTTAAGATCTTTGATAAAACAATTTACAAACATTGATGTTGTACATGTTCATTCTACAAAATTAAAAACATATCTCTTAAGATCTGCGTAAAAAATGTAGAGCCACCTAAAATATTATAACTTACTTTCTTTTGTAAGTTACTCTCCTAACTCTAAGAACAATATTGCAGCATAAACATGACATCAATAATCATCCCATATTGTAATAGTTCAATCACCTTCCTAATTTTTAAACTATCACTTATGTTTTCATTCTATATCTCAATAAACAAACATTCCTTAATTTTTATAAAAAAAATACTTAATAACTTACAATATTGAATTTTTAAGTGACTTTCTAAGTTAACTCTGTTCATGAACAAAGTTCATGAACAGAGTTCATGAACTCAATTGACATTCTTGTACCTGACTTAACATCGTCACACCACATGTTGATCATTTATAAAGTTGTTTAATATATCCTTTATCATCACTTTATTGAGAATTTGGAAAACTTAATATGAAACTCATCAGGGATTAAGGTATAAATATCCATATATATAAAGAAGCAATAATTTCATGCATATCATAGCATATCATGAACAGAACTCTGTTCATGAACAGAACTCTGTTCATGAACAGAACTCTGTTCATGAACAGAACTTCTATGATAGCAAATGAACATTCATGGTTGATGGAATAGTAGTAAGTTCATAGTTTTCTTAATATTATACAGATACCCAATTCCAAGTAGGAGGTTGAGATTCATTGTTGAATGCATGTAATTAGATTGAATCAAAAACGACCGCCTACTTTAATGGGGTTAGTTCATCTCAATTATCTAAAAGCTTACGTCAATCAGAGAACCAATACCCTTTGAACAATGATAACAACATTATTACAGCTAAAAATCATTAACTAATCATAGCTAGTACTATTATATTATTCATATTCATATCTAACCTATAAATAATGGAATTCTGTTCATGAACAGAGTTCTGTTCATGAACAGAGTTCAAGAACAGAACTCTGTTCATGAACTCAGTCCACGAACAGAACTCTGTTCATGAACTCAGTCCACGAACAGAACTCTGTTCATCAACTCAGTTCACGAACAGAACTCTGTTCATGAACAGAGTTCACGAACTGAACTGTTCATGAACAGAGTTCACGAACTGAACTGTTCATGAACAGAGTTCACGAACTGAACTGTTCATGAACAGAGTTCACGAACTGAACTGTTCATGAACAGAGTTCACGAACTGAACTGTTCATGAACAGAGTTCACGAACTGAACTGTTCATGAACAGAGTTCACGAACTGAACTGTTCATGAACAGAGTTCATGGACAGAAAACTGATTCTCTAAAATAAAAACTGCATTTTAAAACATTTAACCTTCCAATATTAAAAAGCACTACAGATTTTTTGAATTCTAATACTGCCAACAACATAAAAACAAAGTTTACGACGATGCATACCTCTATATAAAAATGCAGTGAAGAATCGTCGATCGCAACGCCGCCTCTATTCAACCCAGCAACGCTCAAAACAACACCTATTTCCTTCACAAACAACAACGAACGTCATTACATAAGCCCTATAACATTAACAAACAGAAATATTAAGTAAAAACAAAGGAAAAACGCACCTTCAACCGTTCAGATAAAGCCGCAACACCTTCAAAGCAGCCACCTACCAACACACACCTGACAACGAACACAGACCAACCGTCTGAATACCACCAACGAGCAGCAACTAGCAGAAATCCCAACCCGACGAAACGAGAAAACCGACAATCGACAGCAGAAGCAACCAACAAACTCGCTGCTAAAAACGAACAGAGCAAGGGCAGATCACACCCCGAAGAAACGTAAGAAAAGACGAACGACAGCAGCAATGGAGCAGACGCGAGTCGCGGAAAAATAGCCAGCCATGAAACACAAGCAGCGCGGCGAGCAGCGGGGTGGCGAGCAGCAGGTTGGGGCGTCGGCAGGGTGGCAGAGGACTACAGCGGGCCCATGCGGGGTCCAAATAATTCCAACAGGGAATGACAAATGGCAGCTGATGCTGTCTTTTTATGCAGAATAATTATTCGGCCGAATAATTATTCGGCCGAATATATATTCGGCCGAACAATTACTCGGCCGAATAAATATTCGGCCGAACAATTATGCGGCCGAACAATTATTCCGCCGAACAATTATTCGGCCGAATAATTGTTCGGCCGAATAAACTATTGCCCGAAATTTTTTTCCGTCCGGCAACCGTTTGCACAAATTTCAAGAGTCTCCGTTAAACGGGACGGAGAACTGTTTGTGGTTATTCGGCCGAATAACTTCAAAATTATTCGGCCGAATAATTTCAATTATTCGGCCGAACAATTATTTTTATTCGGCCGAATAATATTTTTATTCGGCCGAATAACTTCCGCTAAGACGATTTTGCACTGATTTCTCACGAAAGTGTTACCCACCTTCACGTTTTCACCCAGGCGTGGGTGGAGTCTTCTATGACTCTGAAGGAAACAAGATGAAAGACTACGCTTGGGGTATTGGAGGGTGAAAATGTGAATTTGGGTAACACTTTTGTGAGAATCGGGTGCAAACAAAACGTAGCGGAGGTTATTCGGCCGAATAATCAATGTTATTCAGCCGAATAACCCATACTTTATTCGTCCGAATAACTAGTAGCGGTTCTCCATTAAAATTAACGGGGACCTCAAAGTGTGTGCGAGGCAGTGCCTGCCGGAAAAAACATCCAGGTTTGTTAGTTTATTTGGCATAAAAGCCCGGCTGCGGCCATTATTTTTCATTTTTTTTGCTAACAGCTTTGGACCCTACTCCAACCCAGCCTATGGACCCTACTCCGACCCCGCCTGTAGATTCTCTCCCTCCTGTGGACCTTGCTACTATCATAGACGATTTCACCATCTGCCACCCTTTCTTGCCACCCTCTTTTGCCACCCTGTCGAATTAAACATCCGCCACATCCTGTCGAATTAAACATCCACCACCCTTTCATCAACCACCATCTCGCCACCAGCCATCTCGCCATCCGCCACCCACCATCCTCACCATCTCGTCACCCGCCATCTCCTCATCTTGCCATCCGCCACCTTTTCGACATCCACTCCTCGTCGGATCTGCCACCACCTATATCTTACAGGTTCACCATCGAGGTTTGGTGTGGAGTTTATGGGTTAGGAATGGAGGTTACAGCATCGGTGTGAACTTGATAGCATGTTGATTTCACAGGTCTGTTTTTAGTTTTAGTTGTTTTAGATTTAGCTTCGATTTTTGTTTCATTTTTTTTCTTTTGCTAATTAATTTTTTTTGCAGGACAATTTGCTTCGTTCAGCAAGTTGGTGTTCGAATCTGTTGTGGAGTTGGTGTTCGTGTTCGGTTCTACGAGTTTGTGGCTTGCTCCTATTTGTGGGGTTCAACGAATTGTTGTCTGCGAGTTAATTTTCATCAAAAAACAGGTATGTTCTTAAAAAGTCTAGATTGTCAATTTTAGCGTATTAGATAGTCAATTTTAGCACGAAATTAGCCTCTTATGTTGTTGTACATCAATTGATTACGGTTGTTAGATAGTTGTAACAAGGGTTTAAAAAAATTAAGATAGAGATCTATACTTTATGTTCTTGAACTCTGTTCATGAACAGAGTTCAACAACTCTGTCCATGTTCTTATATAATGTTTATACACTCGTCTTAAGGATTTCATCTTATTAGTTCTTCTTATATGGAAATTTAAGAATAATTTTATAAATATTTTTCACAATTCATTGAGTCATTTACTATTGTGAGTGTTTCTATCTCGACAATCAATTTATGTATTACCCTAGTCATATACGCTTTGTATTGAATTATAAGTTAGCTCGTTATTATAGGTAAGATGCCTCTTTTAATTTTTCCGAATGAACTAAAATATGAAATTTATAAAATACAATTATAAATAATGATAATAATTGATAAATTTATTTTATCTTTAGTTGCGATTAAGTTAGTTACGATTATGGAAAAGTTAAAGTTATTACATTTGAAATAGCTAAGTAATAAATTGTTGGGATTATAATTCCTAAATGGAAATACATTAGTTACCAGAGATAATATTTCTATGTTGAAATAACTTAGATAGAAATTAGTTTACATATGTAATATGTAACAAACTTAGTGTCTTTCCCCAACAAAGTAGTATCTAAAAGTTGGGAATGAGGGGTTCTATACATGGTAGACTTAAAACTTCTTTAGAAGTACAAATGTAAATAATTGATAACGAGGAAAATTTCAATGGATGTTTCACTCAATGATGACACATTTATAGCATAACTTTTGGGTTTGAAATATAAATAGTATTGAGTTAGTTAAACTTATTTAACTATTGATTTTTCTTATATGATAAGAAAGAAAAATATAAATAGTATTGAGTTAGTTAAATTTGTTAAACTATTGATTTTCTTATGTTGTAAGAAAGAAAAATAGAAGTAGTTTTAAAATTCTATTTGCAAATGGTATTTCCGCTTTATGTATAGGTTTCTCTTTTCGGTTGAAATTTGCACGATTTGGATAGATTTCATGAACTCTGTCCATGTGGACATAGTTCATAGATCAATATATTGACCTAAATTTCCAACACAACAAAGACAATTGTATTGTACACATTATTTTTATGTATTTAGGAAATCCTTGTTAAGAGGTATTGATATCAAAACATGATAGTATTATGCCACAAATATATGGAAACATGAGACTCGCTAATAGTTTCTCCACATTAATAGTGATCCAATGATATTAGTCCACCTAGCATTGAGTTCACACTAAGTTGACACTAATCGAACTCCTTTGAGTTCAAGATATAGAATTGAATTGGGATACCAAATTATATTTAATACAATAATTTATATTTTAATAAACAAATTAACATTATACTCTAGAGTTAATGAACTAGATTTCATGAATTGAGAAACTAATTGAGGGAAAATTGTGGTCTTGAGTTTTTGGCAGGCAATGCTGATGATTCATGGTATTATGTTTTCTTTTGTTTGCAACAAAGCAAACTTGGAAAACATAATACCATGAATCGTCATCGTTGCTAGGATGAACACTTGTAACCTTCACTTAATATTTAACCATATTGGTTCCATTCATTTAAAACATCAAAAACACTTAAAAGATTGGAAGATTAATTCATCATACATCCAACAATATTATCAATACTCATTTTAAAAACTATTAGATTATATTAGGTATATTTAGGTCCTTATCAAAGAACTTAGTTTCCTTAGCAGCTAGGTCTTAGAATTTGTAGAATTAATATGTATACTTTGTATATGTTTTGAGTTGATAGTTGTGTAACCGTAGATATCATATCAAATGGAAAGAGATCAGTCTTCGAGGCAAAAGCATAGGAGGTCATCACATTCTTTTGGAGTTAATGTCCCATTTGGCAATCGAAGATTGTCTACTTCACCTCGTGATTCAAGCTTATTGTACATTTCACATTCAACTGATCATTGGCGAGGCGATAGGAGTATAGATGGTTCCTCTTCACCTTTTGTGGGAGAACATCAATCTTGACCTTCTGTCGGTATGAACATCAATATTTTAATACATGTATAAATTGTATTTTTGTGTGTACGCAGTTTGTACATGTTTACACATAAATTTGTTTGTATTTGAATTAGAGAAGGAGGAATATCGAGCAAGGGAGACAGACGTGGGTGGAGAGCAAGGTCACCAAGAGGTTCTTCATCCTACAAAGGGTGAGGAAGGTCGAGCCAGGACGCAATTTGTTGAACTAGCTGAGGGTTGTACACCCATATCAACTTATCCATCTGATTTATCTGCGGAGCTTCCATGGGAAAGTGATCTTGAACAAACGACCCTTGAAAGTTGTAAATATCACTATGACAGGCTGCAACGTGATCTTTCTTGTTTGGATCTCCTTCCAGAGAACAAACAAAGTATAGAGATCGTTTTGGGATCATTACAAAAAATCATTGAGGTATATGAGGATCTTGGACCAACAACAGATGGTTTTGCTGACTTGATGTGGAGAAGAAGGGCCCAAGTGATGGGTCCAGATAAGTGGGATGTTGTGAAGGAGAGAGTGACCAAAGAACAGGACATGGGAATGTTTAACTTCAAAGAGGGCCTAAAGTGAAAAGCATTGAAAGTGCAATATTTTAAGCACCCTCATCTTGCACATCATTTATATGATTGGTTCCTTGCATCCTATGGTCGGTTTCCATGGAGTGATGAGGTTTCTAATTATTTTTCCATAATTTTTATGCTCAATTTTTTTTGGATACAAAGCCATACTATATTAATATTCATTCCAACTTTTACGGAGTTTGAAAGGGGCTAATATACAATAGAAAAGGTGCTATTAGAGATCCCAGTACTCTTCGACCTCCACCTCAGATATCTTGCCCACCTAAGCTTGTGACTTACAAATCAGAGATGGAGCCCACATGAGAACTTGGGACAATTGCAAGGCATGTTGTTGTTGAAGGTTTAACTTCAGCATTTTTAGGAGTTGATGTGGGTTTGAGTCGAGAGAGGGCTCGAGCCACTATTCAAAAGAATTTTGTTTACAAAACGAATGATGAGTTAGATGGAATGAGCATTGAAGATCTCAAGGCTTATGCTAAGGTTTGTCGTGATATAGCTTCGGATGTCCTGTCCAATGACACATCAAGTTTAGGAGAGGTTTATGTACTTTCAATCTATTTATTTTTTTTATTCATTTTGAATTGAACTTTTTGTTACATTATATCTATGTATGATATTATGCCTGTTTTAATGTATAGTAATAAATACATTACGTAAATGTTTATTGGTTGTAGTTTTCTAGAATGAACATAATTTTCGAGTCTCCACTAGTGAAAATGTACAAAATGTAGAAGAGCATCTTGGAGAGATATATTTATTATTTACATATTTATATTTATGTTTGAAAGATATTTTCTCATTTTTTTTATTTTAATTTAACTATGTATCTTATTGTTAATTTGACTTATCCATGCAGGTTTCTTTAGATTCGAACTTTTTAGATGATTTTCCATCTATTGTGAGCTAATGATTTTAATTTTTTTTTTTGTTTCTGTTTTAAGTTAATTACTTAATTTTAGTTTTTTTTGCTTGCATTGTGTTTTATTTATTAACAAAATTTAAATTTTAGGGAAGAGAACATCTGGAAATTGGCGGTCAAGATATGGGTTCCTCGATGCATGTGGATATTGGTACCGAGGTAATTTTGTTCATAATTGAACTATTCTATGATATATAAGTTTAATATTTAAATTTTTTGAATTTAGTTTGAAATAGATTAAATAATTTATGAGATTCATAAATTGCTTTTATACATGTTGCAGCTTGGGTCTCTTCCATCTCTTGGAGGAAAAGGGAAGACTCCAATGGAGGGGTCTCTTCAATCTATTCGAGGCAAAGGAAAGACTCCAGTGGTGGATGTCCATATAGAGAATTTGAGGTACAATTGAATTGTTCTCACTAAGTTTTTTTGACCCAAAATTCGACGGCGAAAAAGTCGAATTTGCTACAACCTATGGTCGACTATCCGACAATTTCAGTCTTTTTTTTATCATCGGTGGGATATCGGCTAAAATCTGACATAGTTCAACATGTCGAATATTCGACTACCATACCGTATCGGTTAACCGGATTCCTCCAGCTTCATAGGTAGTCGGATAAGCGATAGCGTTAACTTCCAATATTTGTCAGATACCATCCTTTCACCATCGATTATGCGTCGGTTTAGTCGTTGGTTAAGCGACCTATCTGCCTTAAAAAAAAGCCAGTTCCGATGTTCCGAGATGTCGGAAGTATAGCACAAGCGTAGTATATCACCCTGCAATCGTCGAATAGGTCGTCGATTAAGTGACGTGGATAACATAGCAAAAATAATGGATCCGATGTTCCAATCCGTCGGAAGAATTGCAAAACCGTCAGATATTACCCTACGGTCGTCGGTTAAGCAACTACCCAATACATTTTTTTTTTTTTAAATAGCATTTTTCAAATAAAATTTTTCATACTACAGGAAATCAATATATTCTATCTCTATTGTGGAAATATGTAGAATAATTACATATATATATAACTGAGAACCCCATTATGCTCTTCCCATTGTATTAGCAACGGAGTAGCCTAAGGGAATAGAGCCGTTGTAATAAAGCCATTGTTTTAGAGTCATTGTATTAAGAGGCGGAGTCAATCATTATTCAAGTGGACCTACAGGCTAGTGGGTACCTATTAAGTTGGCACAAAAGACTGTACTCTAAGTCTCAAGTGCTAATGTCTATGGAACTTACTTTATGGACTACAGGCTTTCCACGTAGCAGAATAACAGGACTGGGAAGTTATGTAACATTGTGGCATATTCGTCACAAAGAGATGGTAGTGTGCTTCCACTATGTCAAGGTACTCTTACCTAACTTCTCTAATTTGGTATACTGAGGAGTTTGTATATTCATGTATGAGATCATATTCTTTGAATAAGGCTCATTCGATAGTTAATGGGTAGTTACTTAATGTAAAAGACTCATTTTTATTAAATAAGAACCAGTAGGTGGTTGGTAGTCATTAATTTTGAGATTGCATATAGTTAGGGTTTTGGTAGTTATTAAGAAACCATTTATAGCTCTAGAAGGATGTATATTGTTTTGTCAAAGATTGGTATTGTATTGAAGCTTTGCTCAAAGGAGCTCATCCTCTCCAAGAGGCCCATGAACATTACTCTCTCTTTTTGAATTTATTAATACAAGTGTTATATTTTGCAAGTTTAATCTCTTTCTTGCATTTTCTTTTGTTCACTTATATTTATTTGAGGTTAAGCTGGATATTGATTCCAAGGAAATTAAAGAGAAGGTTAAGGATATTGATTCTAGTGCATCATTTACTCAACCTTTGAATTTATGGAAACTCGAAATTGGTTATGAGGAGCAACCAAAAATCACAACAAGCTCCAAGAAATTGTGAAAATTTAAACAACACGCGTGTGGGTTGTAGAAAGCCATCATCGTAGCCATTCATTGAGCTCCTCTCTGTTTCAAGATTAATTTCATATTCTCTATTGAACAGGGCCAACCACGTAAAGGTGGAAGCTCTTATGGCCCCTCCCCCCCCTCACATCACTCTCAATTCCCCATACCCAATGCATGCACTCGAAAAAAAACAAATATGTGCAAATTCATCCATTTTTTATCATGAACTTTAATCCATTATTTATTCAATAAATGCTAACATTCACTAAACCATTGTTTATGTCGATACACACATTCATTCAATAGAAGATAACATTCAATAAACCATTCATTAATCATTCAGTCAACACATTCATTCAATAAAAGCTGAAATTCAATAAAGGTAACAGTTTACTACACTGAATCATTAAAACATTAGAAAATTCATTAAACCATTCAATGAATTCCCGTCATCCAATGAGTTCTCGTGGTCTTCAGTTTCATCCTGGCAACGATTGACGAATCATGGTATTACGTTTCCCTTCGACTGCAAATGACAAACTCATAGTTCACTATTAAGGTTTGTCTAGCAAAGCTGACAATAAAAGAAATATTGATAGTGAACTATGAGTTTTCCATATTGCAGCTTAAGGGAAACGTAAAAATAGAATCAATCGTCACTGTTGTCAGGATGGAACTCAAGATAGCGGAAATACTCCTTGGATGGCGGGTGTGGGTCATACCGAATTGATAAACTAATAGAGGGAAAACACAACGAGAATCTAAGACGATTGCATAGTGAAATGCATACACAATGAATCAAGGTTGAATGTGGTATCCCGCCATCTCCCATTGTGAAATGCATGCAGAATGAATCGAGCTTGAAGGTGGTAGCCTTGGGACTAGACATAGGTCGTAGGTTTGAATCTCCTCAGTTCAGTTCGTACCCTATTATTTTTTCGATGCAAACTATATGTTTTCTTTAATTTGTTGTTGACTTTAATTCTCTAGTGTAGGAGGAGCCATTATGGTCAAGTTTCATTCATAAAAAAAAGATGGACATTCACAACAAGCAGCATGTCTCTAATTGTTGTCGATGTATTCTAGCTTAGTTGCAAATATCATGCTTCAGAAGAAGCCAGCCTTGAATGGTAAATATACCAATTTGGAAGGGTTTAATGTGAGGTTAAGGATATTGATTCCAGTGCATCATTTACTCAACCTTTGATGTTGTGGAAACTAGAAATTGGTTATGAGGAGCAACCAAAAATCACAACAAGCTCCAAGAAATTGTCAAAATTTAGACAACACGTGAGTGGGTTGTAGAAATCCAGCATCGTAGCCATTCATTGAGCTCCTCTCTTTTTCGAGAATAATTGCATATTCTCTACTGAACAGGGCCAACCACGTGAAGGTGGAAGCTCTTATGACCCCCCCCCTCACATCACTCTCAATTCCCCATACCCAATGCATGTACTTGAAAAAAACAAATATGTGCAAATTCATCCATATTTCATCATGAACTTTCATCCATTATTCATTCAATAAATGCTAACATTCACTAAACCATCGTTTCAGTCAATCAACACATTCATTCATTAAAAGATAACATTCAATACACCATTCATTAATCATTCAGTCAACACATTCATTCAATAAAAGTTGAAATTCAATGAAGGTAACAGTTTACTACACTGAATCATTAAAACATTAGAACATTCATTAAACCATTCATTCATTCATTAGACCAAAAATAGTGGACAATATATTGTTATCAAAAATATTTAGATGTTGTTTTTCCTGTCCTTATTTTTATAAGTTTTTCTTCTCTTCAGTGGTATATAATCTATGAGAGGACCATCTACATCATATGGACTTTCTCTTCCAGTTCTTGGTTCTTAAGAAGGCGCTTTTGGTGATGTTTGCAATATCCTAGCTGATTGTTGTTCTAGACCTGGATTTTGAGGCAAGGGGTTTGGATTTTCTGCAACGATGTGAAAATCTTACATCGTTATATTTTGCTATTGTAATGACAAGTTTTTCATTTAAAAAAATTCATTACGAAGGTGTTTTTTTACCAGGTGTGACCATATCATGTTGTTGATGTTCTTGTCCAGTCTCAACCTGTATAGTTTCACCCTCTACATGCTCTGTAGTTCAAATACGGTGAACTATAATTAATGGTCACCATTTGAAATGCTATACATAAAATTGTAGCATATGAATAAATTCATTACTGGGATTTGAAGCTTGATCATCGATTTGTTGTTGTCCCTCATCAACACTAATGGGATCATTACTTTCCTGTTAAAAACAGAGTCAATATTTTACATCAAGTATTTGGAATGAAAATATTCCACAAGCAACAAATCTTCATTAAACTATATAGATTCTATATACCTGTGCAACGGATGTATTGGTACCACAAGACTACGTTTGCTCAGATAAGCTTCTTCTACGTTCAACAACAGCTCCAAAGCCTTCCTGGAAGCCAAGCTTCATGTCTTCCTCTATGGGTACTTCATTGAATCGATCGGCCTGCATATTTGCTTATCGTCGTTAATTAACATTTTACGGTGCAATAAAACGAAAAATAATTTCAATTTATTATTTGTATTCATTGTTGGTTTCTCGAAACTTACAAACCATGCCACCAAATTCGAATAACCACCAGGGCCAAGCTTGCGCTGACCTATTTTTTCTAGTCTTGCCTTTGTGGCCTTTGATGTGTCTGGTAGCCTATGCAAGTGTTGAAATACGTTAGATGTTCCAAGTTCAATATAGAAATCAAGGATAATAAGGTTTAGAATTATATTGCAGAAAGTATTGCATACCTCCCTGTGCCTGGTGTTAGCTTTCCTTCTCTTCTCAGAGCCTTCTCCTTTCCATCTTCCACTAGAGCTCTCCACTCCATTGCTGGAATCATTGGTGAGTGCTCATACCTATGGTTTCTTTCGAGGTGTGTCCTATATTGGTCTCGGACAACCTTCACTTGTTGACAACCCTTTTTCAAGACATTGGCATGACTGAAGGTTTTCTCCCCGAACAGGCCAACCAACCGATTAGTGAGTTCATCTTTTAAATGTTTCGGTTGTCTATCCCACCTTGTTTGGATGGTGGGCTCGAAGACCTCCAAGCAAAAGTCATTCATATGTTTATAGAAAACATTGTTTCCTGCACAATGATCATGCCATGATCATAATTAGTTGATAAAAAATGTTTTATCGGTATATTACAATGAAATTATAAACACTAATTAACCTGATCAACTATGATTAATTACCTGAGATCGTCGGTATCTTTATTGGGACGAGATCTTTGTCCACCAAAAATGTTGTCTCTAGTGTTCCCATGCTTTTGACATGGGAAGATCCTGGAAATGTAGCTTGTTTGACATCAAAATTAATAGGGGACTCAGTGTCAACCCCTTCTTGTGGACGATCCATTGTGTGTTGGTCAGTAGTGGCTATTGCGCTCACAGCGGGGTTCCATGGTGTTTCGGAACGTGTTGCCGACTGTTCGGTCGACAACAATGGCAAAGGATTCAAACTACGTGGAGTCATTTGGTCGTGATGCGAAGTCTCTCCACGAGCCTCGCTGGGGCCAACACCACCTTGACCAATATTGTGTGGTCCCTCATAATTCTTTAAATACACACCACGTCTTATACGTTCAATACTATCATATAAAAGAGAACATTATAAAGATTTAAATGAATTATTCTATGATTCAAGATTCCTCAACTTACTCGCAAGTTATTACATTTATGTTCCAACAATGCGATCCTTTCTTTAATTGTGCTTGTCTACAGAACCTGGATTACTAGAGAAAGGATTTCCGCAGTATATATATTCAACAATTTCTCTGCCATCTTCAGCGGGTGTGCGGCTTCACCAATTTTTTCGCAATCGTGAAGCACCTCTGCCACTTCAGGGTCTAACGGAAAATCTTGCGATGCTGATTCATACTACGATTCACTAGTGGGATGCAAAGTTAGTGCTTCATTTGATCGATCGAACCAACCAATCGAATCTGACCCGCCAAACTTGTTTAGAATTACTTCAGAAAAATGAGGCGTCATACTATTTGAAGGGTCGGAAAATGAGAAGTGATTCTTGGTTTCCATTTTGCTAACTAATTGGGTGAGAGAATCAACCATTTTTTGTATGTCCTCTATAGTTTACATGTTATGTGTGTTTATCATGGGACCATTAGGTCCATCAAACAAGTTAGTGATGATTTATCCCAACACAATCAACGACCTAAGAGGATTTCCTTGTGAGGGTCCATAAGCAATGGTACTAGCGAGTCCACGAAAAAATAAGTTATTTCAGAGTGAAACCATGATGATCAAATTACTCCTTGTTGAGTATCATTACATGGTTTTTAATTCTCCATTAATGGTTGGTGTCAGTCATTTTTTAGTCTAGAAACCCTCCCACACCGTAAATGCATGCATCTAGTCTAGCCATGCCGAATTTCATTCCAAGCCAACACATGATATTTAAAACATTTCAACGTTGGTCCCATGTATCACATTATTTAATTTATAGGTATGATTTATGATGCTGCAATGGTGAGTGTCATTTATTCGAGTCTTGAAACCCTCCCACACCGTCAATGCATGTGTCTAATATCAGACTTCTGACTTCAAAAGAATCTGACGAGATCGCTAAACCACTGATGACAAACACCGTTGGTTTTTCTAGGTAATAGCTGCGTCGGATATCATATAACGATGATGATCATGATGAAGATCATGATGATGATGACGATGATGAAGATGATGATGATGATGATGAAGATGATCGATGATGATGATGATGATGACGATGCTGATGAAGATGATCGATGATGACAATGATGATGACGACGATGATGATGATGATGACGATGATGACGATGAAGACGATCGATGATGACGATGATGATGACGACGATGATGAAGATATTGCTGCTGATGATGAGGAAGATCATGATGATGATGATGATGATGACGATGATGATGAAGACGATCGATGATGACAATGATGATGACAGTGATGATGATGATGATGATGACGATGACGATGACGACGATGATGATGATGATGACATTCGATGATGAGGATAATGAAAATGAAGGTGATCGATGATGACGATGATAATGAAGATATTGCTGATGATGATGAGGAAGATGATGATGATGATGATGATGGTGAGGATGATGATGATGATGCTGATCACAATGATGATGATGATGATGGTGGCTGTGACGACGACGATAAACATGATGCTTCTACTGATGATGATGATGAGAATGATCAAGATGATGATCAAGAAGAAAAAGATGATGATGATGAAGATGATCACGATGATGACGACGACGATGATGATGATGATGATGTTTGAGTCTTGATAATTGTGCATTTCCTTACTAAGCTTCTCTCTGTTTCAAAAATAAATTAATATTCTCTACTAAACAGATCCAACCACATGAAGGTGGAAGCTCTTATGGCCCCTCCCCCCCCTCACATCTGTTAAATTTTGAGCATTAATTCACAATACTCTAGGATCTTTACTGAGAGAATAACATATACATAATATCAATGTATAACAATCACAATAAGCATCACAAGCATCACAAGAATCAAAAGCATGAGAGACAAGAGACACAGAGTTTCCGTGGGGAAAACCCTAAGGTGAAAAACCCCACAACTTCCTCAGAGATAGAGAGAGAAATGGCTCAACCAAAGTACAACCAAAATACACTGAGATAGTCTCCTAGTAGCAGATGATCCTCCTCCTCACTAGTGCGCCACTTTCTGAGTGAGAGAGAGATGACTTTTTCGAATGATCTAAATAGAGATCTCCTGATCTCTATTTATACTAACCTATTTTCCCAGTGACCTTATGGGGCCGAATTGTCTAGCTAGGTACATCCACAATATAATATATATATTTCAGGGCCGACCCCAGACATGGTGGTCTAATAACCCATCGGCAAGTACACACACTTGCGACACTTGTCAATCCACATGACGACACTTCCTTATAGAGGAATAACACATCTCTAATAAGGGTACAATAAATATATATGAAATACATATATGAAATACATTCCGAAGTTACATATACATTAACACTCCCTCTTAACTAGGAAGGTATTTCTTGACACAGATCTGCTAGACAAGTTTTCTTCTCGGGATCATCGTCATCAATGCGTCGTCACTGCTGCTGCTATCTCAACCAATCTATGAATCTACTCGTCATAGGAAGTTCTACAGAGCCAGTCCTTTTTCATACTGGATGTAGGCCCACCACCTGCAGGTCTTCGTCATCACTGGCCAAACTGTGGAATCCTAGGGACTTATTACGTGCATCACAAAACCTCGAAAGAGCATCCCAGGCTGTTATGAGCACACGGCTCTACCTATAGGATCTCCCAGGGCCATATTATATGTGACCTCACCGCAAAACCTTGCAAGAGCATCCCAGGCTGTTACGAGCACACAGCTCTACCTATAGGATCTCCCAGGGACAGATTATATGTGGTCACCACAAAACCTCGCAAGAGCATCCCAGGTTGTTATGAGCACACAACTCTACCTATAGGATCTCCCAGGGATAGATTATATGTGGTCATGGAAAAACCTCGATAGAGCATCCCAGGACTTATTACGAGCACACAGCTCAACCTATCGGATCTCCCAGGGACATATTATATGCCATAGGACAAAACCTCGAAAGAGCATCTACCAGATATCCCAGGGCCAGATTATATTCCATAGGAAAAACCTCGAAAGACTATCTGCAGATCTCCCAGGGCCAAATTATATGTCCTCCCAGAGAAAAACCTCGAAAGAGCATTTGCCAGATATCCCAGGGCCATATTATATGCCATAGGAAAAACCTTGAAAGACTATCTGCAAATCTCCCAAGGCCAAATTATATGCTCATCTGCACAACCTGATCCACGACCATAGAGTATCAACCTGATACTCACCATACATCATCCTGATGTACACATGATCATCATGATCATCATCACTGCAACATCCTGCTACATGTCATCTGGAGCAACATCCTGAAGCTCATCATCCATGATCATCCTGATCATACAATGCATCTACCTGATGCATACCAAGTATCTACCTGATACATATCATCATACATGATCCACCTGATCATACAGTGTATCCACCTGATACAAATACAAATACATGATACATATCAACATACATGATCTACCTAATCATACAATGTATCCACCTGATACGTATACAGATACATGGTCCAAGCATCCGACATGATTCTTATACAAACTACATACACATGATCCAACCGATCATATCCAACATCCAACATGATGCATACATACATATACATATAAATGATCCAACTAATCATATCCAGCATCCAACATGATGCATACATACATATATAAAAATGATCCAACTGATCATACAAAGCAGAAACCAGAACATCATCCTGATGCTCATCATACAGCGCTTACATCCACAGCCATGTGAAGGATCCTCCTTCCAACATGCTTGGAATGGCTTCAGCAAATGTGTCCATCACTTCTTCCTCGAAGTGTCATCAATCCGAAGAACACCAAGCCTCTCTCTAAAGTACTCGAACTTCACCCTAGCTAGTGGCTTCATCAGCACATCTGCAATCTGCTCATCTGTAGCAACATACAAGAGCTTCACAGCTCCTCTCTGCACAATATCCTTGATATAGTGATATTTGATCTCTATGTGTTTCGACCTGTCATGAAACACTGGGTTCTCGGACAGCTTCACACAACTTTGGTTATCACAGAAGATACTAGTAGCATCCAACGGGAGATCAAATAACTCAGACAACGGGAGATCAAATAACTCAGACAATAGCTTCCGTAGCCATACTGCCTCACAACTAGCTGAACAGGTTGCAACATACTTTGCCTCAGCTGTACTCAGTGCTACGCAGGATTGCTTCCTGCTAAACCAAGAGATCACACCTGATCCCATACTGAAGCAGCACCCAGATGTGCTCTTCCTATCTGCAGCATTGCCAGCCCAATTTGAATCAAATAACCCTGCAGGTTAAACTTTTGATTTGCCTCATACTTGAGCCCATAATCCACTGTACCCTTCAGGTACCTCAGAACATGCTTTACAGCAACCAGATGAACACTCCTCGGATCTGTCAGTAACTGACTCAATGTGTTCACCGCAAAGCAAATATCTGGTCTCATGTTTGTTAGGTACATTAAGGACCCAATCATCTGATGATACATAGAGGCATCAACCGGCTCAGATGAAGCATCACATAGAAGCTTCAAATTCGATGCCATAGGTGTGGTGATGGCCTTGCAATCCATCATCCCGAATCTCTTCAGGATATCTACTGTGTACTTCCCTTGACCAAGGAAGATCTCACCTACACTCTGCCACACCTCCATACCTAGGAAATAATGCATCATTCCCAAATATTTCATATCGAACTCGGCAGCAAGCTTCCTCTTAGTATCTGCAATCAGTCTATCATCTCCTGTTACAAATAAGTCATCCACATACAAGAGTAGAATCACAGGATTCCCTTCCTCAACCTTGTAGTAAAGATTGGAATCCACTTTACTCTTGGTAAAGCCCAAACTAGATAGGAAACTGTCCATCCTACCATACCAAGTTCTGGGAGATTGTTTCAATCCATACAAGGCTTTCTTCAATCTACAGACATATGACTCCCTATCATGTATTTCAAAACCGAGTGGCTCCTCCACATATACTTCCTCCTCAACTACACCATTCAAGAAAGCAGTCTTGACATCCATCTGGTGTATTTTCCATTTCGTTGCTGTAGCCAGGGAAAGTACTGTTCTGATGGAAGTATACCTGGCTACAAGTGCAAAAGTTTCTTCATAATCTATTCTCTCTTTCTGAGAGAAGCCACGAGCTACGAATCTTTCCTTGTATTTCTCTACACTGCCATCTGCAGCATGCTTGATTTTGTAGATCCATTTGGAAGTCACAACAGACTTATCTTTAGGTCTTGGGACAACATCCCAAACATCATTCTTCATTATTGATTGGTATTTCTCAACCATGGCATCCTTCCATTCTTTCTTTTCCGCTGCTTCTTCATAACTGGAAGGATCTTTGTTCATAGTTTCATAGAGTAAAGCAACATAGCTGGTATGTGATCTGGTTCTCTTCTTTGCTCTGTGTTCTTCTTCTGGAATGCTAAATCTTTCTGCATCTTAAATGAGCTCTCTAGCCCATGCAGGTTTCCTCTTGTGAGATTTATCCTCACGGGGTGGATCTACAGGTTCTTGTGGATCTTCAAACTCACGAACAACTTCTGGAACTGCTTCAGTCATGGTAGTGTCTTGAAATCTAGTTTCCTTAGGTTCTTCATAAACTTCGATAAGTGCCTTCCTTGATTTGATGAATGCCGAGTTTTTATCAAATGTTACATCCCTGTTGACATCAATCTTCTTGAACCCTAGAAAGTATATTCTGTAAGCCTTCGAGCTTTCACTATAACCCAGAAAGATACCCTCTTTTCCTGAAGGATCTAGTTTAGTCCTCTTTTCCTTTGGGACATGAGTTTATACTTGACAACCAAATATTCTGAGATGGCTGACTTCAGGTTTCTTACCAGAAAGGACCTCTTCTAGTGTCCTGTTGTCCAATATCTTGTGGGGTGTTCTATTCTACACATATACAACTGTTCTAGCTGCTTTTTTCCATAGATGCATAGGTAGATCCTGGTCATGCAGCATTACCCTTGCTGCTTCCATGATAGTTCTATTCTTCCTTTCTGCAACTCCATTTTGTTGAGGATTATAAGGAGCATTCAATTCCCTCTTAATCCCTGAATCACTACAAAGCTTCTTGAAGTCACCTGAGGTGAATTCTCCACAATTGTCGGATCTGAATGTTTTGATCTTCTTGTCAGTTTGATTCTCCATCAAGGTTTTGAATTCCTTGAACTTATCAAACACCTCATATTTGTTCTTCAAGAAGTATACCCAAGTCTTCCTGGAGAAGTCATCAATAAATGAGAAATAGTAAACATACCCACTCAGAGAACTGGATGACATAGGACCACATACATCTAAGTGGATGATTTCCAGGATATCTTTTGCCTTGCTTTCATTGCTTGGGAAAGCCTTCTTAATGTTCTTACCTTTTGCACATCCTTTGCAAACACCTTCATGTTTGATCTTGATTTCAGGAAGACCCTCTACGACCTTGCTTGCAATTGGAAGTGCTCTATAGTGCATATGAGCAAGTCTTCTATTCCAAAGTTCACTTGGCTCCATGGATTCATGCACCATGGCATGTTCAGGTTGTCCCTTCAATTTATACAAACCTCCCTCTTTCTCTCCAATCACTACTGCATCATCTATGGTCTTTCCCTTTGGCCACATTAGGACTTGGCCATCCACAAATGCAACCCTCATACCTTTTGCATCTAATGCAGAGATGGAGAGTAAGTTCTTTTTGAGCCCAGGTACATAAAGGACTTCTTTCATCTTCAAAGATTTTCCAGAATCTAGGTTGTAGGAGGCTTCACCACTTCCTTTGATTGGATATTGATAATCATCCCCAAGTTTCACCTTATGGGGTGATTCATGTTCAGATAGATTCACAAAATATTTCTTAAACCCATTCATGTGTTTGGAAGCCCCACTATCAATCAACCAATCATTACAACGATGGGAGATAGTACCTGTGAGAGCAGAGATTAGAACATACTCTTCTTCACTTGATGAGTCATCATCACTTTCTTCCCTAGCCTTCTTCTTTGGAGGTTCATCATCCTCGGCAACATGAGCATGGAACTTTCTTTTGCTGCCCTTCTTCTTTTTGCTGGAGTTGTTGTTATTATCCCTTTTGTTCATGGGACAATCTGAAGCAAAGTGATCCTTCTCATTGCATGTGAAGCATATTAGATCCTTCTTATTCTTTTGATAGGATCTCTTGTAGCGAGAGTGCTCCTTCTTGGGCTTGCTTCTTTTGGTGTGAGCTGCAAGAGCTTGATCTTCACCTCCCATCTTTTCCTCATGAGCTACAAGTCTAGCTTCTTCTTGAGAGAATTCCTCCCACAGTTTACTGAAAGAGATCAATTTCTTTCTTGCACAGATTCCTTGAATAAAGGAGTCCCATGACCTAGGTAGGCCATTCAGGGTGGTCATGACAACTTCACCATTGTCCACTTCTTCATCCACAGCTTCAAGTTGCCCCTTGATCTGAGAGACCTTGGAGAAGTAAGATTGAATGGTTTCTCCATTCAACATCTTGACCCCTTTCAATTGATTCCGTAGAGTCATCTTCCAATTTATGTTCTTCCCTTCGAATAGCTTGGTCAGAGAGTCAAACATCTCCTTGGGTGTCTTTAGAGAAGACACATGGGGTATGAGATGGTCTTTAATAGAATCGACAATGATTCTCTTTGCCTTGACCAAGTTCTTCTTATGCAATACCTTGGCCTCTTCATCCTTTGGGATAGGGATGTCTTCTTTTATATATGAGTCCAACTCATTCTCTTCCAGGATTAACCCAATCCTATACTTCCAAGCTCGGAAGTTATCAGCTCCTTCAAGCTTATCCTCAAGCTTGGTGTGGTGAGACATCTTAAAGAGTACTTCAAATGGAAATAGAAAAGATTTAGGTCTTACTACTTGAAATGTTGAAAACTGGATCTAGTCCCAGATTAGGGTTTGTCGAAAAAACCCTAAAAATTCAAAATGTGAATTTCAAATTTCTTAAAGTATAGAAAGATGTGCCTTGATGAGCTGATCATCCTAGTGCATTCAGAATTTGAGATCAGCAAATCTTTACCCTTCAGATTTGTCTTTTTGTCCTCCTGGGTTCACTAGGGAGAGCCTTGAATTAGGGTTTGAGTTTCCCGGAGATCTACCCAGTCAAAAATCTCGATCCAAAGCTCTAAACTTCGATTTTTGCAAGGAGCTTCCAGCTGTTTCTTCAGATTCCAAAAATTCCTATTTGTGTGGAAACCCTAATTTTTAGGGCCAAATCTGAAAATGCTCGTAATTGAATTCTGATTGGACAGATAGATGTGCCGTGATGAGTAGAGTCAATCTACTATACTGCTTTTCCAAAATATGTGGAGAGAAACCCAAAAAACAAGAAACTCAAGTTTCCGTTATTGCAAAATGTCTTCTTCTCAGGTTAGCTCTGATACCATGTTAAATTTTGAGCATTAATTCACAATACTCTATGATCTTTACTCAGAGAATAACATATACAGTATATCAATGCATAACAATCACAATAAGTATCACAAGAATCAAAAGCATGAGAGACAAGAGACACAGAGTTTCCATGGGGAAAACCCTAAGGTGAAAAACCCTACAACTTACTCAGAGATAGAGAGAGAAATGGCTCAACCAAAGTACAACCAAAATACACTGAGATAGTCTGCTAGTAGCAGATGAACCTCCTCCTCACTAGTGCGCCACTTTCTGAGTGAGAGAGAGATGACTTTTCCGAATGATCTAAATAGAGATCTCCTGATCTCTATTTATACTAACCTGTTTGCCTAGTGACCTTATGGAGCCGACTTGTCTATCTAGGTACATCCACAATATAATATATATATTTGAGGGTTGACCCCACACATGGTGGTCTAATAACCCATCGACAAGTACACACACTTGCGACACTTGTCAATCCACATGACGACACTTCCTTATAGAGGAATAACACATCTCTAATAAGGGTACAATAAATATAGATGAAATACATAGATGAAATACATTCCGAAGTTACATATACATCAACAACATCACTCTCAATTCCCCATAACCCAACAAAAATATCTATGTACACTAGAAACTTTAAATGTGTTTTTTGACATACTCTAAAACAAGCAATGTTTCTAATTATATCATATAGGAAAATGGAAACTCACTACGAAACAATTAATTTATTATTACTGCATACCTCGTAAACTTCAATGGTCTTCATCATCTTCTTCATTTGGGTCATCGTCTGTACTATCATCCAATGATCCAGATTCAACATTGTAAGGATTGGCCATATCATCCTCGTCATCGATGTCAGTTACAATCAACATGCATCGTCGATATCATCTTCATAGACATTGTCTGATAGTACATCATCTGATTCAATAAGTTCTTCGACATCTTCTTCTGGACCATGATCATCTAACTCATGTTGATCATGATCATCTTCTACGGTGTCTTCTTCTTCGAGAATGTCTTCATTACCTTCATCAATGATATACTTTACCGGCCTTCCCCTTGGATCGTGTCTCATAGCAAATGACCAACCCGCTCTACCTGAAACCTCAGAATAAAATACCTGTTCACATTGGGTTGGAAGAACATAGGGTTCCGTTCCTAGCTCAAACAACCTTGTATTTACCATGGTAAAACCATTATCATGTTCAATAATTGTTCTATCACGATCACGTTGATTCAATCAACACCTGTACCATTTGACAACGAATAGAAATACCTTGGAGTTAAAGTCACACTGAAGAATGTCTTCCAGATACCCATAGTATCGATTTTTAGATAGTTCTGGATGTCTGTCACTTCTAGAAGAAACATTGGTCACCTCAAAGACTGTATATATCCCACAATCAGATGTTTTCTTTGTTTCATCCAACTTTTTGATGCGATATCTACATCCATTGCACTACATAGCCTTATGGTGTTTTACCTAGTACAACAAGCCATACATGAAAAGATTACATAATGATCACACCATATTTATGATAAAGTAGTGCATGTTTATTATAATTCCATAAAAGGAAAATAACCAACGTGACTTACAACGACAATATTTAAAAAAATAAATAAATAGTGTCGTTGATTAATATGCTTACCTGCTTATCTTTTAAACCTCTTGCTAAATCAATTTCCCTTTGTGTTACATTGGTGTCTTCATTGCGATGTGCAGCTTTAACCAATGAAGCCACACCTTCCCATGATATTCCATGACTAGATTGTTCACATTTTTCGATCCATACCTTCATCCAGCCAAGATTGTTTGCAATGTATAAATGAATCGCATCCCACTCTCGACCAACTGTTTGATGACAATAAAATTAAAATTCAATGAAAATGTATATTAGTCACTTAAAAAAGTATATAATTACAATATAAAATGATGCAAAATACTAAATAAAAAATAGAATATATATGTATGATATATAAACATAAAAATCACCATTGAAATGTGTTATATTACCTTTCACCTTCCTCGATCTACCTTTCCCCTTTGGGTACTCCCCTTCGAAATCGTTTTTGGAGTCTGGATCACAAATGCGATGTAAATTGAGCTTTTACCCCAATATAGGAAGATATTCACTAATGTACAACATTTTTTGGTACACCATATATCCCTCCATCATAGAACCCTCAACATATGCTCGTTGTGTGACAAAACCCTTCATAAATTTCAAGTGCCTCTCAACCATCCACATGGCCCTTGAGTGTGTAGGTCCACACAATTCAATCTCCTCAACTTGGTGTATGAGGTAGTGTTCCTGTGCATTGAAAAATGTTGAAGGTAGATGCTTCTGCATTTCACACATGAGACGAGGAATTTCTCTCCTCCAATACTTTATGTCTTCGTAATGGAATGCTTTAGATGACAACCATCTACAAGTGACATGACAATCGGCCAATCAAGAGATTAAAGAAAAAATTCATTATATTACGTAACATGAAGTAGAGAATGAAAATCAAATTAAGAATAAGTTCTATGTTGAAATAAACAAACAGTAAGAACATGGAAAAATCACCACTTACCTCATGTATTTCTCGAGACTATATATTATTTTCTTGACATTGTTGTCAAAGTTGTCCGAGATAGAGAGAGGTAGAACATACTGTAACAATAATATACAAATAGTTTCAATATATCGAAAAAGAGTACTAGAAAAAGAAAAAAAAATTATTAAATGTATACCATATTAATTATTACCTTCATGAAGACATGCCAATCATGCGTTTTCACCCCTGTGAAATCACCTTTCTTTGTTATGATATTCTTCATGTTTGCACAAAATACGGTGGGAAATTTAATTTTTTGAATGACTTCTTTTACAACATTACTTTGCTGGTCCGTTAACATCCATGGAAGTGAGTTTATATTAATTTGCTCTCCGTTGCTATGAAATTGAATGATGTCTTTCATTGCATGGTTGTTACCTTGAATGTCTTTGCAAATTTTGACAATTTTTTCTTTGTCACTCCTTCCATCCAATATTCGCCATAATGTTTCAGTCACATTCTTTCCTATATGCATTGTATCAAATAGATGAGCAATTTGTAAGTACTCATAATTGGGCAACCTACTAAATTTTGTAGGATAACTTTTCATTCCTCGTGGAAGACCATTAATGCCTTCATGATGATCACATGAACGACAATGATGAAATTAAATATTAAATCAATGGCAATTACACTAAACAACACACAATATAATAAAATATAATATGATCATATACAATGATTGATTATACTTACCTTGACGATTTCTATTATGTTTCAACTTCCATAGCTGAGGTTTCATTCTCTTTGGTTTTAATGTAGTCTCTTGCTTGCCATTGAAGAGATGTTTTTCGGTAGTTCGATACCTGTGATTCTTGGAGAGGAAGTACCTATACTCATCAAACACCTCCTTTCCTAAGCTTTTTGAATGACGAGATTTGATCTTAGGACCACAAACTGGACATGCAAATTTCCCCTTTTTCTAAAGACCTAAATAAAAAGATGGAATATCAATATTAATGTCTATTATAATTATATAAAAAATGACTGGATTATTTAGAAAAACATGCATGCATATTATATTAACTAGTAGTTCATAAAATTAAATGCAACTAAAGTGGAACTTATAATTACATACCACAGAAATGGGTTAACCCTAGGGCATCATGTATTGTCCATACAAGCATTGCATGGAATTGGAATTTTCTTTGTCGTATTGGTCTAGATAAGTCATACATAGTGATGACATTCCATAACTTCAGTAGCTCGTCAATAAGAGGTTCGATATATACATTCATATCTTTGACTTGGTACTTACCTGATTGATTTGAACATATAAAATAAATATTCTGATTATGAGATGTACCGTTTAGATATATAAACCATATTTCACAATAGAAAAACTTTAAATATATATATAACATTATGAGACCAAAAACGACAAATGAGAATATACCACTGCAATAAAAAAAAACTGCAGTGTTCGTACCTGGAATAATCATCGACAACATTATGTGCTCCCTCTTTATTGTCAACCATAGATGAATGTTGTTGTTGATAACAAAAATAGGCCACACCAAGTAAACAGATCTCATCTCTGCAAAAGGATTGGCACCATCTGCTGCCAAAGAAATCCTAAGATTACGAGGTTCGTCTTTAAAGTGAGGCCATTTTTCCTCCATATCTCTAAATGTAGACCCATCTGCAGGAATCCGAATAATGTCGTCTTGACTTCTGTTCCGTGCATGGTAATCCATAAACTGCGCTATTTTTTTGCACCTGAACAGTCGTTGCAAACAGGGAATAATTGGAATATAACGTAGAACCTTGCGAGGCACCTTTTTAGTTACTTAATCTGTGCAATATCTACTGATATGACATTTGGGACATTCTGTTGCAAATTCATGATGGTTGTAATAAAGAACATGATCATCGGGGCATGCATGAATTGCTTCATATTGCATTCCAATTTCTTTCATGATGGCAGATAAATCTTGATATGTGCGAAGTAAAATATTTGAAGGTGGTAACAAATATTCACCTATCATGCTACAACAAATTAAAATAAAAATCTAGTTAATATAATATAGAAATAATATCAATGAAACAAATTTCATCTGTAGTAATTTGACTTATATATGAATTAACAATAAAATACATGACAATCATATATATTTTGTGATGGAATATATTACATACCTTAACATCCGTGTGACTGATACGTTTGAAAGATCATTCATAACCTTCAATTTCATTATCAACAATATAGCAGAGAGAAGATTTGTATTGGAGCCGTCATAAAGGGGTTCGTATGCCTTATCAAGAAGAGGTATATCATGAATATCATCAAAATGTTCATCATTTTGATGATGATGATCATCATCATCCATTCCAACATTAAATGAATCATGGATCAAAGTATTTGTAACATCATCTTCAACTATGTTATCAGTATGATCATCTTCTTCAATGCGATCATTAACTTGTTCTCCATTAATATTCATAGCTCCATGTTCCTCTTGTACTTGTTCTGGAAGCACTTGCTGATCTAGACGATATGTCGTAGGATGTATTTCCTTTATAATTACATGAAACAATCAATAGATAAAAGTTAATATAAGAAATTCAAAGGCAAAATGTAAAAATTTATGTGATACATTAAAAATTTAACAAATTTTGTACTCTTGGGATGAAAAGAACAACGACCAATTGTACTGTTGGTAAAAAATAAGAAATATTATAATAATACATAAATTTACAAAAGCAATCAAAATAAAAACATATATAATGCAAACTTACAAATGGATGGTATTCATGTCCCCCCTCGGCGTTCCCATGCTCCCTACAATGTTTTGTGGCTATTGTGATCAAAATTCTTCTCCTCTTAAAGCCTCTGCATTGATTGCATGGAAAATAGCATTTACCATCACCCCTTGTTTCAACTCCTTCCCACAATCTAGCAATCAATTGTCGATTTTGTTTGTCTGGATCGGGAATATTTGTAGTTGACATTTTCTCGTAAATAGTTTTTTCTAAGATTCTCAATCTTAGAAAATGAAGCTCTAGAGTACTTTGCTCACTTGAATAACAAAAACAACGAAAAACAGTATGCCGAACAAAAAAAACATCCGCAAACCGTCGCTGGTATGGCAAACATGTCGAAATGGTTTCATATTTATAACTTGTAAAAGTCAAAAAGTCAAACCTACGTCGGATATCCGATGACACTAATCTAGTGACCGTTGGAAAAAAATCCGTCGGATATCCGACCTCTTCGGGTTCGAAATGAAGTCGGTTATCCGACATCCAAAGCGTCGAATATCCGATTAGAGGTTGGATATTAGCAGAGCCACTGGATAGCCTGCCAGCCTCATCAGATATTCACAAGTACGTCAGATATCCGATGGGAACCTCTCAAAATTTAAAAAAAAAAAATAATTTCGAAGAAAAATTCGATGACACAATCCATTTCGTCGGAGGTCGTGAGATTTGCTCGTCGAATTTTGGGTTCAAATCTATTAGTGTCTTTGAAATAAGTTTAATATTTTAATGTTTGAATTTAGTTTAAAATTTTTTAAATAATTTATGATATTCATAATCTTTTTTTAACCATGTTGCAGGTTGGGTTGAGTCTAAGGGAAAACCCTAGTGGAGGATAGTGGTGGACTTCTATTTAGAGAATGATTTATATTGCTATTTTTTTGTTGATATATATATATTGTAGTTTTAGACATCAAGGAGCTTTATTTTTGGATTATACATATGTACATTGAACTCACATGTTCATGAATGTTTTTTTTACGATTGTATAGACATGTACATTGAACTTACATATTCTGTGTGGTAAATGTTTAGAATATGTTTTTGCATATTTATGAATGTATGTATTATTTCATTTATGTACGTATGTAGATATAAATTTTTGAACTTGCATATTCTATGTGGTAATGTTTAGAATATGTTTTTGCATATTTATGAATGTATGTATTATTAAATTTATGTATGTATGTAGATGTACATTTTTTTTAGTGTTGAGATGTAAATAATGTTAGGAATGTTAGGGATGAATGTTAGGAAGTTTTTATAGGAATGTTAGGAATATTAAAAATGAATGTTAAAAAATTTTGATAGGTGCAATCTAATGTTATGAATGTTTGCAATGTTAAGAATAAATGTTAGGAATGAATATTAGGAAGTTTTGATAGGAATGTTATGAATGTTAAGAATGAATGTTAGGAAGTTTTGATAGTAATGTTAGGAATGCTAAGAATGAATGTTATGTTCAAATTTTGATAGGAATGTTAGGAATTTTTTATAGGAATGTTTGAAATGTTAAGAATGAATGTTAGGAATTTGCTAAGAATGGATATTAAGAATAAATGTTAGGAATTTTTGATAGAATAGGAAGTTTTGATAGGAATGTTAGGAATGTTAAGAATGAATGTTAGGAAGTTTTGATAGGAATGTTAGGAATATTAAGAATGAATGTTAGGTTCAAATTTTGTTAGAAATGTTAGGAAGTTTTGATAGGAATGTTTGGAATGTTAAGAATGAATGTTAGGAATGCTAAGAATGGATATTAAGAATGAATGTTAGGAAGTTTTGATACGATATGAAATTTTGTTAGGAATGTTAAGAATGAATGTTAGGAAGTTTTGATAGGAATGTTAAGAAGTTTTGATAGGGATGTCAAGAATGTTAAGAATAAATGTTAAGAAGTTTTATAGGAATGTTAAAAATGAATGTTAGAAAGTTGAGAATGAATGTTAGGTTCAAATTTTGATAAGAATGTTAGAAATTTTTTATGGGAATGTTAGGAATGTTAAGAATGAATGTTGGGAATTTTTGATTGGTGCAATATAATGTTATGAATATTAAGAAATAATGTTTGTTTGATATATAGAATATTGGTTTAAACATAAAACTTGAATGTTCTATAAATGATCAATTGAAATTTGTATAAATGATTCATATTTTCAATTTTTAACTAATGATTCCTATTTTCAATGTTCAGGTACATTTTATGCTGCTAAAATCATGTCAAATGAGGATTTAATGTTTTTTTTTTTTTTAATTATAAGCAAAGATTACAAGATTGTGAAGCTTATGATAAATTACAACAATGATTTTAGACAACAATTAATTTTGATGAATTTTCATCGATTTGTTGTAAATAATCATTGCACTAATTTAGCATAAGCTTTAGAATGATGGAATCCTTACTTGTGATTAAAAATCAAATGATCGTTATCTCCATTTGCCATGATTTCAGTTATGTGAACTTACACAAGTGATATTTTAAAAAACTCAGGGATCATATTTATATGGATTGTTTAGTCCACCACAAAACTAGTAATGGATCAACCCATCTAATGCATCAAGAATAATAATTTCCCATTTATTAAGTACATTAGAGAAGCATGAAATAGATGAAATGAATACAAAAGCTAGCAGATTTCTCGGTGATTCTTCACTTACATACTTCAGTCAAAAGTAAAGATTCGGGGCGGAGTGTGGGGACTGCCACATCCGTTATCTCATCCCTTAAGTGGTCTAATAGACATATGGGGACACGAATAAAGTATTTTACACAGAATTTAAGATGAAATTACACAATAAAGTTTTCATTACCAAATAATTTTCGAATTCATTTCAACATACTAAAATACGCCCATTCAAACTCTTATGAACTAGTTTCCATTCAAGATCATAGACAAAGTTCAAAGAAAAAAATATATTGTACACAACATTTGACATGGACATGGACAAAAACATTGATCAATTCATTTTTGATATAGTTAAAAACATCGCAATGGAATGCCATCCTCAATTATCCGTTTATGGTCATATTTGGACAGTTTCCATTTTTTAGTTTTTAATTGTTTTTTCGATGGAACTTGTACCAATTTTATTCGAGATGCACATACTAAATGACTATATTGACAACATATAACATCAAGTTCATAATCATAAAAATAGACATAATTTTCACTCATATTGGTCTGCTGAAAAAAATAGCCTTTTAAAATTATGGATCATCTCTCGTATGTATATCCATTGTCATTGTAGTCCTCTAATAACTTCATCTTTCCTTCAGTGCATCGCATCAAATAATACTTCACATTTTCGTTTATAGGTGCAATCACAGCGAAAACATTCCATGTGCAAATTACAATTGGTGTTAGGGTTTTTAAATCAATTAAATTGATTAATATACACATAAGGTGATGAAAAAGAATGAACAATCGACAAAACAGTTGTAAGATCATTACCTTTTCTAACAAGATCTGAAATTATGTCGCCATTAGATGATATTGATATTTCTTCTTATTCTAATTCTTCTACGTTTGCAAGTGGCATTTTTCCTTTAGGATTAATATCTGTGTGTTTCCAATGTTTTACGTAGTTATTCGTTATCATTTCACAAACTTCTGTAGATTCAACATTTTCAGTGCAAATATGACAAAATCATGATTTCTTTCACTGTCAAATGCAAACACGTTTTGGAAGGATTTTGTTTGAATAGAGTGAAAATATCTACTCCCATGCATGGTGCTAATGTCGTATGGTATTGATTTATTTATATCTTGGACCCCAACAAGCCAAAACAACCTACACAAATGACAACTTTTGATGTTAGTGTACATATACTTAAATGCTAGTGTACATTTTTTTAAATTGACAATTAATATAAATTAAAAAATTGTGTACATACCTACGCACATCTTTTGATTGTTGATTATAATCATGGCTTAGATGTAATTTACACCATTGGACAACCTCTACAGCTGAATGAAATCGTGCAGAAGAATGGTTCATTTGCCATCTTCGAAGTGCTCTTTTAACTCATGCTCCTGCACCATCTTGTTCACCTTTTCCATGTCCAGTTTCAAAGAAATTTCAACGATGTTTAATGTTCAATTCTTTATGAAGTCGACATAACCAATAAAATGATCGCAAAGATTTAAAATGTCTTGGACATCCATCTGACCATATCCAATGTTCATTGAATTTAACTTCACGTCTTTTTAGTGAATCGTAGAAAATATTTTCAATACAATGCTGAACAAAATGTGTATCGTGTGTACGATCATCGTTGATATAAAAATGTTATTCTTTAATCACATCTCGATTATCACACATGTTTTCAATTCCATCAACATCCTGTTGAGAATGTTTATATAAAACATGGACAAGTATTGAAACTTGGTCAGAATGATAGTATTCACTCTGTATCTCTTTTTGTGCAGCAAATGTGTAGTTTTCTGCAAAATCAACCACTGACAAAATTGTTCTTGGTGGAAAAATTTCACGAGACTGTTTGAATTGAAGGTCTTTCCATCATGCTCTATGTGAATGCTTAGTGTATTTATAAATTTCACTTTCAATTTTCTTGATAAAATATGTCACACATATTTTATCTTCTCGTAAATCAATTCTTTTGGAATGTGCATCACTAGAACTTGTAGCATAACCGATGTATTCATATCTTCTCTAATCCATGGTTACATTTGACAACAAGTGATAATTATCGATAGGATATTTATTGTGGAATAAGACCAGATTTCCACAACAATGACAATGTTTTCCATTGACACATTTCTTATTATAAAATACTTCATCGTGATCTCTCTCACATAGAGTTTGAGATATGAATTCACGTACTATGGGTGGAGGTGGTGAATTTGTCCAAACTTTTTTACCAAATTTAAGAAACGTGTCGTAATATAACTGAAATTGCACATGATAACGGCAACAATATGTGTCACATATAGTAATAGGTCTAACATACCATGGTTTTTGTTGCACAAATGTAGTGATTGACACATTAATTCCATGGTGATCTTCCTTGAATTTATTGAAGAATTGTACTTGTGTCATATCCATTATATGCTTTGGACTGCTTTCATAAACCCCTCGTGATACTCTTTGTCATATCACATCCCTTGAAATTAGTGAAACTCGAACATGTGGCAACCAATATTTTCATACAATATCTTTAACACCTGCTCCCATTTTATCTTTGTAAGGTTGTCTACAAATAATTGCCCAACAAGCAAGTTCATCATTTTCATCTATTTGCATTTTGAATTTGTTATGTTTGTATAATGTCTTTCTTGAGGTTCCAACTACTTTTGTTAGTTGTGTTGTCAAACTTTTTTGGCTAGTACTAGCTGAAACAATTGTTGTCTAAATTGTTCTACGTGTAGCATTAGTATCTTTCTTCCTCGATTTTCTAAAATTTTTTATTGCATCACCTAAATTTTCTATCACATTATGTTTCAATTTCGACTCTTTTGTCGCCTTGCGAATACCCAATAATGACGTAGCACCTTCTAACTTCTTGGACACTAAAAAACATCTTACAATGTGTGCTTGTCCTGCTATTGAATAATCCTTCAAAACATCATCATAAAATTTTTGAGCACGATATTGTAAGATGTTTTTTTATGGGTATTTTTATGGGTATTTTTTTCCATATTTGTTGCAATCAATGTCTTCTAACTTTTCATCATCAATGGTGAAAGTACCTATACATCAAGTTAAATTTAATTTAATATATATCCAAAAATACAATTCATTGTAAAAAATGAATTTGGAAAATACATGATATATACATACTAGATCCAATTTCTGGATCTTGAACTTGATCTTCAATATTGACTTCATCGACATTAGCATGTAAATCACTATCTACATCTTCAACAATGGCCTCTTCAACTTCAATTTGTTTTTCTTGGACTATATTTTCAATTTCCATTTCATCAACATTATCATGTAAATCTCTATTTATATCTTCAATAATTGTCGCTTTCGGTTCTGCAAGCCTTGTTTTTTTGGCATGATATTTGAGTTTTTTTTCTCTCTATTATCATCATCATCATCACGTTTACGATTATATTTTCTTTGACGGTTTCTCTTACTGCCCATGATTGTTTAAATTATAGATGATAAATTAAAGAATCATCACTTTATAGTAAAAAACAAAATTAAGATTTAAAAACAGTTACGAAATTTATAAACACATGAACTGAAATTTACTTCACCTTATCAAAATCTTGTATGAGTATTTTGAAGAAAAACTCCCTGGAAAGAAATTTCCTTTGAAAAAACTTCTTGAAAAGAAATCTCCTTTGAAAAAAACCTTATTTGAAAGAAATAAGAACTCATTGGTCCATTAAATCACATTTGAAAAAACCCATTGGAAAATAATAAGAACACCTTCTAAAGAAATATTCTTTGTAAAACCACTCGAAAAAACACTTTTTTGAAAAAATACCTAGGAAAAAAACATTCTTTGAAAAAACCACTTGGAAAAATACTTGGAAAAAAAAACTCCTTTGCAAAAATATCTTGGAAAAAAAATTCTTTGAAAAAACCCTTGCAAAGAAATAACTATTTTGCAAAATAACTTGGGAAAACAACTCTATGAAAAAACCTCTTTCAAAGAAATAAGAACGAAAAATACATCTCCTTTGCAAAAATACCTTGAAATAAAAGCTTCTTTGCAAAAATACCTTAGAATAAAAACTCTGTAAATGCACCATTTGGAAGTAAACCTTTTTTGAAAAAACCACTTGGAAAAATACTTTGTAAAAAAAAACCTCCTTTGCAAAATTATCTAGGAAAAAAAATACTTTGAAAAAACCCCTTGCAAAGAAATAACTCCTTTGCAAAAATATCTCAGAAAAACAACTCTTTGAAAAAACCCCTTTCAAAGAAATAAGAAGGAAAAATACAACTCATTTGCAAAAATAACTTGAAATAAAAACTTCTTTGCACAAAATACCTTGGAATAAAAACTTTTTTGCAAATATACCTTGGAATAAAAACTCTTTAAATGCACCCTTTGGAAAGAAACCTTCTTTGAAAAAATACTTTGTAAGAACAAACTTCTTTGCAAAAATATTTTGAAAAAAAAAACACATCGAAAAAACCCATTGCAAAGAAATATTTGCAAAAATACATTGGAAAAAAATATCTGGAAAAAACCCATTGCAAAGAAATAACAAGTGCAAAAATACCTTGGAATAAAAACTCCTTTGCAAAAATGCCTTAGAAAAAACTTCTTTGAATGTACCCCTTGGAAAAAAATAGGAAGAAAAATACCTTGTAAAAAAACTCCTTTTGCAAAAGAAATCTCCTTTGGAAACCCCTTCAAAAATATTTTGACGAGAAATATGTAAAATTAAAATGTGCGAAAATAATGAATGTATTTAGTTTTATTTATACAAGTATAGACAACGTATTTTTTTTTTTCCGGTCGACGAATTTTTTTTGCGTTTGGTTTTTCAGGCGAATAACTTTTGTTGTAAATAACGGTTCCGTTACAGAAAAAGGTTATTCGGTCGAATAATTATTCGGCCGAATAACCTCTGAAACCTAAAAACTTCACGATTCTGCACAGCTTTCAGGTTTCTATATTTTTGGAAGGTAAAAACAATCTCTTACACTACAAAGTGACTGTGGGACTTGATACCATTAGTTTCATCATTGAATCTACTTTCCGTATGTATAGATTTTGTTGTGTATAAGTGAGATCTGATATTTTTAATTATTTTTTTCTTAACATGCGTCGAGTTTGGTTTCATCTCTTTCAAAATGCGGCGAAATGAAAAATCCATAACTTTAAAACTACACCACCAAAATAAATGAAAAAAATATGGTGCAGTTAATTGGCGTGTCTACTTCAAAAGGGTATTCATAGATTTTTTAGTTTTATATTCAATTGAGAGAAAAGTTTTGCGACACAAAACGTGTTGAAAATCAACAAGGTTTCGCCATTGATCGAATTAAAAAAAATATAATAATTAGTATATAGATCCATTGGTTACAAACTTATAGTCATGTAGTAGTATGTTGTGTGTAGATTGTTGTAGTATATTTTGTTTTTGCAAAAAACAAGTTTAACAATGATTTTATGTTTGCGACAAAACATGACTATTTTGTAGTCCTACTTCTAAGATTCACCGTCTTCTGAAGTGTTTGGTTAATGAATTTAAAAAAGTCAATTTCCTCCATTTATTGAAATCCAATAATAAGGACGCGGATGCAATGGAAAATATTGGAGCAGGTCTCAACTGCGGATTTCTTGTATGCAATCAAAAGGGGTATGAAAAGGTTTGGATCCCTTGAATTTGTTCATCTTCTTCGGTTGGTTAGACACCACATGTCTCCCTCTTACAAGAAGTCTTTACCCTTGGGTTGGAGCAATACTAATACTCATCCCTCTCTTTCAAACATAAAACGAAGCTCTGTTTCGAGCAAGATTGAGAATGGCCCTATAGTTCTACACCCAAATCCGCACCTTGGAATCGGAGCTGGCCGCATGCTGGAATCACATGGCCACCACATCGTCGGCAAGGATAATTTTAAGGACACATACTTATTTAAAATTGTATAAACCTTGGCGAATCTTACCAATTAAAATGTCAACTATAAAATATTTGGCAATATTTTTCTAAAATTATTTCAATTTCTACGGATTTTATATAGTTTATATAATAATTTGACAATTTTTAGAGTGAAAAAACTTTACCCCATCAAAATTGGGTGAAATGGGGCTTCAAAAAATGCAAATTGGCGAATCTTTTTTTGGAAAAAAACATGAAAAAATAGCCCAGGGGCTAAATTTCGCCCCTAAAATTATCCTTGATGGTCGGCATGCAATTTATTAAGGTGATGGGAATCCAAGAGGGTTCGTGTTTAAATGCTACGTGTGGTAATCACTGGATGCACTTCTGTTTGATTGAAAGAAGCAGAAATGTGGTGTTTTCAGATATGGCCAACTCTGGTTCCACAACCCATTGTCTTCTCTGCAGAAAGACGATTCCTCACGTTGGAGGCTTGGAAATAATGGATTTCAGGAAGAAGGCCCCGACGTTGCATGGGGGCAGAGCAGCTTGGTCCAAATACAGCATAGTGATCATGATAAGGGTAGGCATGAATTTCTGGGGAATGATATGAACACCTCTTGTGTCAATTACGATGGAGGCAGATTTGGTCCTAAGCAAAAATTCGACCGCATACTCAACGATGTCAAGAAGTACATGACGGAAATGGAGACACAAATCCACCTATTGTGAGGTGAAAACGACGAGATCAAAAGGGCCATTCAACATATCTACACTCTGATGCAAGCAACAAATAAGGAGGTTCACAGCAGTAGTATCAAGCTCAACGAGAAGCTTGATAGCCTAACAGAAGTACTGGACAATGGATGCCCCTACTCTATAAACCTAGACACCAAAATCACCATTGTACATTGCAGTGTTAGGATTGTGGAGGCTAAGATAGACAGTATGTGTGCAAAGATAAGGAATTTGAAGTAGGACTTACAAAGTGATCCAGATGGTTTGGTCGGGGGACAAGGTGAGAATCTGACCGCGCTTCCTCATCAACAGCCAGACTCCTGTCGCCAGTAATGGCTTTCGGTCTCAGGTTTCATAGGCTCTTTTTTGGTACTCCCATGATATTTTAGAATCAATGCATTCCATCTTTTTGGGGCTTATCTTGTAGCAACAATAGATAAGGATACTCTCATGCTAGAAGTTTTTAAATATGTTTTGCTTCTGTTTCATGCTTCTAGGGTGGTTTGTCCGACTTTATAGTCTTCATAGGTTAGAATTTTGTCAAGATAGATACAGATTTGTCAAGGATGAATGTGGAGACATGGCCCTTCCTCTCTTTTATATATAAAAGCTCTTATCCGTTATATATATATATATTCTGCTAGAATATATATATATATAATAAAAAATTATTTTAATATTACATTAATTATCTCACTACTTATCAATATTATTAATTAAATTATTATTATTTAATTATTAAACAATATTACTAATATTATTAAATAATAATTATTTAATTAATAAACCATTAAAATCATTAAACAATAAATTAAATTATGTTATTTTTAAATTACATATTAATTAAATTTTAAAACAACAATTATTTAATTAATAAATTAATATTATTATTGGCTAAATAACAATTATACTAATTAAATTATTTTTTATTTATTCAATTTAATTAATTATCATAAAATAATAATATTTATTAATTAAAAATTATTATTAATCAAGCATCTCGAGCTCAATCTTAATTTGTGTCTAAGCTTGTAGTCTAATTTGGCCCAGCCAAAAACAGAGCTTCCAGCATCGATAGCAGGGTTCAAATTTGAAAGGTGGGTTTTAGTTTCAGTTTGAAGGGTATATATTCGTGTCACTTTTTTATGATGAAAAGCTAAAAAAAAATCACATTTCATTTGACAATAGTAAATTAATTACACACTTCATAAAAAAAATGCTAAATAGAATATTATATTTTCAATCAAATTTGTTACTAAATAAATCAATAAATCCATAATTATCACATCTACAAAAAAACATTGTTTCAATAACAAACACACTGAAAACAAAATTTGGAGGGAAGATACACATCGACCTTGAATCCTTGCTAAGAAATCATTGGTGTCCAAATTAAGAATATTTGCTTATAATATTTTATGCCCAGCTTAGGAATCTAGCGCAAGTGAACCCAATCATGTTTTCATTTCTTTTCTTTTTAATTAACCAATACAAATTCAAAAACTCATTCTCTGTAACCCTTTCTGTGGTGGAATTAATGGTGAAAACCCCAAGTATGCTTAAACCCTGTCTCGGAACCCATGCATCCATCTATCCAATATTTTTACTTCAAATTAAATGGAAGTCCAAATCTGGGTTTCTAATATCTAGACTTGAACCTTTATAACATTGTACAAACTCTGCAACCTGATATTTTATTGAAAATATCATTTTTTATTACACATGGCTCCCTCTAAGCTCCCTCTCTCCACTCTCGAATCTGCCTGCACATTAGTCTTCAAGGAAAGGAGCATATCCTTTAAAGAGTAGAGCATATCAGCTTAGTCTTCAAGGAAAGGAGCATATCCATTAAAGAGTAGAGCACCATCAATCCACTCTTCCCAAAATAATTTTCCTTCTTCTTCCTAGAGAGATATTTCATGACACATTTAATGCTAGCAACAATTAAAAATATTTGACAAACAGTTTGAAACTTAACACTTCTTATGTAATTTTAATATAATTATTGCACTTTTTCTTAAAATATCAAAATTAAAAATTATAATTTTTTTTGATGTACAATTTTTTTATAACACTTCTGGGACCTTTGACGTGCTGTGACATGTTTAATTTTGAACCCTGGATTCAAATTCAAATTCTGGTCGCGGAGTGTTGTGTGACGACATAGGACCATGAATAAATTCTGACGGGCGCTGTGAAAGAAGATAGTGCGAAGGGAAGCGTGGCGGTTTCTCTCACAGGAGTTGTTTCATTTACAGGGTCAGGTTACTGCGGCCTAGTGATTCATGGAATATTGGATTTTTAATTAATTGCTCTAGAAGTCTACTAGAATGCGTTCCAATTAGATGGTTACTTGTGATACAGCCATATCCATGGAAGCCAAGACTAATGAGGAGGAAGGGACTAGACGATTGTAAAGTTGATCATCGTGTTAAACCAAACCAGTAATGATGATTATTAAGGAAAACATGATCATCTTTTTAGCATAGTTTAATGTCGATGCTTGTATGTACGTAAATGTAACTGAGCACAACGGCCTTGTGAAAGAGTTCAGTCGAATCCAGTGATAAGTAGTGGAAGTGAAGTTATCATAGCATGTTCAATTCAATTACATCTACAGTTGAGCGAGGCCAAAATTGGCCGTAGTAGCATGATGCAAGATCCGTACCCGAGTTCGAGTTTTAAAGTCGACAAAGATCAATGGTATCATCGATCTTATTGAGTGGAAAGAGATAAATGGCTTCATCAACATATATTTTTGGTAAAACTGGAAAAAAAACATATCAACTAAGTTGCCAAAGTGGTATTGAACTTACACATCAATGATACTTCCAAAAATCACACTACTTGAAAAACTCTGCTGTGATATATAAGGGGTTACTATTCTTTGGTACTTGAGGAGGAGTAGCGGCCTGTGTGTATTAGTGTGATATGTTTTATTGAGGCTATTGAGGAGGTCTATATGATATCTCACAAGTATTTTACCTCATTGAAGTAGCAGTAGAAGCATCGGTATATGAGTTACTAGATTAAGAAGCAAAGGTCGTTTTTCCATTCGTTGATTAGTATCCAGTCCTTTGGAGACATGAGGCTTCATTTCATTTTACAGAACCCGATATGCTTTTCTGAGAAGGTTTACAATGAGATGCTTCATTTTATGTTTCTCTCTTATTAATACTTGGAATCCCTTCGTTTAATGGGATGCTCTCAGTTTAGATAATCATGCCAATAGTAATTTTTCATAAAAGTATACTTACATTCTATTCGTTAGGTTGATATATCAATGTTTATAATCAATATTGCAACTATGGCTTTATTTCTATCTCTACTCATATTTGTGTCTTTTTCAAGCAAAACTTTCACATCCTTTATTCATAAGCTTGTATATATGTTGGTCTCATGGGCTAGCTCAAATGGGTTTGTGAATT
Organism: Larix kaempferi; assembly: GCA_027924585.1. Lineage (NCBI taxonomy): Eukaryota > Viridiplantae > Streptophyta > Pinopsida > Pinales > Pinaceae > Larix > Larix kaempferi. The sequence continues at coordinate 13,954,294 of BSBM01000179.1, forward strand.
ATATGTGAAAAAAGAACTTGTATGCATGTCAAGGAATTGAAACCACTCCATCAAAAATATAGACAAGTGTAGAAGTGTCTACCTATGATATAAGTGGACTATGAGTAAATTGGTTCCAATTACATCATGTTCAACGTACAAGTGCATAATTTAATTACTTTGGGTCCAATTGGACCGGCAATTAAAAAATTCTTGCTCTAAAGTCCGTTATGACGATGATCTCAATGCAAATCAAAAGATTCAAGATTTGAAGATAGTTTCAAATTTCAAGTTCGATAATTTGTGTTTCTTCTCAGCGATTTTTTTTTATGGATTTGATTAAATTTTTTTAATGGAATTTTAGTGTTTGGTTTCAGATTGTTTTTAATGAGAAGATTCAAGTTCGATAATTTGTGTTTTTTCTCCGCGAATTTTTTTATGAATTTGATTAAATTTTTTTAATGGAATTTTAGTGTTTTCTTTAAGGATATACAAGGTTTCAGATTGTTTTTAAATTGTAATAATGTGTGTTCTAATGGGTTGAATAAAAATATGAATATCTAAGTTTTGGTTAAAACTATTCATGTTCTTATGAGTTATTTTATCAGTGAAAATTTTATATGGATTTGTTTGATTTTTATCACGATGCAATCAATAAAAACACAGGCAGAGAAAGCCATTATAATGTGAAGACAACGTGATGCATGATTGAGGTTAAGAAAAAGTGTTTGTTTTTCAAGTATATTTTTTTATAATGTGCTATTAGAGTCTTTTGTACTTAGCCGTGAAAATCAATGGCCTAACCTTCTCAAACTTTTACCATTTAATGAAATTTTGTACATCACAAGTGTTTGGATTTTCTTATCATGGTTTGGGAAAACAAAATTTTAACCATTGTTTGGAAAGAATGAAAAACCATACTGCAATGTGAAAAAGGCGATAACAAATTTTGAAATTTTTTAATGTAATCATACCATTTATGTTTAATATATTAGTATTACGTTGAAAGATATTCAACAGCTACATTGTATTTTAGAAAAACAAGCATAGATTATAATATATAAAGAACAATGCAAATACGTTCCCCAGACAAAAATTACGACACATATAGAACAATGCAAATATTGAAAAACTAAAATAGCAAGTTCCGAGATTAAATAGTAAAACATAGCATAGAGCATCCTATCTTGAAATATGGTATAGTTTTAAACACAGTTCTGAACTTTTTTCAATTTAATGTTTACATTCACACGACATACAATCATATTTCGTTTTTTTTCCATTGAAACGGTCCATAGGTTTCAACAACTTAATTAGAAGTGCATTTAGTTTGATCACTTAACCTCTCCACCTTTATTGCAACTTCGGGAGAGACCATTCTTATCTAGATAAGGACATCATTGCCAAAAAAACGTCTCACTCGAATCAATCAATCTAAGTGTTGAAAATTTGACAACAATCAATCCAACTAGACAATCAATGAATCCAACTGTTGAAAATTTGACAACAATCGATCGAACTGTTGAAAATTTGACAACAATCAATCCAACTAGAATTGCTCAAGTAAAACGCTGGAAAAGAAGATTAAGATCACAATCATAAAGATGATGAGCTACAACGGAATACCGAGGTGCATTTCGGGTGTTGAAGTTAGGAAACTGATCACAGCTAGCATTACACAATATAATAACATCGTATCTAATTCATTTCTTTCCAATCCTACCCATTCCTATCAATTGGGAACACAACGACCACGTTACAACAAATAGTTCCAAGCTCCTCAAACATTATAATGCGTGGGATGATGGTCGGTAAAACATAATTCTCCAAAACGAGCATTTTCTCTATAGAAGACTTCCTGCTTCAACCTCGATATAGGACAGATCTGCACTCACACAAAAGAGCTTCGAGTCTCAAGAGCACTAGACTAAATACATAAATGAGAGTATAAGCATAAGTTGGCTCCATGGCAGTCATGAAAATGGTGTGAGTAAATTACATTACAATGGGTTCCATGGCGGTCATGAAATTGGTATGGTCAGCCACATCAAATACATGAGCTCACTCCTCTCATAAAAACAAATAGAAAAACAATGGTCATGGAAATCCCATGGTCAGCCTCACCAACGCATGACCGGCATCAATTCTGCTACCGTTACATTCAAACAACAAACAACAATAACATTTGACAATTTACACTGAGGTTTAAATCGACGGCTTTGTAATGTGCTCCCGAATAACTTAATAACACATTTTATGTTGGCTAAAATTTATGAATTGGCTTCAAACGACCATGAAGTTCAATGATATGCATCACATCAACTTCATTACAATTATTTATTTTTTGGGACGGCATTGAGGAAGTATGTATGTATTTGCAAATTGGTATTTTAATCATTATATGTAATTTTCATTTCTATTCTATATTTATGCAATTTAGTTTATCAAAGTTATAAATGTTCTCTTTATCATTCTACTTATGCAGTTTTTATTTCCATTCTACATTCATGCAATTTAGTTTATTAATGTTATAAATGTTATTTTTCTTATTTTACTCTTTTGATAGGTAACTAGAACATAAGATCATTTTCAACCACCAAACATTTGAAAAAAATGTAATTCACTATTCTTCCCGCTCATTGTACTTTAAATGAAATTTCCAAGATACTGTCAATACTATGCTCATTGTACTTTAAATGAAATTTCCAGGAAACTATAGATGGTATGCTGATAAAAAAACCAATATGAACTCATAGCCATACTATGCTCATTGTACTTTAAATGAAATTTCCAGGAAACTATAGATGGTATGCTGATAAAAAAACCAATATGAACCCATAGCCATGTACATTGTATGATCATTAACACCAAAAAACAAAATCAGTTGCGCAACAAATAAAAGGAAAAAAAAAACTATCTTATCTTACCTATATTGAACCTGTACATGCAATGGTTCCAAAAACACATAAAATAGAGTAGGATCTTGAGATGGGGTGGGTTTGACTAAAGAATATTTTGCATAGGAAGAGTTTGTTCTTGACTATTATCCATTTGAGGTTGTTGATGTTTTTTTCTCTTCAAGGAGTTGACAACATGAATAGACTTTGTGCTGCAAAGTGGACCTGGGATGAAATGCAATTAGTTTGATCAACTATTGCATTGCCTAATGCATAGAATTGCAGGACCAAGCTTGATATGTACTAGTCCACCAATTATCGGGGTATTGATTCACAAATTTGAATTCTTGAATCTTGATGTAGTTTTTTGAATTGTTTCATTATGAATTTGTTTTTTCAAAAACTCAAAAGCATACCCTTTCATGGGAATGGAATGAGTGGGAGAGGGTTTTATCACTATTACATGGTGACGCCTCTAGTAGATTAGACCATTCAATTATTAAATGCTGAACATTTTCTTTTTCCATGAGTTGTAACTTGCATGTCGGAGCACTTCGAGGACATGTGTCTTGAACTCTTGCCAATGCTACATGTGGAAAAAAACACAGGATTTATGTAGTGGAAGAATTAATTGTTAGATCTTGCAATTATATCTAGCTATGATCAAGCCTAGAACATAATCCACCATCTATTCATGTGACCATTTGCAATTTGAAATCAATTCTTCGATGGACCTTGAAACAACTTTTGAGATGTCAAGTACATACAACATGAGAATTATGAAATGAACTCTAGGACCAATAGTCCTATGAACAAACTTGAACATTTTTAGTTGAATTTTAAAATGACTCATAAAACAATTTCTAATAAAAATATGGAACACAATTCTTAGATGAATGCTAATGAAATGAAACTTCACACTAATCCTAAGAATCTTGAAATGGTTTTTGAGATGATTCTTGAAATAATATATGAAGTGAATCTACAATATGATGTTGAGATGAACATTGAGACAATTAATTATAAAACCAATCACTAACATCTTGAGACATACTATGAGATGGATCTTGTACTAATTTCATAGATGAATCTATAACAAATTTGTGACATGAACATCAAAATATTGAATAATTCTAAGAGCCATCTTGAGCATTTTTAAAAATATTTTAAGTTGACTCTTAAGATCATTTTAAAGATAAATTTGCATCAAAACGTTGATATGAAAGTTGAAAGAATTAATCGTGATAACAATCCTAAGAATTATTAAATAAAATTTGATATGAACTTTGAAACAAATTCCAACATGAATCTTCACTACAATTTTCAAATGAACATTGGAACAAAAAATATTTTAAGCTTTTCTTGTCATATTTTAATATAAATTCTTAAAGCATAGAGCTTACGATGTTCTATTATGAAAACTCATCATACTAATTAGAGATTATATGTTGCTTTGGTCATTGTTTTTTTTATTAATAATCAAGTTTTTATGTTTTTTAAAACGAAAAATACATCATGAATGTGGGATGCACATAAACATAAATCTTTATATTATGTTGCTACACGTACATTTCTCCATTATTTATTATGGTCACATGATTAAGCACAATTATATCATAAATGTTAACTCATGACATTAGTGACTTGTACATCTACTCACATTGACTTCTTCAATTGTTGACATTGACATATCTACATATTGCTTTGCGTAATGCATTTACCAGGAACCTACAAGTTACTTCCCTCCATTCCGAGGATGGTACTCATAGTAAAGTGAAATCTTCCCTTCTCAAGGCCAAGCCAACAATTAGCAATTGGCTCAAGAAGAGAGCAAGCATGTCAAAAATTGGGAATTGAACTAAGTGAGGGATGATAACAATTTTCCTCTTAACCACTCAAGCTTCACCAAATTGACCTTATCGTGTGAATATCTAATATGATTATAATTAATAAATTCGTAAATTATATTTCGAAATCTACCAATATATTATTTGAAATACCAATTTAGTGAGAAACTATTGTTGGTGAATATCAATTTTGATAAATCCATAGCATTCCAACAAAAAATATTTAAAATACCTTGTATTCAAAAGACCTTATGTAGCTAGGGTTTTCACCCTAGCTTATGCAAATGAGCACCTACTAAGGAGAAGGGACTCCTTAGTAGCAGTTCAGTAAAAATATAGTAAAAGCAAGACAGTAAATGAAAACAGTAAATTTAAACTAACATGTGCATAAGATAACAAAAAGATAATAAAAATGGTTTTGTATTGAATATACCTCAGGTGTAGAGGTTGGTGAAGCTCTTGCAGTAGTCCAGGAGGGTTGCTTCCAAGCTCCAGTGTTGCTCCTTCTCCTTCCTCCAAAGATGTTTTGGAAATGGGGCCAAATGGGGTTCTCAAGTGGAAAGTAGCTCCAAAGGGAGAGCTAGGGTTTCGTGAGAATTTTTGGCAGAGTGAGGATAGGGATGATTGTGGATGAGAAATGGGGAGCCTCCATCACCTATTTATAGGTTTTTAGTGGTGGAGTGTTGACCCATGGTTTTGGGAACCATATGGTTTAGGTCAGTTGTATAGGTTTTTTGCTTCATTTTTTCCCTCTTTTTCCTCTTTTCTGTATTTTTATTCCCTTTTTAGAGGGTTTTTGCTATTTTTGGAGGAATTTACATTATTTTTTTGGGGGAAAGGGGGTTTTTGGACTTTTGGAGGCTTTTTTAATGGTTTTTTGGCCTTTTGGAGGCTTATATGGTAGGAAATATGGACAAATGAGTCATGTAATGAGGGAGATGAGGTAGTGAGCACTTTTTCGGTGTTAACAGATTGCCCCCTGATGTGTGAGGGCAGGAGCTCATCGTATGGCCGATAGACATCATAGGTATTTTATGGTTTTCCTAGGATGTGGAGAGGAGAAGAAATGAACTAAAGCCCGGAACAATGGTCCCAAACAAACTGCAAAAACTAAAAGTACATGACCTCAATAGTGAATGAGGAATAATCTCAATATATGGACGAGGCGGGCATTCCCATGCTCGTATCAAGATATAGGACAAGAACAAGGGGGTCCAAAAAAAATGGGGACCTGAAATATACATGGCCTCAAATATGGAATGAGGAAGAATCTCAATATATGGATGAGGCAGGAATTCCCATGGTCGTATCAAGATATAGCACAATAACAAGGGGGTCCAAAAAATGGGGACCTGAAATATACACGACCTCATCTAAGGAATGAGGAAGAATCTCAATATATGGACGAGGCGAGTATACCCATGCTCGTATCAGATATATATAAAAAATAACAATGAGTCCCAATAATGGGGACCTGAAGGATACATGGAGAACCATTGTGTACATCGTAAGGGTCCAGAGGGGACACAAATATGGGACATACTGCTAGGCTGACCATGTCTGAGTGGAAGAACTGATACACTGGAATAATAATAGTGCTGCTGAGTGTGGTACCAGAGGAACTGATGAGTTGTTGGATCATAGTGACGGGGAGGCATACCCTCAATGGTACACTGAACTGGAACTGAACTAGGTACTCAAGGAAGCATATAACTGGATGCCTTCCGAATACAATCGCCAACGCAACCCAGACATCCACGGGAACATAGAACTGGGTGTTCCGAAGTGACTCACCAATGTGCTAGTGTTGGGAGAAATCCTGTGTCTTTGGCCAATAACTGAAGGGATATATACCCTGCGCGATTCTCAACGATGCGAGCAAGGTGTTGAAGTCGAGCATGTGAGAAACAACCATTCAGAGAGGCACTGATGTCTCCTCTCAAAATGGTCCGTAGGAACTCACCAAAGATGGTGATGAGTCCAAGGTGCAGGGACCTCTGGGTCTATCCTCTGGAATAGATGGGTTGTCATCGATAGAGGGAGACCTGCAACTAGCAAGGCAATGATGTTTCCATGATAGGAGCACGAGGTGGAGAACCAAGTGTGAGAGTATTGATGGTAGGACTGACATACTGTGGGGGTGGGGGATAACTGGGCAAGTAGAGTGGGTGGACTCAAACTTTCGTTGTTCAGAGTATGATGGCAGGGATGATCGGGCAGCATATGAAACTGACTAGAGGGAAAGGGATCATAGCTGTAATGGATCAAGGATGGTGACTGGGATGAGTGATACTCAAGTTGGGATAATATGGCAGGAGACTGCAGAATACTCTGAACAAAGGCGACCTTATTGGGGTGCTGCCAAGATGATCGATCATGGTGCTGAGAGGCACTAGGGGTACTTCATCATGGGTTAAGGAACTAGAAGAAGTGTGTTCAAAATGGTACTGTCGTGTGGATTTATACGATCCCAGGACAATTCATGCTCGTGATTGCATTCAATTTGAAGGAGTCTAAAAGCGATAAGAAGACTCTGAAATAATGGAATGGTACCGTCATGTGGATTTGTACGAGCTGAGGACGGTGCGTGCTCTTGGTTACTTTCAATTCTAGAGAGTCTGAAAGCAAATAAAAAGACTCCAGGGGGGTGCTTTTTCGTGTGTTAATCTCCAAGGCCCAAAGAAGCATAAAAGGATGCAATGAAGAACTCTTCTAGCCGGTGTGACTAGAGTATTCATTTTTCGTAATTAGTCTACCATGTCCGGAAAAGGGTTAAACTTATACCAGATAGACGCCCTTTCAGGTATTTTAACAAGCATGAAAGCAAGATTGCTCAGCAATCTTTTCATTGTTTTAGTAGTCAGAAAAGAGCTTAATAGAAACTCCCTAAGTGCCTTTTTCGTAAAGGACTTGCCCAGCCCGAAAAAGTATAAAATTATACTGAACAAAAGGAATGGCCAAGCAAGGAGGAAGTGCTCAATCAAGGAACATCAATGAGGACCAAGAACAAGGGTGGGGTGGAACACTGGTGTGCCTCCTTGCGGGATGATGAATGGTGGAAAAATAATGAAATAATTACAATATGACTAGAGTGAATGGCGCATGTAAAAATGTGGAACAATTCGATGGTGGCCGATGTGGCGCGCAAACCGAGGAAGCAAGGTGTCGGGACACAATGTTGAAATTGTACCTGGTGAGAGCGAGGAATGATCTCAAGAATCATCACGAGCTCGAAAAACTTAATCCGGCGATATAAAAGGTGTCAAAAATGGATAATGGCTGAGGTGGCATGCAACCCGAGGCGACGGGGGGCGTTTTGGAAAAAAATACCCGAAAAATCTAGGGGTGAGAGCAAGAAATGATCTCAAGCATCATCACGGGCTCAGAAAAATGAATCCAATGATATAAAGTATATCAAAAATGAAGAATGGTCGAAGTGGCACACAAGCCGAGGCGATGAGTGGTGTCTAGAAAAATGCTCAAAAAATGATGCGGAAAAAATAAGAAAACGAGCCGACCATCGTGACAGTCTCATCGTGTTGATTATGGTGGTGGAAACGATTTGGAGAATGGACTCCGTATGGATTCATAATGGCCGAAACAAGAAAAATTCAATGGGCTATAAATTGTAAGTGGGCCCAACAGGACAAGTGTCATTGGGACTTGTTGACTTTGACTAGAGATCATAGTGGACTAGAGCGTAGTTGGTGTTTCTGGATGATCTGACTGGCCGATTTCAGATATGGGAGTCGTAGGTATTCCGGTAAACTCATACCTGCATTTTTGTGTTGGGTTCGGGGGGGTGGTGGGTCCCCAGGGGGGTCTTGTAAGGTCCAAAAGGGCATGGATTGCGGGTTTCCAAGGTGGAATCGCGTTATGGGTCTAAACACGCAGTCTTGGACCGTGAGTTTCGAGGGTGAATACGCAGTCCTGGACTACGAGTTCGGGGTCTGAACACGCGGTCCTAGACTGCGAGTTTGTCTCCTGTAGTCATCGTCCCAAATCGCATCTCGGATCGGGAAATCCATAGTCTGCGACCGCGACTATAGCCCTGATAGCCGTGATCTGAGATCGTGGCAAGGGGCCCTAAAGCCACGATCTGGATTGAGCTTTAGGGTTGGCCTGGGGGGAAAATAGGTTATTTATTTGACGTGGGTCTGACAAGTTTGCATTGTGTGATTAACAAGATGTCGGTAGTGCTATGGTGGGAACGGGAGGTCTCGGATGACATAGTGGAGGTCATCTAGAGGGATCGGCATGTGTGCTCTACTTTGGGGTTGTGCGGGCTTCTGAAGTTCACACAAGTTCCCATGATTCGTTCAGCAGGACTACTGCTGAACCGGTTTGTGGGCTTCTGGGAGCCCGGCATACAGGATTTTAGGGTGCAGGGGGAGAGGGTGGATCTCACCCTTGCATATGTATATTTCTTAACGGGGTTGCCCTGTCTAGGTAGGGTGGCTGATACGCAGCCACGAGTGTCTGTAGACGTGGACGTGGAGGATATGTTGGAGCGTTACTATGTTCCAGAGGCTATAGTGCATAGGAATGCACTCCGAATTGTGGACCTGCGGGAGCCATCAGTGCGGGCGATCGCGACATGTGTGGTTTGGGTTTTGGGGTCCCAGTCACCCAAGCAGGTGTTAGGGGGCCAGATGCAGCTAGTGGAGCCGGTGCTAGATGACATCTACTTCACGTGGGGCCAGATGTTCCTCACCTGTGTTCAGCGGGAGCTGACCAAGATGAAGGACACTGGCAAGGGATTTTGCTACGGGTCATTTCTTTGTGCCTTCTTCATGGAGCGAGTACCTACACTGTTGCTGTGGGTGCCGATCAAGGCAGGAGGAATTAGGGAGCTATGCATGCTACGTTGGGAAGAGATGATGTGCCGACAGGGTTGTGGCGAGGTTGGGAGATACTTCACCCAGGAGCTCTACCTACAATGGTTGCAGATGCCACTGACGTTGGATGATTATCCATACATAGATATGGACTACATAGGAGATCCAGAGGCACCACAGCCTCCAGGGCAGGCATGGCGACCAAATGGTATGTATCTACTTGCTTGATTGTTGTTTATGTCAGATTTTGTGTATGATAGGTTTGAGATATTGATATGCTGGTACTAACTGATGTATGATCTACAGATGTTGGCTCGAGACCACCACCGGGACATATAGACCGCGAGGGGCATGTGGCGATACTAGCCCTACCAGGCCGAGGGGAGGTGCGTCGACGGGATGCTGAGGGGACTCTGGAGTCCTTACGGGTGCTTCTCGATCGTTTGCTGGTTGGAGTGACTAATGATGGGTGGCGGGACTTGGATCAGGACGTGATTCAGGACTGTCTTGGGGTGCCATGGGATTTTCGATCGATCGCGATCTGGGTGGCCATTTTGGCAGAGAGGGGTCAGGCACATTATCTGGTAGGGGATGAGGAGTTGCCAGAGGAGGAGCGGGGTGAGGACTCGGAGGCAGCCGATGCAGGAAGCGATGGAGGGTATGACTCTCAGTAGGGAGTATAGAGGACTCCCACCCAATGCGTAAGGACACTCGGGGTTTTTTTTGTAGCTACGGTTTGTATTCTATGAGGCTTGTCGATGTATATATATTTTTTATATAGCTGATTGCTGAGGTACTCAGGACATGTGTAGCACATTGAGGTTTATTTTTTGATATATATATATGCACATGGATGCATCTTTTTGCGATGATGATTTAGTGTACGCATGTGGATGCGCTTGTAGTTTGTTATATGTTTGTATTGCACGTGGATGTAAGTAGTGGAGGAGGATGGGCACGTGGATGCCCCTTGTGTATTTTGTTTTATGTATTGCACATGGATGCAACATTCTGTAGGTAGGATAGGCATGTGGATGCCCCTGTATAGTTGTGTGTTTATGGTTTTGTACATGGATGCAAATATTATTGGATGATAGGCACGTGGATGCCCCTTGTTATAAATGCAATCTTTTTGGGATTTTATATGTTTTTTGATGGGATGATATGATATGATGATGCATGATGGTGATTTACATAGTGTGATTTATACGCCAGTCTAGGATGTTATTAGCCATTTGATCTACGACACTATTCTGAGATCTTGGGACATGGGTGAATGTTATGGATTCAAATTGTCAGTTGAGTTGTTTTGTGCGCAGGAACTTTCTAAAGAGGCAAGGGTCATGCACCTGGTAGCAGTTGTTGAGCTGGGAGACAAGTAGCTGGGAGTCAAGAAACACATGAAGGTGACATATGCCCATTTGAAGGGCAGTAGTCAGGAGACCGGTCACAGCATCATACTCCGCCTGGTTATTGGTAGCAGCGCCTATGCATATTCCGTCAAGGTGAATCAACTCATGTGAAGGGGAATATAAGACCCACGCTGCAGAGGCCAAATTTTGAGACCAGTGGCTTGATCCATCGGCGAAGCCAATGTAATGAGGTGGAAAATGATCCATCTGTGATCATGCAAAAATGCTAAATGTAAGTTTGTGGTAGAAAAGGTGAAAAACAAAAAGAAAGCAAACTGTACAATACGGACCAGTGGGGCCGTGGGGTTGATTAAGGATAAAAGCGTGTAAAATACAACCCATTACGGGGGTTGCGCAAAGGGTGGACTTCAGAGTCAGTTAAAATATATGCCCCATTTTCGAGGCAGATCTAGACGATGTAAAGGCATTGCCACATGGATTCAAACTTTCCTTTACCGGTCTTGTCGTGGGCTTGGTCATAGGCGAGGACGAGGTCCCCTTTGCGGAAAGTTCGTGGGTGGACATGTTTGTCGTAACCAGCTTTGGAGCAGTTCTTGGCAACTTCAATGGTTTGAAGGGTGGCGCGACAGTCTTCATCAGCTTGTTCCAATGATAGCAAACATTGTTCGAGTGGAGAGGTGTCTGGGAGAAGCTCGATGGCGATGTGTAAGGCAGGCATCTGACACTCAATGGGGAGGACAGACTCGACACCATGAACTAAATTAAATGGGGTAAAATCGGTGGCGGTCTTAGTTGATCTACGGTAAGCTGATAATGCAGGGAAAAGCATGTGATTCCAGTTGGACTTATGCCGGTCAACAGTGCGTTGGAAGATGATTTTTAAAATTTTATTAATGGCCTCTACTTGGCCGTTCCCTTGGGGGTAGTAAGTAGAGGAATACTGATGTTCGAACTTTAGTAGAGTGGACAACTCACGCCAAATGCAGTCTTCAAAATGTGAACCATGGTCTGAGACTAGTTGTTTGGGGACCCCGAATTGTGTGATAACATGGTTAAAAAAGAAACGGGCAGCAGTGTCAGCTTTACAATTGAAGGTGGGCATGGCTTCAGCCCATTTGGTGAAGTAGTTGACAGTGACAATGATGTACTTATGGCCATTGGAGGATGAGGGTTTACATTCCGTGAATTCGATGGCCCTTTTACAAAAGGGACCAACAGTGACGACTGGGTGTAACGGAGCGGGTGGTGTCCAAGCCTTAGGGGCAAAAAGTTGGCAATTATGGCAATGTTTGACCACTATGATGTAGTCGGTAAAGAGTGTGTGCCAAAAGTATCCGGCGTGGATGACCTTTTGGGCGGTGTCGATTCCAGAGAAATGTCCACCGTAGGTATCGCTATGACAGTCATTGAGGACTTGTTCGGCTTCCTCATGTGTAAGACAATGACGGAGAATAGTATCAACCCCTCGCCGGTAGAGGACATCGCCCAAGAGGAGATATCGAGAGGCATGGTGATGGATGCGACGGCGTCCATCATGATTTATATTTGGTTGAAACTTCTGCGTGCGAAGGTATAACAAAATATCACCGTACCATGGGTCATCAAACAAGATGGTGAACAAGAGATTGTCGGGTAACTCATCGGAGATTTGTGGGGACGGCAAAAGAGATGGGAGATCGGTGATGAGCTGGGCAAGTGTGAGGGCTTTAGTGCTCTTAGGGGTTATGAAAGTGAGGTCATATTCTTGGAGGATAATTACCCATTTAGCAACGCGACCTTGTAGAAGTCGCCGGTTCAAGAGATAGACCATGGGGTTGGAGTCGGCGACGACTGTGGTATGATTGAGTAAAATGTAGTGGTGCAATTTTTGGACAGAAAAGACCACGACAAGGGCTAGTCTCTCCTCATACGGGTAATGTAGGGGTGGTCCAGACAAGGTCTGGCTAAGGTAATAAATGAAATTCTCCTAACGAGAAGCGTTTTCTTGGACAAGGACTCCGGACACGGCATGATCGGATGCCGAGACGTAAAGGATGAAGTCTTGAGAGAAATCCGGGGGGGAGATCAAAGGGGCTTGCGTGAGAGCCTTTTTAAGGGCTTCGAATGCAAATTGCACCTGGTCATCCCAAACAAAGGGTATGTGAGTACGAAGCAGGCGTAAGAAACCATGAACTGTGGTGGCATAATTAGGAATGAAGCGATGGAGGAAATTAGATTTCCCTTGCAAACTCTGGAGCTACCGGAGCATGCGAGGTGCAGGAAGGTCTATGATGGATTGGACTTTGAGGGGATCAACAGCGATTCCTTTATGGGAAACAATGAAACCCAACAATCGGCCTACCGAAATGCAAAAGACACACTTGAGTGGGTTAAAGCAGATTTGATATTTGCGACAACGCAGAAAAACTTGCCGGAGGTTGTTAAGGTGGTCTGATCATTTCCGAGAACGAGTTGTAAAATCGTCGAGATAGACTAGTAGGATATGGACCAAGTCATGAAAACAATAGGTCATGGCCCGCTGGAAGGTGGCACCAGCATTTTTAAGGCCAAAAGGCATGACACGATAGGAAAAGGTGCCCCATGGGGTAGTGAAGGATTCTTTGAGACATGCTCGGTTTAAATCACGGAAGTCAGTACATACTCTGATGGTGCCTTATTTTTTGTTAACAGGGATGGGGTTAGAAACCCAAGTGGTATATGCAATAGGATAAATGAACCCTGCTGTGCGAAGTTTCTCAATCTCTGCTTTAACGGCGGGGATCTTTGATGGGTGAATGGGTCGTTGTTTCTGACGAACGGGGGATACATATGGCCGCGTGTCAATGTGGTGTTCTATAATAGCGGGGTCAAGACTAGGCATTTCGGTATAGGACCATGCAAAGACATCACAAAACTCTTGGAAAAGTTTTTTGTACTCTCCGATCTCGGACTCGGTGCAGGAGGCTCCTAAAGTGATGAGTTCAAGGGCACCTCCTGGGGCAGAGATATCAATATGGATTGTGGGTGAGATATTGGCCATGTTACCTTCCTCAAAGGAATCAGGAGTGGGAATGGGCTCTTTAAACCAGTTGACCTTGGCGGGAGGGAAATCTTTGGGCTCAACCAAAAATTGGGTGGTTGTGGTGGAGGAGGAGTATTCTGGGAGGAAATAGGAACGATGGTGCATATCCTCCTAGGGGTAATCAGGGGCAGTAAGAGCCTCTAGAATCTCCTCATCATTGTGAAAACTCTGAGTTGTCAAATCGGTTGACGAGGGAGTGGTAGTAGAAAAGATCATATAGATGGTATTAATCTCTCCAGATGAGGGTGATACTAGGGGGTGGATCTCCTCAATGGTGGGGGGCGCCGTCTCAAGGTCCAAATTATTCATCTTGTAGAGAGTTGCTCTATAATCTAGGAGATCAGGACAGTGATGTGAGTAATGGCCGTAAATACCGCATATTACACAAGGGTGATTGGTATGCGGTGATTTATCACGAGGCTTAGGGGTTGGGTCGAGTTGGACGACCGGGATGTTGGGGTCAAGGTCAAGCATTTGCATGTGCTCTTGTAATGTAGGTAATCATGGACATTGATGGGTATGATGGCCTAACTCATCACACAATGATCATTTGGGAGAAGCACAAAACACGGGGGGGGGGGTTTTAATTTTTTTGGGTGGGGGTACAGCAGTGTAAGGTTGTGGGCCTCTGCCCCCAGTGTGCTTGATAAGAGGGGATGGAGTGGTAGATGAGGAAGGAGTAGTGACATCGGGAGGTGGTTGACTAGTAGTGGTGATGGGTTGCACCGGTTGTAGGATGACATTTGGTGTCGGAGGGGTAACGAGAGGCATAATGTACCATACAAGTAATCCTAAGGTTAAATCGGGGAAGCTGAGGGTAGCCATAACCGGGGAGCTTACTACTCCCGATGGGGGGAATAGGAAGGGGATTGTATGGATGGGTGTAACACCAACATGACTAGGTACCAATGGTGGTTGAGGTAACAAGGGCAATTGATGGTTGGGTGTTGGTGTATTGTGGGAAAGAGTACATAAGTCAGATATTTCGGTCATGGGTGATGGGGGTGGAATGCCTTGGAATGTTGAGGTCATCGGCGTATCTGAGTAGACTCCGGTTCTTACTCAGGAAACCAACAAGGTAGCGGCACCACAAACAGGTTGTTCAACCATGGGGAGAACATTTTCGGGTGTAGCGGGGGCATTGGGATCGTAATAGGTGAGTTGATCAACCTTGACCACGCGTCCGTCATGGGGGAACATCATGGTATGAAAAACAGATGAGGCAACTGCCCACATGGCATACATGTAACTGCAGCCAAGTAAGAGGTTATAATCAATTTGGGCGTTGATGACCTCTATGTCAATGAGCATGGTTTTACCAGCCAACTGGACGGGGACATTAGCTAAGAGACCTTGGGGTTGAGCCGAACAACCATTGTAGGCTCGCAACGTAGTGGTGGACTGTTGGAGAGTAGGGGATCCCAACTTCTGCCAAACAAATGTGGATATAACGCATGTAGAGGCACCTTCATCGATGATGCACCGATGGATGACAAGATTCCGAATGGATATAGAAACTTGGAATGTTAAAGTGGAAGGCAGGCGTGGTTCGGATTGGTCCAAATCAAAGGCCATCATTCGTGAATCATTTGGGTCAATAGCGCCAATGGATGAAAGTAAAGTCTTGGTGTAGGACAGTTTTTTAAGACCTCTAACGCAGACATGGCTACGGGGGACTGGGCTAAGTCATCGACAATGTTGTAATTAGATGCAGTGCAAGCATTGGGGTTATTGTTGATGCGGCGAAGTGGGAAGCGAGGGGCTTTGGAAGCTCCATCTAGAGGAGCCGGAGGTATGTGTAATGACTGATCAGTGGGATGAGCATTAGTGTTTTTGTCTATGGGAGGGGCTTTGGGGGTTGAGCCATATTTGTTTCGATGGGTTTGAAGGTTGACATCAGCGGATGACATCATTAACAAGTGATGGATACCTGACTCTAGCATGGGTTGATCAAGAGCGGCATAAGTGATTTGTTGTTGTGGTGGTGCGTTTCCTTGAGGGGGAGCCAACAACTGAGTGTTCACTACGCCTTGGGTTGGTAAAGGGTTTTGTAACACCAAGGGTTGATTCTGAGGTAGTGGGGGGTTGGGCGGCACCTGAGGAGCTGCGTGCCCTTGGCGGTGGGCATCATCAGTCTAGAGTTGCCGAGCCCTCTCCAAATGTGGGCAAGTGTGTGTGTAGTGGTCATAGACCTCGCAAATAGAACAAGGATGGTTTGTTCGCAAATTAGGATTTTTGGCTTGCTTGGGTGGTTAGGCAGGTGCTGGGTTATTATTGTTTGGGGGGTTAGGCGGCTGGCCGCCTTGGTCCGGAGGAGAGTTGTTTCTGTGGTTACGTCCTTTGTCGTGATTTTGCTGGCCTTGTTGGCGTTGGTTATTTTGGTTCTGCTGCGGATTCTGTTGGGAATACACTTGCCCTTGGGAAGCAGGTGGGTTCTAGGGTTGTGCAGGTGCGGGAGTAGGTTGCAGTGGATAATAAGTAGGGGGAGGTGGTGTAGGTGCTGAACCTTGTGGGGGTTGCTGATATGTCTACGTGACAGGTTGTGGGTTTTCCATAGGGGCTACCTGTGGCGGGTAATAAGCAGGTGGGGCTTGAGAGGATATAGGAGCTTGCGCGGACTACTGGTGGTAATATGGCTGAGGTGCTACCGGGGGGCATAAGCAGGGGATGCATGACCAAAGCACTGAGGTGGACATGAGGGTCCGTGGGAATGGTGATGATGTGCCATGGGAGCATACGAATTAGTTTCTCCGGACTGGGATGTATCCTGCAAAAGGTCGGGGCCAGGGATAGGACGTGCTATGGAAAAGGGCTGGTTATGTGAGGCTATATAGCCAATGATGCCATCTGTGGCATGGCATGCCCCCGGCGCATCGTGTCGGGAGGAATCACCGTGGGGGGGCATCAAGGATGATGGAATATAGGTAACCAGACTGGGCGTAAATAAGGTCAAATTGTTGGGCTTTGAGGATGGCCTCTTCTTCAGACCGGGGTCTCTCGGATGCCACATCCTTGGCAATGACAGGAAGAAGAGATTTTAGAAACCAATCTAAGAAGATACAGTCATCTAACTTGATCTTGCAGAGGCTTCGGCGTCGACGCCACTCATGAATGTGGTCAGTGATGTGTGTGGTTTTGTTCTGCCTGCAAGATAGTAGGATCTCAACTCCTGCATCATAGCAGATAGGTAACTAGAAGAACTGTAGGAAGGTCGAGGTGAGAGAGGTAAAGGTGGCATATGTCCCATGGGGTTGCTCGATGTACCACTTAGCTGCAGAGCCAGTGAGGGTACGTTGTAACAGACAGAGGCAGATAGAATCGTCCACTATGGAGTTGGAGGAACACCATAGATGGAAGTACATAATATGGTTCTGGGGGTCTTCATTTTCCTTGCCCTCAAACTTAGGGATGTCTGATAGGAGCTTGGTGGGCATGTGAAGCCATGCAGGGTCATGTTTGATGGGATCGTTAGTCAGTCTGGCCAAGTCAGGAAGGTTGAGGCTAGCCATGAATGGAAAACTAGTAGAAGGATGTGACATACTGGTGGTTGTGACTACATTGGGGCCAATGCCTCCAAGTGGAGGAATTGGGTTCGGGTTGGGGACGTTTCCCCCAAGTGGAGGAACGAAGGTAGTATGGGATGGTCCTACACCGCTGATGGTAGTGTGAGTCACTGGTGGAGTTGGGATGGGTATGGTAGCCACTGGAATAGGTATAGTGATCGGAATGGTGGATGTGGGCCCTACTGAGGGCATACCCAAAGTGGGTGTGGTAGCTGGGGTGGTGGTGGGTGCTCCACCAGTGGTTCCTACAAAGAAAGGGTTGGATGTCATGCCAGCCATGGGGCTGTTTGGTGCAGTGTATGTGGGATTCTAGGACTTTGCCTCAAAATCGGAGGTAAAATAAGGGGCATCTAGGCCGGGGGACGGAGCTCTACGTCTGCGATGAGTGGAGTCGAGTGATGAAGCTCTACATCTATGACGGGTGATGTCAAGTGAACTGTGTTGCGGGGGCTTGCCTCGAAGGCGCCGAGAATGTCTCGGGGACTCAATGGTGACATATTGTGTCAAGTCTCTATGGGTTGTATCGAGTGAAAAATAGCTTAAAAACCCTAATGCAGCCGGGTGTGCAGAAGGAGAGCGCAAAAAATATGGCACTCAGGCCAACAACCAGCTCAAAACACTCACTGTAATAACTATGCTACAATAAGTGGAGTGTCAACAAAAATGGTCAAAATACCAACAAGCAGCAGGTTTCCTAAAAAATAAAAATAGTGGACTCGCTAGACCAAAGGAAGGTAAGGGAGCATGCAAACACCTAGCTAAATAGTATTCTGACTCAACCAGACATATCCTCTACAAGGTGATGAAATCCAAGTTAGACAATATGGATAGTAGAGCCAAGTGGCTAAAGATATCCCCCTACCGAGAGGGAAACCGGGTAGTCAATCCTAGAAGAAAGGCAACTAAGATACCCCATTCATGACACGTCCATAAAAGGTGAATTTGCAGTTTGTTTCTATCACCATTGTACCCCCATACGGGTGGTACACCGAGAACTAGGAAAGGTATCCTTCAGTTACTGAATGGATTGCGGTATTCCACTCAGGCCTCTCAAACCAGTCTGGCTACTTCAACCCTCCTTGGGGAGAGGCCTTTTGATAAACTGGTTGTGACCGTGCCAAAAAATACTAGGAGATTTTGGTTCCCTAATGGACAACAACTATGTCTGAAGTGTAAGCGACTGATGGGTGTTATTTGGATTCCTATCCCCCTGACCCTACTTAACTACAATATTCTTATGTGTTCCCCAAGTGGGGTTAGAATGTTGGTTGTGTTAAGTAGTATTTTAGGGCTCACTTGAATTAGGTGACAGAGTGTGTGCGTGTGAGATAATGAACCCAAGTAAAAGTGCCACAGGGTGGGTAACTTTCTAACTATTAATAACAATGTAGAAATTAAGCTTTGAAATGCAAAATTTTCTCTTTTTCAATTAAAATGCTTAAACTTGAAAAACAACTCTGTAAATGGAACAGAAAGCAAACTGCATGAAAAAGGCTATAGGTAAGTATGGCTGCAGATAGGACAGGTGGTTGTGTAGGGGCAGAAAATATTGCAGCAAAGTGTTGGGTTCAAACAGGGAAAAAGTGCAGAAAATAGATCGTGGGTCTGTGGCGAAAATGCGCGGTCGAACAGCGGGAAACAGGCAGACAGTCGCGGGTGGATCACAGGAAAATGGATGAATGCCATAGGTGGACCGCAGAAAAATGGCTAATGGCCGCGGGTTGACCGCAGCGAACAGGGTAACAGACACGGTCGAAGCGTGGGAAATAGGTTGAGAGCCGTGGTCAGATCACAGGAAATAGACTACAAGCCATCGGGAGATCGCAGGAAATAGTCTGAGAGCCACGGTCGGATCGCAGGTAACAGTCTGGAAGCCGCGGTCGTAGCGCAACTGTGGAGAAAAAAGATGCAGTTTACGGTAGCAAACCCGACTGCCGTAAGAGACAGCCGAAAGGGGAAAACAGAAAAATATTGCAGAAAACTAAAAACTTCTAAAAACTATAACCAGAAATTCAAACGAACACTATGGGAGTCGCCAAAATTGTAACTAGGGTTTTCACCCTAGCTTGTGAAAATGAGCACCTATTAAGGAGAAGGGACTCCTTAGTAGCAGTTCAGTAAAAATAGTAAAAGCAAGATAGTAAATGAAAACAGTAAATTTAAACTAACATGTGCATAAGATAACAGAAATATAATAAAAATGGTTTTGTAGTGAATATACCTCAGGTGTAGAGGTTGGTGAAGCTCTTGCAACAGTCCAGGAGGGTTGCTTCCAAGCTCCAGTGTTGTTCCTTCTCCTTCCTCCAAAGATGTTCTGGAAATGGGGCCAAATGGGGTTCTCAAGTGGAAAGTAGCTCCAAAGGGAGAACTAAGGTTTCATGAGAATTTTTGGTAGAGTGAGGATAGGGATGATTGTGGATGAGAAATGGGGAGCCTCCATCACCTATTTATAGGTTTTTAGTGGTGGACTGTTAACCCATGGTTTTGGGCACCATATGGTTTAGGTCAGTTGTATAGGTTTTTTGCTTCATTTTTTCCCTCTTTTCCCTCTTTTTTGTATTTTTATTCCCTTTTTAGAGGGTTTTTGCTATTTTTGGAGGAATTTACTTTATTTTGGGGGGGAAAATGGGGTTTTTGGTCTTTTGGAGGCTTTTTTAATGGGTTTTTGGCCTTTTGGAGGCTTATATCGTAGGAAATATGGACAAATGAGTCATGTAATGAAGGAGATGAGGTAGTGAGCACTTTTTGGGTGTTAACACATTCATCCCCAAAATGTGTTGGCTCCAATTTAGCGAGAAATTTTGTGTCCATGTCCTCGTCATAGATATTCAACATAATATAGCCATTTCAATCTAGATGGTAAAATTCACCCATTATAAACCTTGGAATTTTCTTGCCCAAATGTTTTCAATTTCTAAAGAACTTCTTTACATTCATGAGTGTATATTTGACACAACTTTTGCATGTTTCCTAGGCACTTATGTTTCAGTTTGTATATATTGGATGAAAAGACTCAATTACATTATAATCGCCATATTGATTTCTCATAACAACAATAATATAATTTGTAATGTATCTTCACATCAATATTATTGAGTACCTTAAAAATATCACATATAAACAAGTTAATATGTTACATTTTCCATCACTTTATATTTGTCTTCGATGTTTCCACATTTCTAAAAAATATTCAAACTCACCTCATCACATTAATATTTCACCTTATCAAATTTTCAATATTTCATTTTATATTGCTAATCATATATGTGAACTTGAACATTTTACCTAAAATTATGAACATTTTGCCTAAAATTATGAACATTTTTCCTAAATTTTTGAATATTTTGATTATATAAACATATGCTTGGGCACATATTATGAGGACAACAAATAAATGAATATCCATGGAGTTTTGAACCCTTTTTTCTTAAGCTAATACCCATGGAGTTTGTAATCCTAACTTGTGGCTTTAAAAAGATACACATTTGCTAATTAGTTAGCAAATATTTAAGAATTTAAGATCGATGCTTTCAAGATAATTTGGCTAATTATAAAATCATGGTCATTATCCCAATTTGAATGTTCATTTGTTAAAAAACCCATTAATTTTGAATGTTCATGTGTTGAAAAACCCATTAATTTTGAATTTAAACTCATTGCAGCACTGAAAAAATGTTATAACTCCATGATCATTGTTGAAACCTCCACAAACCAGCATAGCATAGCATAAAACTAAGAGAAAGGAAAAATAAAAAAAATACGAAAAAGACAAAACCATGGTAGCCTCTCAAATCCAGCTTTCACCCCCCATCAAGCTCTAAATCCCATGAGAGGGCACTCCCTTAAGCTCTCCCTATGTGAGTGTAGCTACTCTAGTGTCCACACATTACAACACAAACAATATCCCCCAAAGAATGCCATAGATAATGGTGTAAACTTTTGTAATAGGAAAATATAAATGAGAAAACTATAATAAAAGAATACTTATAAAATCACAAACTCTTACTCGATTTGTGGCCATCCTAGTGTAAAGCTCTCCGTTAAACATGAGGGAAGAAACAAGAAAGGATTTAAAGATAGGTGAGAATAAAGATCCTAAACCTTAAGAATTTAGAGGATCCCAACTTTAATGTAGGAAATAGTGTATATTTTGATTTTTTTTTAATTTATTTTTATTTTTAAAAATTTTAAAATTTTAAAATAATTAAAATATAATAATTAAAAGTTAATCATAAATAATAATAATCTATTTTTAAGGACTCACCTTTAAATAAATGTTACAAATTTTTTTTTTTTAAATTAAAAAAATATTTAATAAAAATAAATTAATCATGTAAAGTTTAGATTTTTTAATTTTTTTTGTGTTGCTTCCTGCGGCCCCAGTGAACGGGTTTCTCGAGCAGCGATAAGGAAGAGGCGTTGCAGAGATCGATAGACTTGCCATGGCTCTTCCATCCCGAGGATGGTGGAAGAGGGGCGATCCAGTGCCAGACGTCCCAGAATTCAACGCATTACTGTTCAGAGTAATTATGCATGAAGATTATTGTGTTATTATGGAGATATTTGGATACCTATATTTCTATGTAGGAAACTGTTTAAGCCAAAGCTGAGAATATATTCATTTCAGATAAAGTGCCTCTTTGATAAAAAAATTGATTATGTTCTGTGCCTCTTTAATTTTTCTATTCAACATAGGAATGCAGATTTATTACATATTCTTTTCAATGTTCCCTCTAGTGTTTCCATTTTAAATGTACTTATAAACATATTTCCACAAACAAACAATGAAATCATTCAATCATTGTTCACATTTCTTCATACTACTGATCTCACAAGAGCGAATGATCAATCCAGCTAGAAAATTGGGTTGCTTTTGAAATATTAAAGGTATATATATATTTTTGGTCCCATGGATTTAATGAGCTTTTGAAATAACTCAAAACTTTGAAAATTCTTTAAAAACTATATATTCCAAACCATTTTGAAAACAAAACATATAAATGAAAATACCTGAAACTACTTCATTATATCAATCAAAGTACATGACAACTCCAATATTAAACAATGAAGTCATTAAAGCATTGTTGACATTTCTGTAGAGTTCAATTAAAACTTACTCATCTCAAAGAAGGGAATGACCAATTTAGACAGAAAGTTTGGTCGATGTATGGGATAGTTTTACATGAAAGGGTATATTTTATTTATCTTCTTTAGGTTTTGAGGATTTGTGAAATAACTCAAAATCTGAAAAAAAATCTTATAGCACTTTCATGTAAATTTAGAATTTTTGCTTTGATCAATCAAAGTGTCATTAAAATTAGATTTTCTCAACCATTTAAAAAAACAAGAAATTACTTTAAATGCCTTTATTCAAGTAAAAGAGCCACGTGGTGGCAATGTCCTTGACATTGCCACATGTTCTATTTGCAGAAAGTTGTATGGATGAGATATTTGCTTTGAGTTATTGATGGATTCATCATGGTGTTGCTTGAATGAAGAATTTGACTAGCTTTTCCAAATAGACTCAAATGTAAGAACAATACAAAGATGTGGCTCATTGGCAATGTTCTGAATTGTCATGATCAAATACAGCTCCCAAAGGTTGCGAGGAAGCATTGAACCATGTCAATGACAACTCTCTCTCTCTCTATCATAGCCTTGATTATTATTTTTTAATTACTTAATTGTTTTATATAAAGATCTGGTGGCATCCTAGTTGCAAAGCACACCAGTGGTCTCCCTTGGGAATAAGTTGATACCAAATATCCATCTATTGAGACCCTTGAGTAGAGCTTACTTGGCATTGTAGCACATAGTGCACAATTTGTTTGTCTATCTTCGTTAGGATTCTTGATTAACAAACTGATGACGATCTCCATGGAATCAAATTGACTTTAATAATTATGATGAAGGGTGATTATTTCAAGAAATTGTTTTATTACTCAATATTATTATCCATTTATTCCTATACTGGATGTTGAATTGCTCGTCATAAAAAATTATCTTTTATGCATGTTTATGGGAACTTTAAGGTGTTGATGGAGTGGGGAAACAATAAGGTTGTTCTTCATGTATCCATTTTGGACCATTGGTGTGCCAAAATTACAAATATGAAGTTGGAGTGGAAAAATTACAAATCTGAAGTCCTCCTTCTCAGGTCTTTGTTTTTCTCATGTTTATAGGTCTTTCAATATGATGGTTGACCAACTCTCCAAAAAAGTTGTGGGTTCTTTGGAAGGTGTCCTCTTCTATGAGGAGCTCCATAATTTCTCAAAGATTGATGAGGGCTCCTTCTCCATCTACTAGAAGGCTGGTAATTTCTTGATGTATATTAGAGCTTGCAATTTTGTTTTTTCTTGTTGTGGACTGATCGGGTTTGTATGGGAGCTTTTGATAGATTCATTGTATCCTTTGGTCGGTTGATGTACTTTGAGACTATCATGCTCTTTGGTTGTTTATATGTTCAACTTCTAGGTTACATGAGTTTTTGTTATATTGACAAAGAGCTAGTTTTAGTCTTTCCAGATGGGATGGGTTGGTTTATATTTATGATGATCAGATATTCCCTACTTCTAGATCTTCGCTTATATTGTAATTATAAGTTTGATTCAAATATAAATAACAAATTATAGTCTTTTTATGTCTAAAAAAAATATAAAAAGTGTATTTAATCATAGAAACATTTGCAAAAGACCATTTATTTGGTAGGCTCAACTTTTGAAAAACTTGTTTTCCAATATATATTTAGATATAACATGAAAAAACATACGATGAAGTATAGTGGTAAAATTATTTTTTTAACCAAAAGCAAACATATACACTTTTCAACCGTTATAAGATTGCATTATATTTGTCCAATTATCATTGGATATCATAGTTGGCATTGGAATAAGCTTGTCCATTTTTTTTTAATTGATGGTATGCTTCCAACTAGCAATGGCCGTTGTTTAATGGCCAAAGTAACACCATATATGTTAATGTTTCGGTGCTATACAAACGCATCTTCAAATCATCTATCAGCCTTATCCTCTAAATAATTCACACAATCATTGATACGACCATTGCCCAATTTTGGACTAATCCTCAAATCAGTGCCATCATTGGCCTTATATTTTTACGTGAGTCAGGACAAAAACATGGTAAAACCATATTTATTACTTTCACGACGCGTTGTGCCATAAAGGCCACATGGCTGGGTAAAGAGCATATACGAGACACGATTCCTTCTCTCGCCTCGACTAATCAGTAAATTAATATTCTTTTTGTTGTGTCGGCCCTGTGTGTGGCCCACGAAATTGCTGCATGCATGACAGGTGCAACTGCCTCATGGTACGATAGTGCTAGGATGTTCACCATACTATCTCATTTGGTCATGGCTCGCAAATGGTTTGTAGAGAATATTGGCCACAGCACAAGTAAATGCTGCTATGAGAAGGATGCACTTCTCGCTGGCTTTCACAATTTGGATGTTCATTCAATTCTTCAACAACTAATTCGATACTAAAAGTCATGGTTAATCATTTTCCTTGAATTGGTTGAGTGAACCACATAACAAGCTCTGAAGTGAAGCAGATGGGAATTGGTTAATCATTACGGTACCCACTTCGCACTTGTGAGATCAACAAAAGAATCGTTGCACTTCGCATTTATGAGATCAACAGAAACGGGGTTTCATCATCTAGGAGGTCTTTCTGGCAACTACCAAAATGTCGAAGGTATCCAAGCCAGCGGTTATAGATTTGCCATGTTGAACTGTATTTTATTTTATTTTTATTGAGCAGTTATTTGACGTGAAACCAGCCCGTGATTGTGCAGAGAATCGAATTAAAATTAGGGCATATGCACTGCGAAAAATGCAAACTAAGGGCCATAAAGACTCTTGAGCAGTTTTTTGTTTCCCCGTGGTGGGCTACGTATGCCTCCTTTTAATTTTAATGTCGTCCAGTCTTTTATGCTATAGTTTCACCCTAAATCAAAATGTTTTCCTATGTTTGTGGCCTCCACCCTCTTATTGCAATTGCCTTTTCATTTTTCCCAAGATCTGACACTTGACAAACCTCAACTGACACCTGCACCTGCTCGCTGCCACTTCTGTTGTAGTCGACGCTTTCATCTTTATCCTCTGCTAACCTCATTTCATGCAGCCCACGCAGAGCATTCTTTCCTCCTCTTTCAACAGCTTAAAGTTAGGTGGGTATCTTTCGCTCTGTGGTCAGTCAATGCTGGTATATGAGGGTCGATCTTCTCTGGTTCAAAGTAATATGTTGCACTATCGAGCTTGACAAATTGTAATTATAAGTTTGATTCTATTTTGCAACGACAGAGCTTTGCGGTCCCAACGCAATACACATAGCCATGACATTGGTTGTCGCTTACTTGCGGCGATTTATGGCCATAATTTTTTCCATTCTTCAACACACGACGTGTCCATATAATTTCTCCATAGGAAGAATTGAAAGATGCATATTGGCGACAGCTCTGCACCTATGGTTTAGAATGTATGACTATGATGTGGATCTTATTAAGGATAAGATTTCTTTGTCGATCCGGCAAGCTCTAGATCAACCCTTGAACAATGCAAGAAGTTATTTGGGAGATATTTTGTCGGCCTGTGCGTAGAGGGTTATCTATATTGATTCTGACTTGATTTTTGTCGAAGACATTGCCAAGCTCTTGGGAATGGATTTGGAATATTGGGCGATTGGGATACCAGACTATTGTTAGGCGAATTTTACCAAGTAATTCATTGATAATTTTTGGTGGGATCGGGCTTAATCTTAGAACTTTGAGAGAAGAAAACCCTTCTACTTCAACACGGTTGTAATGGTGATCAATCTTGAAAAGTGGCGGGGATGGTACAATAGGAAATATTGAAATATGGATGGACATACAAAAGGAACATCATATCTACAAGTTTGAATCTTTACGGTTGATTTTACTGCTATTTGCCGGTTTGCTTTTAGCATTACATCATTAAGCCATTTTGTCTTCCATTGCTATGGCCATTTCATGTCCAATTTCTATCAAGTATGTGTCACGTCATTTTCATTTCTCATATGCCATGATTTTCATAAGCGAATATGGTGCAAGAAATCGTCCTTCAGGCACATTTGCTCAAATTAGCAAGCCATTACTCAACTTTTGAAACTTCATTACAGTTTCAATTTCAATTTTGTTTTAATATTATTACATCGTTGTTAATTGCCAGCTGCACAAACTTTCCTGTACATATTTTTTTAGTCGGAACAGAGCAACTACCTGCTTCCTCGCTCACAGCTATGCTCTGAAACGATGGGCGTTAATATGCAATTAAAATTTGGGGCATATTATCGGATTCGAGGGATACTTTCGCCGGATCGGGCCAAGAAGCTTTCCCTGATCTACATCAGGTAAGTTCTGCATATGTATTTATATTTTCGAGGGATACTTTCGCCGGATCGGGCCAAGAAGCTTTCCCTGATCTACATCAGGTAAGTTCTGCATATGTATTTATATTATCTGTTGTCAAATTTTAAGATAGAGTTTTTGGATTATTATGAGAGTATCATTTTTTATTATGATATTAAGATTATTAATAACACTTATAATATCATAACGTAAAATACAGATTTATGTTATAAGTTGATTTATAATGTATATAATATTATAAGGTATTTTATTATAATGGTATATCACTATGTTGACATTTTATTTCACATTAATATTATTTTTCTAAGTTATGTATGTAATTGTGATGTAATACGACACTTTCCCATTGACTAATAACACGTCTCTAAATAGAAATCCACTCCCAAGTATGAGGATCCGATCTCATTTATATTATCACAATTATATTTATGGTGATCGGGCTGGCTTAACACCACACAATTGACTGTCTTGAACACGCGACCTGGTAAACGTTTCAGCAGGGTGTAAGCTGGAGCCAACCCACAACGCCTTGTACCAGCACGTCGTATCTCATTTGTTTAAACGAAGTCCTTGATCCACAAATGCAGAGTCATTTAATTCCACTTTGCACGAGAACCCCTATGAGCATTCGCCCGGCCATCAAATAACAAGGTGAAACATTGAAATAAATGGTTTTTAATAGTTTTTAAAATATATATTTAATATGAAAAAATATAGCTTTTCAATAAATTTAGGAAAACATAAATATTTATGTGAGGTGAACGGCAGCAAGGGAGAGCCAATAAACATTGAAATAAATGGTTTTTAATAGTTTTTAAAATATATAGTTAATATGAAAAAATATAGCTTTTCAATAAATTTAGGAAAACATAAATATTTATGTGATGTATTGGATTACTAATAACTCCGCCCGAATCATATAATAGATATAATAGCTCCGCCCGAATCATATATGTCAAAGGACATAATAAATTAAGTGTAAACAAGAGCACACAATATTCAACATGTACGTAGTTCTTTATACAATTTATTCTTTTAAGAAAGAAGGTGCTTTGTAACAGTGAGACATAAGAGAAATGAAATATATTTAAGAACTAATAAGATTAAAATCAATTTATATTATATTTAGATTTGTCAATTAAATTGATTTATATAGTTTATTAATATCTTATTTGATTGATATAAATTAACACATATATTTTCATCTAAAATTAGAGTATAACATAGCTAAATATTTCGAAAATGTCATAACATCAAAATCCAATTAAATAATAATAGTAAGCAAATTTCAAATGTCATTAATAACGAGAAGTCAAACATTGCTGCTGTTTATATTTCGTCAAAATATTGAATTAGAGGCAACCCATCCATGTAGAGTAGCCACAGCACATATCATTTATACATCTCTTTATACAATGTTTGTAACATTTGTATATTTTGTTTGTATTAAGAAAAGTGCAGAGTTTGACAATGTAGGTGACCCATATCTTCAATTCAGATGAAGTGTTTTTTTAATTTTAATTTGTTTATATATATGTTTATATATATATGAGAAATTATGAGAGTTTTGTAAAATTGATAGATTCGGGTTTAAGTTTTAAGTTTTTATTTTATAAATGAATATATATTTTTTAATTACTTTTCATAATATTTTTATTTATGAGCCAACATGGATTTTTTTTAAATACTTTCCATAATTTTTTATTTTATGAGCGGACATAAAAAATTTTAATTATTTTGTTAGTAACAAATGTTACAACATCTCCCCCATGGGCTGTAGAGCACCTTGTTTCACTCGGTGCAATTATTAATGATAATTTAATTTTTATTGAGTACTCATTTAATTTTGTTTAGTTTTGTAAATGATAAAATAACTTATTTAAAAAATATTTTTCATTAAAAATTTAAATTAATGAAAATGTAATTTTTAATCATTAACATTTTTGTTTTTATTGAATGATTTCATTTAATTTTATTAGTTTTGTAAAATAAATAAAAATTAAATGTTGTTTATAACGGTGTTTAAGCAAAAGTTAGTCAAAGTCAAACATGATAAGCATGATTAATATTAAATTCAAGCATAGACAACCATAGTCAACCATCTTAACACATGATCAACCATTGTTAACCATCAACCAAATTCAACCATCAATAAACATAATTAAACATGATCACCTATAGTCAACCATGGTTAATAATATTAAACTCTGGTTAAATGTGATCAACTATGGTTCCATGGTAAACAATATTGCTAGAGTTAGTCATATTCAACCAAATTCACCCATAGTGAAACATCATAGGTAATCCAATATAGCAAATCATTTTAATAATTTTCAATAATTAACATTGAAGTCAACCTTCTGTAAAAGTCAACTATGGATTGAATTCAATTATGGTTTGAAGTCAACCATGGATTGGAGTCTACCATGGTTCAAAGACAACCCTGGATTGAAGTCAACCATGGATTAAAGTCATTAATGTTAATATTATTAATGGATTGAAGTCAAACTAATTAGATTGGTGTCAACCATGGATTGAAGTCAAAATTGCTCAAAAGTCAACCTTGGATTAAGTCAACATTTCTTAAATGTCAACCTTGGATTGCAGCCAACCATGGATTGAAGTCAACTATGGATTGAAGTCAACCTTGCGTAAAAGTCAACTATGGATTGAAGTCAATTATGGATTGAAGTCAACCTTGTTTAAAAATTCAACTATGGTTTGCAGTCAACCATGGATTGAAGTAAACCTTGCATAAAAGTCAACTATGGATTGAAATCAACCATGCTTAAAAGTCAAGTATGGGTTGAAGTCTACCATGGTTCAAAGTCAATCAACCACTTTTAAAAATATGGTTCTAGATTGAAGTCAACTTTGGTTCAACATCAACCTTGGATAGAATTCAACCATTGAATGAAGTCAACTATGGATTGAATTCAACCATGGATTAAAGTCAACCACATGTTAATATTATTAATGGTTTGAAGTCAACATTTGATTGAAGTCAACCTTGAAGTCAACCTTGGATTGAAGCCAAGCTTAAAGTCAACATTGGATTGAAGTCAAACATGAATTGAAGCCAACTTTGGATTGAAGTCAACATTGGATTGAAGTCAACCATGGATTGATGTCGACCTTGGATTGAATTCAGCCTGGGATTGAAGCGAACCATGGTTTGAAGTCAACCTTAGATGGAAGTCAACTATGGATTGAAGTCAACCTTGTGTAAAATTCAACTATGGATTGAAGTCAATTTTAGATTGAAGTCGATTATGGATTGAAGTCAAATTTTCTTAAAAACTAAACCATGGATTGAATTCAACTATGGATTGAAGTCAACCATGGATTGAAGTCAACCTTTGATTGAAGCTAACCTTGTGTAAAACTCAAGTATGGATTGAAGTCAACCATGATTAAAAGAAGTATGGGTTGAAGACTACCATGCTTCAAAGTTAACCAACCACTTTTAAAAATGTGGTTCTGGATTAAATTCAACCATGGTTCAAAGTCAACCTTGGATTGAAGTCAACCATTCATTGAAGTCAACTATGGATTGAAGTCGACCTCGCCTAAAATTTAACTATGGATTACAGTCAACCATGGATCAAATCCAATCAACCACTTTTAAAAATGTAGTTTTGGATTGAAGTAAACCATGGTTCAAAGTCACTGTTGAATTGATGTAATTTCCCCATTCAAATAATTGTATAGCAGACAATCCCCATCAATCCTACCAAGTTCCCTAGGTTGAATGGGTACATTGGGAATTGTAATAAGGGAGCAAAGGAATAATGTTTACACATTAGAATAGTCCAAGTATTTAATAAATAAGTTGAATAAATGAATCCAAGAGGAATTATAGGTGGCAAATGGTTTTGAGGACATTTGGAGGATGTGGGACCCCCACTAGCTTGGTTTCTCACTGCCACATGGCAAATCTCACTTGGCATTTCGAATCCATGAGAAGGCAAACATTATTGGGTGAGTTGGTAAGGCCTACACATGGCATGGAGCATCTTAGGTCGAAATGTGGTGGAATAGTAACCTCCATGGAAGAGGAAGAGTCAAATTGGAGACCAGTGGACACTTGGGCTAGATTCTCTAGTCTTATGACAACACTGATGAAGCATCTATGACATCTATGAAAAAGTTCAGATCTGACTTCTTACACCTGACCATTATGACATGTCATCCCAAAAAATAGGCTCAAGAAGGCGCTCATGGAGTTGGGGGAAGCTAAAGAGACTCCTATTCGAAATTGGGAGAAGATGGAGGGTTGGAAACTAGGAGATAAGTGGAAAATGTGGAATATTTCCTGAGTGCAAATCTCTAGAAGATAATGAGAGGATTTCGACCCTTAGAAGGCTAATGTTGGTTATAAAATGTAGAAATCAAGTATGAAAATGGCTTTTGATTATTTGAGAAAAATTGGATTTGTGAAGAGAGAGCTAGTGGATGACTAGTTTCGTGCCTTAGCCAATTTCGAGGGTGAAAGATTCCCATCCAAGTTGGTGTTTAGAGAGGCAACTTAGGTCTTTCATGGAGCTTTAATGGAGTTTTATTTTCATGTATCATCTACAAGGCATCTCATGGTTTTGTTTAGTGCAGCATCATCTCTCAACTATTTCCAGTTTTGAAGGTATATTCATGCTCCTCGAGGGAGGGTGTTTTTGGTGAGCCCTTGTGCTTCTTGGGAGAGCTTCTATTGATGTATTTCTGATTGTAATAACATTATATACTCTATTCTTTAAATTTAGAAAGTCTCAAGTCGAAATACCATGTGGTTGTATGTAAAAATGAAGATTAATGAGCAAACAATGTCCATTTCCCCACTACATTGATGTATGCCATTATAATGATGATGATTTCGAATAAAGGAATGTTTCTCTGATATATTTGTGATGAATGGACTGCCATTGATGTGTATTACAAGTTTCATATTCATTACTTGAGCATTTGAAGCCATTATACTCAGTTTATTTGCATTTAAAGAAGATTTGGTGCCATTTCCCCAAGGTGTCGAATTAGTGATTTTTGTTGTTGTTTAGGAGAGGGTTGTAAAAGACCTTATAACTAATGAATGATGCATTTGGGACCTTAATAACATCCCTGAAACATCCCCTATCTCTTTTCATAAATTCGAGTGGGTTTGGAGGCATTTGGGAAGCTATTTTCAGTACTTACCCCAGGGGGGTTTGAACCCCAAATTACTAGTAAAATTGCACACTTGAACCAGAATCTTAAGAGAGTTTTCAGAGGTCTTTTGGTGTCCATATATCATCCATGAACATCATATTTAATTCATAATATCAGTAATACACCTTCCCTGAATATTTGGGACCATTTAGACCAAAATTGGGACCTAGGCATCAAAACTCGTCAAAGGTCGAAATTTGGGAAAAAGTGGAAAATTGGGCATTTTCTTAAAATTTTGAAAAATGGACATTACAAGTGTTTTCAGAGCATGGTCTTCGCACCTGATGGTATTAAAAATAATCCAAACAAATAAACCCCCACCCTTTGAATCAGTAGTTGAAGAAGTTTTGGTTGAAGAAGAGATAGTAGCAGAAAAATAGTTTTTTTTTAAAACAATGGGTAGAGAGGAGGAGGAAAAATTAAGACATAAGGAGGAATTTATTGAAGCCTTAAAACCATGTTTTGATGGAATTACCATGGTTATGCTAGAGATGAGTAAAAAAATGATGAAAAGTTTCGAATTGTTGGGTAGCCAACTTTCAGGCAAAGGGATTATAGGAGATAACAGTGGTTCACATTCAGGGGAAAAGATAAAAGGGAGTGAGCATATTTTTTCAAGCACATGACCACATAATAGACCTGATGAATTTCAAAGCATGCAAAGGTATACTACACCTAAATTTCTCACACCCAGAGAAGATTCCAATATTGAGGTGGATTATAAGAAACTGGTAAACGATTGGAATGATTTGAATGAAGAGCGTAAAAGAGGTGTACCACTCAGTGACTACATTGATGCTATACAAAAAATTAAAAGGAGGGAAGACAATAGGATTCCATTACAAAACAAAGAATTAAATAGTGCTATTGGAAAAATGTCACTTCCTACTTTTGATGGTTGTTCTCAAAATTCTGCTAACACTTGGGTGCAAAAATTGGATGCATATTTTTAGCTGAATCCTAGGTTGGAAGAGAATGCATTAAAAATGGCAATTTTGCATTTGGAAGGAGTGCCAATGAATGGTGGTTTTATGGGCTAAAAACCTTGGGTCATAATTAGGTTAAAACATATGGAGAATTTGTTGACAGTGTACTAGAAATATTTGAACAAAAAGATCCAGAATTGCCTTTCAAAGAACTAGCTCAATTGAAACAAACTGAGTCCCCTATTGAATATATGTTGGACTTTCAAAAATTATCAGTCAAGGTGGCTGATGTCTCTATGGGAAGATTAGTATTGGTGTTCACTGAATGTTTGGCTGAACCCTTAAGAGGTTTGGTCAAAGCCCACAAGCCAACTACATTAAAAGATGTAATGAGCTTGACTAGGGATCTCCAAAATGTGCTTCTTAGAACAAGATTTCATCCCAAGCCTAGCTACAAATTTCAAAAGAAACCTTAGAAAAGGGATGGATATGATAAGAAACCTTGGCAAAGAGAATCATTTGAAAGGAATAAAAAAGGACTAAACAGGGATGAACTTCGAAAAAAGAAACTGTGCTTTGCATGCTTCCAACCATGGGCACCGGGGCACAAATGTACTAAAGGAAAGGCTCAATACATATAAGTATTTTCTAATAATGAGGGGTATGATGGGGGCACGGATGAATATGGAAATATTTCAAATCAAGAAGAGGCATATGAGACAGCAGTAGAAGAGGAAAGACAAGAAGAAAATCAACCTTCACCGGACAAAGTAAGAATGGCAGTACTTTCAGCAGTTTCTCGCTATCATATTATCCGATACAAGAGTGTGGTACAAGGACAAAGAACTTAAATTTTGGTAGATGGAGGAGCCACCCATAACTTCATTGATGTAGAGATGGTGGAGAAAAGAAAGATACCTACTAAACCATTTGATGGCTTCACGGTTGTCATTCCCGGTCACAACACAATGCAATGCAAAACATGGGTCCCAAAGCTGCAAGTCACCGTAGGTAACTATACTTTTGTTGATAGTTTTTATGTGGTTGATGTTGCTGATACTAATGTGGTTTTGGGAGTGAAATGGTTGTATTCAATAGGAGAGCATACATTAAATTATCAAATTCCCGAAATAAAATTCCAAGATTCAAAAGGAGTACAAAGAGTTGTGAGAGGGTAACACACTTATCCAAATCAAGTAGTGACTTGCAATAGTATGAGATCTATATTGAGGCATAGGGACATAGAATGGGTTGTTGAATGTCATATTACATCTCCCAAGCCAAAAATAAATGTTGTTAAACACCCAAAGGAGATAAAGATACTTTTGCAGAAATATGAAAAAGTTTTTAGAGACCTTCCACATGGTAGACCACCGGATAGGGGGGTTGAGCATAGCATTATTTTGGAGGAGGGTACTTCACCCATTCAGATACCACCTTATAGACATCTTAAAAATTTCAGAGATGAGATTGAAAAATCTATCCAAGAACTCCTAGAGTTGGGACTCATTAGACCAAGCTCTAGCCCTTATGTTGCTTCAGTAGTGCTAGTGAAGAAAAAAGATGGAACATTGAGAATGTGCATAGACTTTAGAGGTTTGAACAAAAAGACTATCAAGAATAGGTATCCTATTCCTAGGATTGATGAGCTCATGGATGAGCTACATGGGGCCAAATACTTCTCCAAAATTGACCTTAGATCAGGGTATCATCAAATTCGAATGAAAGATGAAGATGTACAAAAGACTGCTTTTCGATGTCATTATGGTCAATTTGAATTTCTTGTCATGCCTTTTGGGTTAACTAATGCTCCAACCACATTTCAATAATGCATGAATAGGATCTTTTGCAAGCAACTAAGAAGGTTTTTTTAAGTTTTCTTTTATGACATTCTCATTTACAGTAAAACATGGGAAGAGCATTTGCATCAGTTAGACATTGTGTTGAAGGTTTTGCAAGAAGAGTCTTTATTTGCTAAGTTGTCAAAGTGTGAATTTGGGATGAAAGAATTACTGTATCTTGGGCACATTATTGGGCAAGGAGTGAAGGTGTACATGGAAAAAATTAGGGCTATCTTAGAATGGCCATCACCAAAAAATATCACCAAATTGAGGGGTTTTATTGGCATATGCACATACTACAAAAAATTTGTGAAGGGATTCTCCAAGTTGACTTCTCCACTCACTGATTTGACTAAAAAGGATGCTTTCAAGTGGGATGAAGAGGCTAAAAAGGCCTTCCAAAAAATGAAAGAGGTAATGAGTAGTTGTCACATACTTGCACTTCCTGATTTTACTAAACCTTTTGTTGTGGAATGTGATGCTTCAGGTGGAGGAATAGGGGTTGTCCTAAAGCAAGGCCAACACCCCATAGCCTTTGAGAGCAGAAAGTTGCGGCCTCATGAAAAAATTTACTCCATATATGATAAAGAAATGCTGGCCATTATGCATGCATTGGCCAAATTCAGACAATACTTGGTGGGCAGCAAGTTTGTGGTGAAAACTGACCACAATAGTCTAAGACACTTTCTCACCCAAAAGGATCTAAATGAAAGGAAACAAAAGTGGGTAAGAAAAATCCAAGCTTATGATTTTGATATTGAATATGTCAAGGGAAAGAATAATATAGTAGCAGATGCTTTGTCAAGAAGACCTTCTTTTTCTCCCATGGACATTGCCAAGGATTAGAAAAACATGTTATTAGTTGAATATGCTAAAGACAAATTTGCTTGTGATGTGTTGGATGGAATCAAAGGGGATGATAACTACAGGATTTTGAATGGGCTGATATATTATAAGGGCATAATTTATTTAGTTCAGAACTCAAAGCTCAAGTACCGAATTTTGCAAGAAGCACATGATTCTCCACTAGCGGGCCATCCGGGGATCTTCAAAACCTATAGACAGTTGAGGAAAAGGTTTTTTTGGAAAGGGTTGAAGGAAGATGTTCATAAATATGTGAATGAATGTAAAGTATTTCAACAAAACAAATCAGAACTCACATGTCCAGCTAGGCTATTACAACCATTGCGCATTCCAGAGCAAAAATGGGACAGTATCTCAATGGATTTCATCACTGGTTTGCCTAAATCTTTCGATAAGGATTGAATCTATGTGGTAGTGGATAGGTTGACAAAATTTGCTCATTTCTTTTCTATTACATCATATTTTAGTGCTGCACAAGTGGCTGATATTTTTTTCAAATAAATATTCAGATTGCATGGGCTTCCTAAGAGCATTGTTAGTGACAGAGATAGTAGATTCATGGGCGCCATTTGGCAAGAAATTTTTAGATTGGTGGGCACTCAATTGACTCCAAGTACCATCTATCATCCACAAACTAATGGAAAAACAGAGAGGGTGAATTAGTGGTTGGAAGGGTACCTAAGAAACTATGTGGGAGAGCAGCAAAAAGCATGGGAAAAATGGCTACACTTGGGTGAGTTTTGCTACAACACCACCTCTCATATGTCAATAGGGACGTCTCCTTTGAAAGCATTATATGGTTATGATGCACTTACATTTGTTGAAATCATATTTGGTGATAGTAGATCCCCAAAGGCTAAATATTGGGTGGAAGAGAGCCGAGACATTTTAAAGCTCTTGAAAGACAATTTGCAGGTTGCTCAAAATCAACAAAAACAATATGCTGGTAGACATAGGGAAGAAAGAACCTTTCAGGTCAATGATTTAGTATATTTAAGGTTGCAGCCATATAAGCAAACATCTCTAAAAAAGAATGGAGCAAAAAAATTAAAACCAAGGTACTATGGGCCATACAAGGTAGTGCGAAAGATCGGAGAACTAGCATATGAACTAGAACTTCTGGAAATGAGTAAAATCCATAATGTATTCCATGTTTCTCATCTCAAGAAATCTCTTGTTCAGCAAATCATCACTTCAGAAATGCTTCCTCCCTTGGATGATGAAGGTTAGCTCACACTTGTTCCAGAAAAGATTTTTAAGACACGGGAAAGGAGGTTGAAGAGTAGAATTATCAAAGAATATTTAGTACAATGGAGAGACCTACCAAATGAAGATGCCACATGGGAAGAGGAGAATATTTTGCAGCATACTAATTTGCAATTGCTTGAGGACAAGCAATATTGGGTGGGGAGGACTGTGATCTCCCCATTCAAATAATTGTATAGCAGACAATCCCCATCAATTCTACCAAGTTCCCTAGGTTGAATGGGTACATTGGGAATTGTAATAAGGGAGCAAAGGAATAATGTTTACACATTAGAATAGTCCAAGTATTTAATAAATAATTTTAATAAATGAATCCAAGAGGAATTATAGGTGGCAAATGGTTTTGAGGACATTTGGAGGATGTGGGACCCCCACTAGCTTGGTTTCTCACTGCCACATGGAAAATCTCACTTGGCATTTCGAATCCATGGAAAGGAAAACATTATTGGGTGAGTTGGTAAGGCCTACACATGGCATGGAGCATCTTAGGTCGAAATGTGGTGGAATAGTAACCTCCATGGAAGAGGAAGAGTCAAATTGGAGACTCATGGACACTTGGGCTAGATTTTCTAGTCTTATGACAACAATGATGAAGCATCTATGACATTTATGAAAAAATTCAGATATGACTTCTTAAACCTGACCATTATGACATGTCAGCCCCAAAAATAGGCTCAAGAAGACACTCATGGAGTTGGGGGAAGCTAAAGAGACTCCTATTCGAAATTGGGAGAAGATGGAGGGTTGGAAACTAGGAGACAAGTGGCAAATGTGGAATATTTCCTAAGTGGAAATCTCTAGAAGATAATGAGAGGATTTCGACCCTTAGAAGGCTAATGTTGGTTATAAAATGTAGAAATAAAGTATGAGAATGGCTTTTGATGATTTGAGAAAAATTGCATTTGTGAAGAGAGAGGTAGTGGATAATTAGTTTCTTTCCCTAGCCAATTTCGAGGGTGAAAGATTCCCATCCAGGTTGGTGTTTGGAGAGGCCACTCAGGTCTTTCATGGAACTTTAATGGAGTTTTATTTTCAGGTATTAGCTACGGGGAAGCTCATGGTTTTGTTTAGTGCAGCACCATCTCTCAACCATTTCCAGTTTTGAAGGCATATTCATGCTCCTTGAGGGAGGGCATTTTTGGTGAGCCCTTGTGCTTCTTGGGAGAGATTCTATTGATGTTTTTATAATTGTAATAGAATTATATACTCTGTTCTTCACCTTCATAAATTCTTAGTTCTAAATACCATGTGGTTGTATGTAAAAATGAAGATTAATGAGCAAACAATGTCCATTTCCCCACTACATTGATGTATGCCATTACAATGATGATGATTTCGAATAAAGGAATGTTTCTCTGATATATTTGTGATGAATGGAATTCCATTTATGTGTATTACAAGTTTCATATTCAGTACTTTAGCATTTGAAGCCATTATACTCAGTTTATTTGCATTTGAAGAAGATTTGGTGTTGTTTCCCTAAGGGTCGAATTAGTGGTTTTTGCTGTTGTTTGGGAGAGGGTTGGAACAGATCTTATAACTAATGAATGATTCATTTGGTACCTTAATAACATACCTGAAACATCCCCTACCTCTATTCATAAATTCGAGTGGGTTTGGAGGCATCTGGGAAGCTATTTTCAGTACTTACCCCAGGGGGATTTGAACCCCAAATTACTAGTAAAATTGCATACTTGAACCAGAATCTTAAGAGAGTTTTCAAAGGTCTTTTGGTGGCCATATATCATCCATGAACATTATATTTAAGTCCTAATATCAGTAATACACCTTCCCTGAATATTTGGTACCATTTGGACCAAAATTGGGACCTAGGCATCAAAACTAGTCAAAGGTCAAAATTGGGGAAAAAGTGGAAAATTGGGCATTTTCTTAAAATTTCGAAAAAGGAACATTACAATTGAAGTCATCCTTGGATTGAAGTCAAACATGGATTGAAGTCGAACTTAAATTGAATTCAACTATGGATTGAGGTCAACCTTGGATTGAAATCGATTATGGATTGAAGTAAGCTATGGATTGAAGTCAACCATGGATTGAATTATACCATGGTTCAAAGAAAACCTTGAATTAAAGTTAATCATGGATTTAATTCAAATATAGATTAAATTCAACTGTGGATTGAATTCATTGAAGTTAATGGGTGTTCCCATGAAGATTGGTAACACTTTTTCGTAACTAGAAAGCATAATTGTGTTAAAAAGGTCCAAATCCTAGGCTCTATAAAGCGTCGAGAGGGATCAAATCTCCCAAGGTGAAAACCTCTCCTTGAAAAGCTCCTTGAGTGAAATACCTAAGAACAGGTTTGCACCTTGGGAGATTTGAGCCCTCTTGGCGCTTGATAGAGCCTAGGATTTGGATCTAGGCTGGTTTCAATCGTGGGCGGTGACACAAAACTAGAGTTTGATCAGCATTGTAAGGAACAGGTTAAGTTGAAAACATAGATACATTTACGAGGATTATCATAATGTAAGTAATAGGTATTAAGGATTGAGTAAACTTTTAAATTGGAAAATAGAGACAATTCGCATAACTTTTTTTTCGATTCTCTTTTTGTTGATCTAGGTTTTGTTTTGTTTGTTCTTCTCCTTCTTCTATCTTCATTTCATACATTTTGATTTATTTGTTGTTCTACAAATTGATTTTTTTGTTTTTCCAATTGGTTCAACTTTCTCTCTCGATACGCTCTTTGTCGATCAGTGTTTCATTTTCTTTGTTCTTCTCGTTCTTCTGCTGTCAATTCACCTAACTTTTTTTTTCGATTTTCTTTTTGTTGATCTACATTTTGTTTTGTTCGTTCTTCTCCTTCTTCTTCCATCATTTCTCCATTTCGTACATTTTGATTTATTTGTTGTTCTGCAACTTGATTTCTTTGTTCTTCCAACTACTTCAACTTTCTCTCTCGATACACTCTTTGTCGATCAACGTTTCGTTTTCTTTGTTCCTCTCGTTCTTCTATTGTCAATTCGTCTAACTTTCTTTTTCGTTATTCTTTTTGTCGATCTATGTTTTGTTTTCTTCGTTCTTCTAGTTTTTCTACTATCATTTCGTCCAACTTCCTTTTTCGAAAGTCTTTTTGTTCTTCTGCTTTTCGTTTCAAGCCTTCTTCTTGTTCTTTTGTTGTCACTGGAATCAATGCATCCATACACTGAATTCAATGCGGCCACACACTGAAATCTATGTGTCCATACACTGAAATCAATGCATCTACAGAATAAAATCTACACTGAAAAATATGCAATAAAAAACCTCATACACTGAAATCTATGCATCCATTAACTAAACTCAATGCGTCCATACACTGAAATCTATGCGTCAATACACTGAAACCAATGCATCCACAGAATAACATCTACACTGAAAAATATGCAATAAAAAACTCCATACAGTCAAATCTATGCGTCCATACACTGAAATCAATGCGTCCACAGAATAACATCTACACTAAAAAATATGCAACAAAAAGACCCAATACACTGAAATCAAACTCACTTTACATGATAATGAAATTCAATTTATTTATGAAATTCTATATTTAAAAAAAAGGTAGGTGATCTATGAAGATTGAACCTTGGACCTCATGCCTATTATCCCCACACCCTTACCACTATATCACAGGTAGTTCTTATTATAAATAGTATAAAAATTCTATATAAACTTCAAAATGGGGGAAGGGTGGATCAACAGGATTTGACACTATGACCTGCCTATGACCACCACAATGTGTTACCAATGGGATACATCCAATTGTCTAGGATTTTAACTATATAATATATTTATAAATTTGGATCGGGAGATTTAAGATTATAAATTTAATCCTAATCATTATTTTCTACCTTCCATTTGGGATATTAAGTTGGAATTTAATATAAATATTGCTTTATATTTTAATTCAAATTTAAAATAATATATAAATTAAAATTAAAATTATATTCAAATGTAATATTAAATATAAATTATATTTAATTTTAATTTTAAATATAAATATAATTTGCATTGGAATTTTTAAATTTTAAATCTAAAACTAAAACTAGATATATTTTAAATCTAAAACTATATATATATATATATTAAATCTAAAACTATATATATATATATTAAATCTAAAACTACAACTATATATATTTTAAATCTAAAACTAAATATATATATTAAATCTAACTCAATTCAATATATACATTGTAATTCTAAATTCAATTTATATTTATTAAATATTTATTGTTGCAAGTGACTGTTGTAGGTAGCGGCGGGAGTGGAGGAGGAAGGCGGCGGGAGGGTGGCCGCAGGAGGATGGGGGAGGCGATGGAGAGGGGAGGAGGATGGGGGAGGGTGGCCACAGGAGGATGGTGGGAGGAGGCGATGAAGGTTGTAGGGGGTGGGAGGGGAGGAGGATGGTGGGAGGGTGGCCGCAGGAGGATGGGGGAGGCAGCGGGGAATGTTGTTGGCAGCGGGAGGGGAGGAAGATGGGGGAGGGTGGCCACAGGAGGATGGGGGAGGAAGACGGGAGGGGAGGAGGATGGAGGTGCATGCGAGGAGGAGGACGGGAAGGTGGCTGCAGGAGGATGGAGGGAGGCGGTGGTGAAGGTTGCAAGCGACGGGAGGGTGGTCGCAGGAGGATGGGAGAGGCGGCATGAGGGAGGGAGCTTGTGGCAGCAGGAGGGAGGAGGTGGAGGAAGGTGGAGGGGAGGAGGGGAGGGTGGAGGGAGCTGCAGAGGGCGGGAGGAGTTCTGGTGGGAGAGAGGAGGCTGCTATGGAGGGCAGGGAGAGAGGAGGGGGCTGCAGCAGTCCGCTAGAGG
This sequence comes from Larix kaempferi, assembly GCA_027924585.1. NCBI lineage: Eukaryota > Viridiplantae > Streptophyta > Pinopsida > Pinales > Pinaceae > Larix > Larix kaempferi. The sequence goes on from BSBM01000179.1 coordinate 13,996,167, forward strand.
AGATTGTAGGTGGGAGGAGGCTGTGGCTGCAGCAGTAAAATTATTTTAAATTTAATTTCAAATTTAAGTGAAATTAAATTTTAAAATTTAAAATAGATTTAAAATTACCTATTAGGCACTCACAACACTTCTCTTAGATTTCAAAGTAGTTATTCGCCGCTCAAAATGCTTCCCTCGGAATGCTTTCTCTTCTCTGCAGAATCGTGTTTGATATATTTGTATGAATATTTTTGTATTATGTTTGTTTTTTTGTATTATATATAGTCACCGTTTCTAAATTCACGTGGTTTCTAAATGGCCGACCAAATATATTTATTACTCTCAAAATTAATTTGTTACATGAGGGACTTTACTTTTAACTTTAATTATAGTCATTGTTTCTAAATACTGTCTAAATGGCTGACCAAATACTTTCTAAAAACAACTTTTAACTTACACACGTTAGAAGATTTCCCTCATCTTATCACTTTTTATGTTTTATTATATGTAATGCTACATTCATTTTTTACGTTTTGTTAGATGTAATGCTACATTCACTTTTTATGTTTTATTAGATGTAACGCTACATCACACATGTTAGAAAATCTCCCTCATCTTATCACTTTTACGTTTTATTATATGTAACGCTACATTTTTACGATTTATTAGATGTAACGCTACATCACACGTTAGAAGATCTCCCTCATATTATCACTTTTTATGTTTTATTAGATGTAACGCTACATTTTTACGATTTATTAGATGTAACGCTAGATCACACATTAGAAGATCTCTCTCATAATGGGCTGTAGACATAGGGGATTCACTAGAAGGAAATATAATATCATGTTCATTCATATTGCAGTATTAAATATTCATGAAAACATAAAAATTATATTGCTTATATATTAAGGGGCAAAGGGTTTTTTAATTTAATGTAACAATACAAAAATACTTTGGGGTCTTTTTCATATGGGTGGGCTAACAAATATCCACCAAATGGAGATGGCGGGATCATGACCGGATGAGAAATCGGGTTGAGGAAAGGCTCGGGCTTACCAGTACGTAGGGAAATCGCATCTTGAGGTATGCTTGAGGCCAGGGGTTTCATGGTGAAGTGGGTTTCTAGTCGATCATAGTCGAGAGACAGTGGTCATTGATAGCCAATTGTTACCAATAGCCTTGGGAGGCTCTAAGCCTCCAGGGCCTGTTATAGGCCCTTGATAGGCCTTAGGGGCTTGAATACCCAACCACTCGTGCCTATTACAAGCCTTGGGAGGTTTAGTAATCCTCCTAGATCTTGTTACAGGCCTTGGGGGCTTTGATACCTAGCCCACAACAAGCTTAGTCAGCGATTAGGGAACTGCAACATGCAATCTAAATGTTGTACTATGTGCATTGGCTCTAGTGACTTACAAGAAGTGATCTCCTATATCTTCATTAGACCATTAGATGTTGCAAATCATAATGATATGTGGTTGAGTAATTGCATTTTGGGTGAAGTAATGTGCATCCACAATATACATCGAAAGAAGCAAGGTGCATTGTAGAATGCATGTGGGGTCATAAGAGGGGTATCATATCAATATACTAGGTAGAAATATAAAGGGATATAAAAAATGTTAATGAAAAAATTGATACATGTGAAAATCCTCATAGCAGATCTTAGAGATGATATATACCTCACAAGAGTAATTAACCACTTATACTATGAAACGAGAACTTGACACAGTTCTCGTTTTTCTCTCTCCTAATTTTAGTAGGTATTTTTAGCTCCATTTCAAAAAGGGGTGATGCCAGTATCACACATTTTCATTTCGAGGCATTTTTTGAGACCTTTGAATTATCTTTATCGTAAAAAAAATTTAGTTTCTATTTTCAGGTGCGTTTTTAGAAATTTAGCAAAATAGCATGCATTTTTAAGCAATCTATAATGAAAAACATATACATTTTGCAATTTTTTCTATAAAATAAGACATTTTTATGGACAAAATAAGACACTTTTATTGACAAAATTGTAAAAAATTCCAGAAAATATAGACATTTAAAACCATTTTCAATCAATTTTCAGATATGTTTTGTATAAAAATGATATTATTTTATATTATTTTCCGAAAAGTGTTGATTCACATAAATTCAAGAAAAACTATACAAATTATTTGTAAAAAACATATTTCAAACATTATATATAGAAATTTTATTTCTAAAATTAAGTCTGAAAGTCAAAACATTACTAATATATCTTATCAAAATATTGTCAAACTTAACATTTTCTTCAAAACATGAAACTGATCAACACTTTAAGTTATTAGGCACTTTTAGTCTCTTGTAATATTTATTGGAATGAGCATACGTGACACATACATCTATATTCACATATTTTTGTATTACTTTGTGGTTTACAGTCTTTTTCTATTTCATCCATTAATAGAATTTGGTTTTTTTTATATTACTATGTTCTTTGCAATATCTTTTTTCGTATATTTCCCTTTTATATTTCTTCCTTCATTCTATGAAGAAACTAGATCAAACATCTCTTCCCTATACCATTGATTTTTATGAACATGATACATTATAAACAGGGAAAATATATTTAATCAATTGGAACACAGATGTCTAAGTGTTAAGACTCCATAGGAGGCCAAATATTTGTATTTTATCAATATTAAAAAGAAAAATATACGATTATAACAAGTGACTATAATCACAATCACATTAGAGAAAACAAATAATTGGTAGAAAGACAAAAAGCCTAGTTCGTGGCTTAAAAATTTAGACATGGAATATATCTATGTAGAAAGGTTGAACACCACAAACTTCACAAAGAGGGTTATCTTAATTGGCAATATAAAATACGCCTTTGCACCATTCTTAAAAAGTTATCTAGAAAGATAGAACACTTCAAACTTCACAATGAGGGTTATCTTAATTGCCACTATATGCTTGTCCACCACTCTTATCAATTGTTTCTTCAAATATAATTTTATTAACTTTATTATAAGATATATAACAAAATTCTTAAACTATTGAAAACCTATGTACAAGATTGTGGAAATGAGGTATATATGTCTGTGAAAATATCATAATATTGAGCTAAAGAGATACATATGTACAATAAATATTATTTTTATTAATATTTATATCTACATTAAAACTTTTTACACTTTTTATAAAAAATCAAAATCATTATTAAACATTAATAACTTAAATCCTTCTATCTTTTAAATGATGGTTATAATCTAAAATATATACATATATTAGATAAATTTTTTAAATGTAGTTACTAGTTCAAGTTCTTATGTTCTAATTTATTTCAAGTTCTATTTGCGGTATTAAAATGCATTTAGGTTATTATAATTGTTAGCTATAGGGATAATTTTAAGGACCCATACTTATTTAAAAGTGTATAAACCTTGGCGAATCTTACCAATTCTTAAAATGTCAACTATAAAATATTTGGCGATATTTTTCTAAAATTATTTAAATTTCTAAGGATTTTATATAGTTTATATAAGAATTTGGCGATTTTTAGAGTGAAAAAAGTTTATCCCATCAAAATTGGGCGAAATGGGGTTTCTAAAAATGCAAATTGGAGAATCTTTTTTTGGAAAAAAACATGGAAAAATAGCCCATGGGCTAAATTTCACCCCTAAAATTATCCTTGGTTAGCTATCTTGATCCCTATTTAGATATTGTATGTTGCTACATAGTAGATACATGAGACTATACTATGTGAACCTTAAGAAGTTTAGATGAGATAAAATTGAACTAAAAAATTATGATTCTAAGAAGATATTTATAGTAATTTATGAGGTGTTCCAACATAGAGACTCGTTGATTTCATGGATTCAATTATTAGGATGTGCCTTATAGAGTGATACTTTTTCCCAATGGGTTTTATTAAAACATTAGAATGATTTTTAAATTTGTAATCGCGTCAAACTTCTTAGAAATGAAGCGTATATTAATTTCAACATTTTGTTTACAGTATTAAAATGCCTTTTAAATATGTTATCGCATCAAAATTCTTAGAAATGAAGTGGAAATGCCCCTCCTCCCACTGCACCTCCCTCCTCCCCCTCCTCCGTGCTCCTTTGGCCACACTCATTCGCTCATCTGGGCGCCCAAGTGACCACTCACTTTCCCGTGAGGGCGGACCTTGGGCGCCCAAGTGAGCGGCAAAGCAGAGAATCACTTGCCACTCACTTGGGTGCCCAAGGGCCACCCTCACGGGCTTGCTTGATGCTGGGCATCGAGTAAGCCTGTGAGGGCGGCCCTTGGGCGCCCAAGTGCACGGCAGAGCAGAGAATCACTTTCCACCCACTTGGGCTCCCAAGGGCCGCCCTCACGGGCTTGCTCAATGCCCGGCATCGAGCAAGCTCGTGAGGGTGGCCCTTGGGCGCCCCGATGAGAGAATGAGTGAGCAGTTAAGTTGTTAAAAGGTCATCTTTGAAAAGTGGAGAGATAAATACCTGGTCATTATGCTGAGATATTTCCTTTAGATGTATACTGAGCTCCACCTGCTTAGCCTCTAGCTGTAATTCACACTGTCTTCTGATTTCAACAATGGTGTGTTCAGCTGCAAGCACTTGTGCACGAACCTGCAAGATTCAGAATGTACACAAACTATAGTATGACTATTTCGGGATTTTATATAATGCTTTGAATATTCTCTTTCATTAACATGTTTCCATTAGAAAAAAAAATTCACTCTAGAAAATATGGAGCGCAACTGAATGAATGACTCATCTATCAGAAAGTGAAAAGATACTTGGGTAGTCTCTGAACCTGTGCATGTTGTTCTTCCAGTGCTTCTTGTTTTTCTTGGAGCTATAGTATCAATTGAGCTTTGTTGATTGACTCCTGACGAAGCTGATTTACTTTATTTTCTGGTATCTTGATTGTCAAATTATCCTCTGCAACTTCTTGAAGAAGAGATTCAATTTCCTCTCCTTTTTGTTGTAGCATAACTTGTGCATTATCATATCCATTTTGGTTTTCAGTTTTCAAGTCTGAAATGATGAGCTGTAGGTCTTCCTATACAAGATAAAAAAGATCCTATTAGTTAAAGGAAATCGATGGATGTGTAGCTCCCATCGTCATCTACCAGAACAGAGGTACTGCATCAAATGTTTTATCTGTAATTTTCAAATATCATAAAAATGAAGGTAAAAATTATATTCACATTTCGATCACTTGTCCTAAGCTAATCATGTTTCAAGTATTTTTGGCATGGCACAACCACTAGCATAGGACAACTGCTTGAAAGGTAAAATTATTTTGAAGCTCTGACAAAAGCTTATTAAATTTGAGCAATTATTTACTTGGAAACCAAACCAACCTTATCCTTTTGAACTTCGTTGATAGTGTGTGACAAGCCAGCAATATTCTCCTGTATTTTTGTGACAATTTCTTCCAATTCACCTTTTTTGTCTATAGCTTGATCCAATTTTTGTTGGGCGCTATGTAGTTCTGCTTTAGCTTCGACTTCTTTCTCGGCAAACAGTTTTGCTGTAAGAGCCAGGCTTTGCTGAAGTTCCATGTTTTGGTCTCTTAACTCTGCAATATAATTACAAAAGAAAAATAAGTATAATGTGGGGCATAGAAAGGTTCTTCAAACAAGTAATACATATACACAAAAATAAATTTTTATTTTACCTTGAATTTGTGATTGCAGACTTGCATTTGTAAAAATAGCATCCTCAAACTGGCTATTGAGACGACCGAATTCATGCCGAGCTTTCTGATTAGCTAGTATTTTTTCTCATTGAGCTAGCTCAGTGCTTTTATCTAATGCTAGCAACAGTTTATCCACATTGTTTGATGCCAAAATAGAAATCGTTTCCAGCTCAATAATCTTGTTTGACAGTTCTAGAATCTCATCCTTAAGTGCATCTTTCTCGGATTCTGATGTAAATAATCTTCTTTCATATTCTTCCATCTGAATCTCCAGTTGAGCTTTGTCTGATTCCAATTTGGATTGAATGACCTGCATGCTTGCACAAGTATTTTCTTTGAGGGCCAACTCACTTTGTAATCCGTGAAACTGTGTTTGAAGATTTTCCAATACCCTAGTGTATTCTTCAATCTGAAATTCGAGTTGAGATTTCTCTGTTTCCAATTTGGACTGAATGGCCTGCATGTTTGTACAGGCACTTTCTTTGAGGTCCAACTCTCTTTGTACTCCCTGAAACTGTGTTTGAAGATTTTCCAATACCCTAGTGTATTCTTCAATCTGAAATTCGAGTTGAGATTTCTCTGTTCCCAGTTTGGACTGAATGGCCTGCATGCTTGTACAGGCACTTTCTTTGAGGTCCAACTCTCTTTGTACTCCCTGGAACTGCGTCTGAAGATTTTCCAATACCCTAGTGTATTCTTCAATCTGCAACTTGAGTTGAGCTTTCTCTGTTTCCAACTTGGACTGAATGGTTCGAGCAAGCCCGTGAGGGCGGCCCTTGGGAACCCAAGTGAACGGCAAAGTAGAGAATCCCAAGTGAGTGGTCACTTGGGCACCCAAGGGCCGCCCTCACGGGCTTGCTCGATGCCCTAGATGCCGGTGAGGGTGGCCCTTGGGCATCCAGATGAGCGAATGAGTGAGCAGTTAAGTTGTTAAAATCTCAACACAGTTAGGGAACACCATACCAAACCAATGGACAATCGATTTGATTTTGATAACCGTGAGCAGGCTTTCGACACAGTCATATATGAGATCCATCTTGAGCTTATTGTTTATAGATACACCTGTAATTGAGAAATGGGATCAGACTTCTGTCATCGGGGATGCTTATTGTTGAACTCTGATTCTGCTCAATTCTATGCAAAGGGACAATACCGATTATTTTTTTCAACACAGACAATACAAATTTTTTTTTCAACATAGACAATACTGATTATGTATTTTATATCACCACAGGTCTCCAAATGGATTGCTTGATAAAAGTCTTGTCCTGAAAGGAATACATGTATTGTCTTGAAATGATAATCCCATGTGCATTTATAGAGAATTAACTTCAAAAAAGTAATTTTATTTGAAAAGTAAATATGGATTTTATAATCTTTAAGTTTTGTCTTATTGTAAATTTAAGAAAATGCATTTTATATCACCAAAGGTCTCCAAACGGTTTGCTTGATAAAAGTCTTGTCTTGAAAGGAATACATATATTGTCTTGAAATGATAATACCATGTGCATTTATAGAGAATTAACTTCAAAAAATGTAATTTTATTTGAAAAGTAAATATGGATTTTATAATCTTTAAGTTTTGTCTTATTGTAAATTTAAGAAAATGCAATTTTTAATGGGTGAACATTTTAAAAATAAAGTCTATTGAATGTGTATTTTTTAATTTATAAGTAAGCTACTATTTTATTTTTTTTGTATTAGATTTTTTCTTTACATATATTTTTTGTATCGAATCATATTCATATTTGTATTTGTACTCGAATTATGATACTATTCTGTATTCGTACTCGAATTATAATACTATGATTGATTACTAATTATGATACTATTCCGTATTTGTACGAATTATAATATAACTATTAATCATAGTATTATAATATTATGATTGATTACTTATTATAATTTTATGCACATGACCATTTTTATCCAGCATGTGTTTTTCTTTTTAAGAAATACGCATTCTCGAGAGATCACCCATATTTTGAGAATAAAAACACTCTTTGATGGAAATTTACAAATTATCTATCGGATTCCATCTCACTAGAAAAGCTAATAAAGTTAAATAGTTTAAATCTTTGCCGCTAAGCGCCAAGGAAACAAGGCTAAGCACCCGAGGCACCTCCAGGAAACGGAAACAAATTGGCATTTTAGCAAAACAAAATCCAAATGCAAGAGTCGAGTTGGTAAAACTAAATGCACAAGAAACAAAATTCAATGGGAGACTCGAAGTTCAAATGGCCGATAACAGAGTTCAACAATAAGCAGCCCCGACAGAAGTCTGATCCCATCGATTACAGGTGTATCTATGTATTTAAAGATACACCTATCTACCAGAGTTCAACAATAAGTAGCCCCGGTAACATAGATCCATGTCGGGCATCGCGCAGCCCCATGAGGGCGACCCTTGGGCGCCTAGATGAGCGAATGATTGTGGCTAGAGGAGCACGGAGGAGGGGGAGGAGGGAGGTGCAGCGGGAGGAGGGGGCATTTCCACTTCATTTCTAAGAAGTTTGGCACAATTACAAATTTAAAAATCATTGTAATACTGTAAACAAAATGTTGGAATTAATATATGCTTCATTTCTAAGAAGTTTGACACGATTACAAATTTAAAAAGCATTTAAATATTGTAATGATCTAGCATCGTGCATCCCGTTAGGGCATCTCTTGGGTGCCCAAGTGAGAGAATGAGTGTAAAACATAAGTTGGGCACAAAAAGCAAATCCTAACTTTAAATTTACATACATATATAATATGTAAAACATAAGTTGGGGACAAAAAAAATGTTGGAATTAGTATATGTTTCATTTTTAAACTTGTAATGTCGGAAACAATAATTTTGATTAACTATAAAATTTAGTATTTTACGTATTTTTAATTGATAATTTTCTTGTCATTTGAAATCTTATATTTAAAATTTATAAAAATATAAAATGAGTTTTAACCTCTAAATAAGTTTTAAACTCTAAATAAGTTTTTGAATATTTATATGAATTATTTGTTCTTGTATGGTCTAATATATTATTTAATTATGAATCGCATCATAATTTCTTTGTTTTTTTTTGTAGAGTGGTGAAATTATTTATGAATTTTTTTTTGTTTGTTTAATATGCAACTTTAAAAAAAGTTGTAATTTATCTCTTGAAGAATTTTTTTTTCCAATATAGGGGTTGATTTTAAAATTTTTGTAAACAAGAGTATGGGATGTTTGGGCCATGGCTCTATTTTTTGCCAATTTTTTTTTTTGTGTATACTGGTATCAACACTTTTCTATTTGGGGGGTGTTTTTAGTGTTTTTTTTTGCAAAAATCATCATTTTTATGTCTAGATTTCTTGTTCATAGTATAAAGTTATCATTTCATAGTATAAGTGGTTAATTATGATTAAGCAGGAAGATAGAAGAAGAGTGGTCATTGCAGTGTAGTGAACAAAAAAATAATAATACAGTAGAACTTGGATAGAAGCAAAAATACTTCACACACACTAGTTAATTAATCACAATATGGACAAATAAATAGTACAATGCATGATGATTCGAATGCCTAAGGTGGCAATTTGAATTAGCCTTCATGGAGTGATCAAAAGATCACTTGAGTGTCATCGGAGCACAAATAGTAGTCTATCTCATCATTGGTGGAGTCATCAATGCACAAGTAACTGTCAACCATCAGTCAAACTGAGTCTAACTGAGTGTGGTAGGTTTAACTGAATGTAACTAGCACATGGAGACACTAACTGAATGAAGGAGACTCAGTGGAGGGTGCATGAGGAGCTAACTAGAGTCAGAATAGGTAGTCATGTCTCATCGAAGGTCAATCGGAGTGATAACAGCAGTGAGGAGTCAGTCTGGCCTCAAATCAAGGAAAGAATGGTGGCTAACTGAAGTAAACTGGACTGGTAGGTGAGAAAGGTGCCCTTCTCATGCAGTAGGTGAAAGGAGCACACATGACAAGCTAGGAGGGCTGAAACTGAGTGGAAGGAAGCTCCTGGGGCTAGCTAATTGAGGGCTAGGTGCTGGGACTAATGACTGGAATGCATGCAAACCCTAAATGATGCAATCAAACCCTAAAAGTGCATGCATGACTGAAAATGTAAATGATCAAAATACTGGTGGGACTAGGATGGAGTATAGGAATATTCTAACACCCCCCCTTAATCCATCCTGGGCCCTGGTAACTAAGACCAAAGGTCACCCAATACAATGAATAATAATAGTCAATAAACCAAGGAAGTGGGGAAAATTTCATGGGAAGAATACCCCCCCTTCAAAATAGACTGTAAGGCACACATAAAAAATAAATGCTCCAAACTCAAGCAGGTGTGATGCTTGGTCATATGTCTAGAGGTATCTTCTTCTTGGGAAGAAGTGGATCATGCTCAAAAAGCATGTGCTTGTACTTGCTCTTCAGATCAAATGTGATGAGAACAAATACAAAAGTATGAGGATGATCCTTGAACCTGTGATTCGAATCAGCTGAGGTAGGATCAAATCTATGAATGTGCAGATAGCCTTTTGTCTTCTCCTTCGAACCATCATGGATGAGATTATGCCAAAAAGAACCATCAAATAATAAAGATTGCTTGGAATCCAAATCAAATCGAAGACTTGAATCATGGTTGCTTAAGATATCCTTTGAACCATTTGAGGTGAGATCTAAACTAGTAAGTGCATGAGAAATTTTCTCAAGCGAATGGCAATGGCCATTATCTTCAATAAACTTCTGAGAACATGAAAGAATGATCTTACAATAGTAAATGAGAGGTGATTGCTTGGAATCCAAATCAAATCCAAGGCTTGAATCATGGTTTCTTGAGATCTCCTTTGAACCATAAGAGGTGAGATCAAAACCAGTAGATGCATGAGAAATTATCCCAAGCAAATGGAAATGGTTTCTCGAGATCTCCTTTGAACCAGCAGGGGTGAGATCAAAACCATGATGTGCATGAGAAATTATCCCAAGCAAATGGCAATGGCCATATTCTTCAATAACCTTCTGAAAGCATGGAATAATGATCATATATTAGTAAATAAGAGGTGATTGCTTGAGGAGAGCGAATGCATTACCTCCAATAACTGATTTTACCTCCAAAATAATCATGTGATCATGATGCAAACCAACAGACTCTGGTGCAAGAGAGGATTTAGGACCTTCTGCAATGTCTAGAGTGTGAGATGGCAAAGAAAGAGAAGAAATTTGGAGCATGAGTGTAGAATCTGCAAGTTCTTCTTCTTTGTGCACAACTTCAATATGAGATGTGTTTGATACTGGTTCATGATCAATGAGATCATCAAGGAGGGCGAATGCATCACTTTTCTTGCTTTTGAAGGGGTTTGGACCAAATCCTTCATTATGTTTGCCAAATCTTTCATCCAGATGGGCCCATAGCTCTTTTGGAGTTTCAATATCAATAATGATTGGGTACAATATGTAATCAGGCATAGTAACCATCATTCTTCCAAGGGCCATGTCTCCTTTATTCAACTAGTCAATCTTCTCTTTAGAGGATTCGAACTCTCTTTCAAAATAACAATCAAAGAGATCATGGCTCTTCAAATATGCTATCATTTTTTGTTTCCATTCATCATAGTTGAATGGAGAAAGAGGAGGTATTTCTTCTGAATTCATTGAAGTTGTAGAAGACCTGCAAAAACAATAGAGAATATCTACAACTGTTACTTCCGCACTCGAAATCTTGATAATAATGTACAAAAAACTTTTAGGAATGGAGATAAACAATACTATCAACATGCTCTGATACCATGTGAAAATCCTCACACCAGATCTAAGAGATGATGTATACCTCACAAGAGTAATTATGATTAAGCAAGAAGATAGAAGAAGAGTGGTCAATGCAGTGTAATGAGCAACAGAATAATAATACAGTAGAACTCGGATAGAAGCAAAAATACTTCACACACACTAGTTAATTAATCACAATATGGACAAATAAATAGTACAATGCATGAGGATTCGAATGCCTAAGGTGGCAATTCGAATTAGCCTTCATGGAGTGATCAAAAGATCACTTGAGTGTCACCGAAGCACAACTAGTAGTCTATCTCATCATCGGTGGAGTCATCAATGCACAAGTAACTGTCAACCGTCAGTCAAACTGAGTCTAACTGAGTGTGGTAGGTGTAACTAAATGTAACTGGCACATGGAGACACTAACTAAATGAAGGAGACTCAGTGGAGGGCGCATGAGGAGCTAACTAGAGTCAGAACAGGTAGTCATGTCTCATCGAAGGTCAATCGGAGTGATAACAGTAGTGAGGAGTCAGTCTAGCCTCAAATCAAGGAAAGACTGGTGGCTAACTGAAGTAAACTAGACTGGTAGGTGAGAAAGGCACCCTTCTCATGCAGTAGGTGAAAGGAGGGCACATGATAGGCTAGGAGGGATGAAACTGAGTGGAAGGAAGCTCCGGGGGCTAGCTAACTGAGGGCTAGGTGCTGGAACTGATGACTGGAATTCATGAAAATGCATGCAAACCCTAAATGATGCATGCAAACCTTAAAAGTGCATGCATGAATGAAAATGTAAATGATCAAAATACTGGTGGGACTAGGAGGGAGTATAGGAATATACTAACAATACATACAATATCTAGTGAAAATAGGGGTTTTTTAAATTGGGAAGGCATATTGGGAGGGGGTTAAAAAAATGATTTTGGAAGGTATTTTCCAATATTTAGTGAAATTAGGGGTATTGTTTCATATGCCATGAACGAACGTGCTATGATAGTTGTTTATTGAGTGAATCCCCCATGGCTGTAGAGCGCCTCTCAGCGCAAACATAGCTCAATCAAGCTTTTTTTAAGCCCTTGATCGAGCTTAATAAAGCTCGATTGAGGTTTTTAAAAAATGCTTAGTCTAGCTATTTAAAAATGCTTGATCTAGCTATTTAAAAATGCTCGATCGAGGGTTTTACTAACTCTGGATCGATTTTTTTTTAATAAATCGATCGAGAGATCAGTGATCGATTGAGCCATTTCATTTCAAATCTTGGTCAAGAATTTCCAATCATTATAACTATAAAAAAATAACCAAACGACGACTTATTTCATTACATTTATTGCATGCAAATTTAGTGAAGGACTAATAAACACAAGTTACAAATATGATCAATGTGTTATAGATATAGTTGATGTGTAATTAATGTTTAGATATGAGAAAGTTCCTATTCATTTGAAGATATGGGTCTAGAGTAATTGAAATTATAGATATGATTGATCAAATCTATGACTCCAATTATTCTGCAACCCATATCTGCAAATGAATATATAGAGGAATTGGTGGTAGTAATGTATTTTTTTTGTAAGTAAGTACTCACGGGGATTTGAACTTGTGACCTTCCATTTACAACTTATCATTTCAATTACTCATTACCAAATTCTCTACCCCCCATGAGCTACAGTAGTAATGCATTTACTTGATTCTTCTTTAAGGTATTTATTATTATCCACATGTATCATTTTTTAATTATATTTTATTATCATATAATTTTATGTTTTCATTTCATTGAATTCAAAAATATCAATGGACCATAAACGATACCAGCATTTAAAAAAAATGATTAAATTTTGTTTCAAGTTCCCATATTAGTGTGCACACACAAATATGGGCCCTCTAAAAAAAATTAATTAAATTTTTTAGAAGCTTGATCGAGCATATAGTTTGATCAAGAAAAAAGCTCGATTGAGATATTAGCTCAACTGAGTTAAAAGCTCAATCGATTTATTAGTTCAACCGATTTAAAAGCTGGATCGAGCATTTGGGTTAACCATAGTTAAACCCTTGATCGAGATATTTAAAAAATGAGTGCAAAACCTTGATCGATGGATTTAAAACCCTCAATCGAGCTAATTAGCTCGATCAAGGGATTTAAAACAGGATTTTATCCCCATTCTCTGTAGATTTAATTTTACTAACCTCTTTTCTAGGCCTAAACCCTGCTCTGGGATGCACCTTAGGTGGTAGAATTCATACTGTTGGATTCGTCAACGAATCCTCTATCCATTGACATATAATTTATGAGTTTCTAATTTCATATGATAATTTTTTTTCAAACTTACACTCAGGGTTGGAATTTCAAATGATTGGCACCCATCAAAATTGTGGTTTATAATCAAATTCTAAAATGTTTTCCAGATTATAAGCCATTTTTTTATGATCTGAATGAAGTGCTAACCGTATTTGACGGTCAAATTGGCTAGTGACGGGAAATTCACCCATCAAATTCCATCACTGCTTACACATACAAAACCATGTCCACAACTTCGAATTAGCACAAAGAAAAATCAATAACATAAAAAGATCACCACAAAAAAAATTCAAAAAATATATATGCCCCACATCAATGCTACTCTTGAAAAGGGTATTTTTTTTTTTCTAACCAATTTTAAAAAAATTATGTTCACACACATGTGTACTAAATGTGATTAAAATTTTCAACGGTCAATTTCAAAAATTAATAAAAAGAAATAGTTTTCTAACATAAATTAAAAACAAATATGTGCGCCTAGTGCATTTTGTGTAGATTATGTTCATTATATTTTTTTTTTCAAAATTATGCATTTATCATTAAATTATTTTACGTGCTCACAAGACACTAGTTAACTTTTCATGAAATTTACAACAACAAACCTATCATCAGATTCAATTTTGGAATATTAAATAATATTATTATTTAAAAAAATGTATAGTTAGAAAGAAAACATAATTCCATACAATTTGTTTATTTGTTGCATCTCAGAATTCACAAGGCAAATATGAGTTTTGAGGGCTTTGAGTTAATAAATGAGTAAGAAAATGATTTTTCACCGTCACTTTTGGCGAAAAAGTGTTACCCATTTTCATGAGAACACCCTAATATTATTTAATGGATTGAAGTCATTAATGTTAATATTATTAATGGATTAAAGTCAACCATTTGATTGAAGACAACATTAGATTGGTTTCAACCATGGATTGAATTCAACTATGTCTTGAAGTCAACCTTGGATTGAATTCAATCACAAATTGAATTCAAACTTGGATTAACGTCAACCTTGCTTAAAATTCAACCTTGGATTGAAGTCAACTATGGATTGAAGTCAACCTTGCGTAAAAAGTCAACATGGTTTGATTTCAACCATGGATTGAATTCAACCTTGGATTGAATCAAACTTACGTAAATGTCAACTATGGATTGAATTCAACCATTCTTAAAATTCAAGTATGGGTTGAATTCTACCATGATTCAAAATCAATCAACCAATTTTAAAAATGTGGTTCTGGATTGAAGTGAACCATGGTTCAAAGTCAAACTTGGATTGAATTCAACCATTGATTGAATTCGACTATGGATTGAAGTCAATGATCCCCCATTGAATTCAACCACATGTTAATATTACTAATGGATTGAATTCACCCATTAGATTGAAGTCAACCTTTAATTGAATTCAACCTTGATGTTAACACTTGAGAATACGCGAAGGTATGATCTCCTAAGTCATGGTCATCATCAGTCCCTTGGTCATTCATCATCTGTCCCTTTTTTATTTTTTGAGAGTCTAAAGTCATCCATACTGCAAAGTGGTGTAGTTTTTAGCTGAGAATTGAAAGTCTAAATCCTTCTCTAGTAAAGGCCTTCAAAGAGGTTAAGTACTGCCCATGGTCATATGATTCCAAATCCAAAACCTACCACATATGCCTACTCCTTCCCTAAAAATGATCATATGGATTAACCACTCTTGTAGCACCTAACATAAAATTTTAACTGAGGGTGCTATGAAAGTTTCAAAAGTCTTGTAGCACCCAAAGGAGACATTAGACAAGGAGTGCTACAAAAGTTTTAGAAAGTCCTATAGTGTCCGAGCTAAATTCTAAACCATGGTCCTTGCGGAAGTTTGAAAAAGTGCAATCATGACTCATTAAAACTGACAATCAGGATAAGTTCGTGTCGCACTCACCAATGGAGTGCTAATGTGTCAGTCGGAATGGGGGCGCATCACATCCGCTTCAAAGTCGGTCTATGCTGAAATATAATGGGTTGGTTTCCCAAATAATTAACAGTTGGAGCGCTTGTTTGAAGTTAGGGTTGCATGATGCATTGAGAAATATGGTGGTTTTCAAGAGCAAACAAGTGTCAAGATCAATCACCACCTAGGATCCAAGCTATAGCACGGAGCCAGCTTCAGTTAAGAGGAAGAGAAAAAAGAGTGAATCCCTAGTGTGATTTGAGCCTGAGGTAGAGTGGCTAAGGGAAAACCCTACTGATCGACATTTCTTCCAATGAGTGGGTTTCCTAAAGTTATACAAAAAATTACAAGGATATCACAAGTAGGTTACCCATGACTTCGTGCTTAATTTTGATGGCAGGAAGACCAAGGTCAGTCCCATGGGGATGGAGGGCACCGCTGATTCTATAGCAGCTGCGACAGAGATACCCGAGCAGGGGGGAGAATGGTTTAAACTGACTAAGTTCCAAATGATAACATGTGATAATTTTCTAAAGGATGAACATAAGGGAGAAAATTTGACCTATGGGGTTCCCAGATCTTGGCTTACCAAACTGTATGGTGATCTATTGCTGGTTATTCAAGAATTTTTTACTTGTGAAGGGAGATATGATGCCTTATACCAATACCACTTTAAGTCATTGCTCCACTTCACAGGGAAGAAACCTCTATATGTTCCATCTTACCTCTTCAGGATCCTAGGTAATATGATTAACAAAGCATAGTCGCAGGGAAAACAAATTGACCACTACATTTTCCATTTTGGTCTTATAAAACTGCTGGTAGTAGAGGAATTAAAAAGGTTAGGAAGAGAATGGAACCCTTTCCTTTTCTTGGATGGATACGAAATTTAGGCTATGAAATCAACACTAGTCAAGGAAGCCATCCCTGACAGCGGGATGAGGAAGAAGGAAGAAGAGAAGGCTCTAGTCAAGGAAGCCATCCCTAACAAGGGGAAGAGGAAGAAGGAATAAGAGGAGGCACCAGTCAAGGTAGCCATGCCTAAAAAAGAGAAGAGGAGGAAGACAGAAGAAGACACACTTACCCAAATAGAAGAGAAGCCAGCCAAAGGTAAAGGACATCTAGACACCCAGGAGGAGAAGAAAGAATTGAAAAGGAAAGGGTTGGATTTTACACCAGAAATGATCGAGAAGATAATTTGCAAAAGCGCCCTAACTAGAGAAGCTACTATAATAATGGTTTCCACAGGTTAGGAAACTCTCATAGCCACCATCGAAACTCCTCCTTACAACCTCCCTGAAACTCCCATTCAATTGGATGATGAATAATTACCAGATTTCCAACCCTTTATAAAAAGAGAGGATGCATAATCTAAAATTAGTCAAATGAAAGCTCAGGCTAAAGAGACCCATCCCTCTACACATAGAGATGAGGAAGAGTTTGACAAAATCCAGTTAAAGGTCCAACTGAAGGATACAAAGTCCGAAAATAGTCAATTGAAAACCCAGTTGAGAGATACAGAGTCCGAAATTGACCAATTAAAAGCCTAGTTGAAGGAGGCAAAGGAACCAAAATCGCAGGTTGTTGAAGAATGCAGAAGATACAGAGGGAAACTAACAAAGGAAATAAATGTAATATAAGGCATGTTATATGAGACTAGAAGGTTATTGGTAAGAGGGATTCCCATCAGCTAACAGATACAAAACCTATACAGAAGAAACACATCATTACAGCCAGAGAACAAGGCACTTAGAGAAGATTTATAGCTTTTCAAGAAGGGAGAAACCAAGGATAATTTTAGGGGAAAAATTTAGCCCATGGGCTATTTTTCCATGTTTTTTTCCAAAAAAATGATTCGCCAATTTGCATTTTTTGAAGCCCCATTTCGCCCAATTTTGATGGGATCAACTTTTTTCACTCTAAAAATCGCCAAATTATTATATAAACTATATAAAATCCTTAGAAATTGAAATAATTTTAGAAAAATATTGCCAAATGTTTTATAGTTGACATTTTAAGAATTGGTAAGATTCGCCAAGGTTTATACACTTTTAAATAAGTATGGGTCCGAGAAACGTTAGGAAGAAATTTGAAAATTTTGGTCGAAGTGGCTTCTCAGAGGCAATAACACCTTTCTTACATCACAAACACAATTTTTTTAGATGTAGTAAAAATATTTTGCATTTTGAATAACTAGGGTTTTCTAAAAAGACAAGCCCTAAATTGAAGAAATCAGGACCCAGTACAGGGAAATGCAAGTATTCGTAGCACGCAAATATTATTCAAAGAAAAAAAAATAAACATGGCTAGAAAGAAGGAATAGCTGCACAAGACTAACATAATATGCCATCTAAACCCTAGCTTCAACATTAGGGTTCGATTTTGTTGAAAGGTTTGGTAAGATGGAAGAGTATGGATACATGCATGATGATATCAAACATAAAAGAGATAAAATAAGTAGTTTTTGAGCCTTCGGGAAAGAACCCAAATGCACTAGTATGAAGCACTGAAATATCGGAAGTTTCCAGAACTACTGCAATGCACATCATGGAAAAACAACAAGTGCGCTACGAGAGTTCTAGAAACGAACTCCTGCAGTGCAAATCATGGAAAAACAATAAGTGTGCTACGAGATTTATGGAAATGGCCTCCCACATCGCATATCACGAGAAAAACAACAAGTGTGCTACAAGAGTTATGGAAACTAACTCTTGCAACACATAACAGGGAAAAGGGATAGGGGCACTACATGAGTCACTGAAGCTGAATAGAAGAGACTTGATCCTAAATTTTAGCCATCTCACGTGGATTGAATCTACACCATGATAGGTTGAGTGAATAGAGGAGACAACTGGCAGTTAACTTATGTCCCTACGTTCCTTATCATTTAGTTAGAATTCAATTCTTTTCTTTTTCACCAATTAACTAGGAAGTAGTTCATAGGTCATAATTTGAACTTTAGTTAATAGCAGTTAAGTAGTCATTTACTTTGTAATAAGCAACCAAAAGGTTTTAAGGCCTTTTTGAATACAAACTATTGTAATCCTATATATTGCAATTTTTAAGAAGATGAAAAGGTAAAAACTTTGGATAAAAATAGCTTTTGAGTATTGGAAACTTGTTGAATTTTTAAAGGTTAATGAAATATGATTATGCAGAAGTAGAGAACGTTTTTACCAAAGATTCATGTGTTTATATTTCCTATTTTATGTTATCTTCTATGAATGATTGTCCTTCTGAGTTATCCCATTTATGTGTTATCTTCTAGCTTGAATGAAAATAATGTATTCAAAATTCATCCATAGTTGATGCTCCTTTTTCAGTATTTTTCATACAATCTTATGTTATCCTAATTCTGGAGTTTAAGTAGAATTCATTATTCATGCTCTACTTTATTGTAATGATTGTCTCAATTTCTTCCTCCCATCCCTCAACAACCTAATTAACTAGGAAATATTGACTATCCTACCTATGCTACCTTGAACATCCTACGAACAAGTAATTATTCACCTTCATGGTTATTTTCCAACCTATTGACTCCATTCCCAATGAGACTTCTCTCTTAATCCTACCTCTTTGAAGAAAAAACCAAAACCCTAATCTACCCACAGAAGACCTAGCCACCATCCTGATTACACAACCAGTCATTTGAAAGATGACAGTCGAATCGTGACTTGTAAGAGAGAGCCCTCTCTGGATTGGAAAGGCTAGTTTCCATTCCATAAGTAGTTTTGAAATAGTTACCTCTACCCCTTCCTCCCACAGCCAAGGGAGTTGGTAGAGTGATAACATTATAGCACCATTTCCAGGGATCGAAAGT
The DNA here is from genome assembly GCA_027924585.1 of Larix kaempferi. Classification (NCBI taxonomy): domain Eukaryota; kingdom Viridiplantae; phylum Streptophyta; class Pinopsida; order Pinales; family Pinaceae; genus Larix; species Larix kaempferi. Next base: position 14,015,609 of record BSBM01000179.1, read on the forward strand.
TTCATCTTCTCTAGGAAAGAACAAAAAAGAAATAGATCCGATCTCTGGAGGAAAACAAAGACTTAGACATCTAGCTGGCTATATCATTTCCCCTGGAAACTTCATTGAAAAAAATTACGGTTCTAAAAGAATCTATAAACGACTTCATTAAGCGAATCATGTCTTCATAAAAGGTATACACCAGAAGCAATCCAGACCCTGAACCCACATAATTTGTTCCAAATCCAGAAGAGATCCTCTGAAAGGGAAAGAAAAAAGTGAATCTAGGTACTCCCCTACTAAAAATATCATTTTATTTACCGAAAGAATAAGCTAAGGGTATAGATAGTATCACCTTTGATTTAAAGTTTGAAAACTCATTGTTTAGATCCAGTTTCGAAACAAACTTAAGTGAAAATGTGTTTGATGAGAAAAAATTTCCAATCATATGATTTAGTGTCTCTTTGGGAAAAGGTACAATCATCAGAAGAATAAAAACCTCAAAAAGAAAACACAAACCCTTTTTTTTTCCCGGTAAAACAAGCTCTGATAAAAACACCCAAATCCCCTCTATTTCCATATAAGTACATACTGCTACTACCTCCCACATCCCTACTATTATCCCTAAAGTTCCATAGACTCCGATCTCAGTTCCTACACCCCCAAGAGCAATCTCTACCATATTTTCTCCTTTGGCACTTCCTGCCAATCTCCATGATCTTCCCCAGAACTATGTTCAACGCATCCCAATTTATGGTGAGGAAGAGGGTATTACATCCCAATGACATGTAAGCTGATTTAATGATTTTATATACCTAGAGAAAGTGAATGATGATTATGTCAAGTTGATATTGCTTGCACGAAGTTTATCCACGGAGGTTAAAAAATGGTTGAAGTCTTTTCAGACATGGAGTATCCCTAGCTATGATAGGTTTGAAGAAGTTTTCTTATCAAGGTGGGAAGATAAAAAAAAATCCCATACAAATATTAACCCAATACAATAACCTAAAGAAAAACAACATGGAGACAGTTCAAGAGTTTTCCACTAGGTTCATGAAAATATACAATTCCATACTAGATGATATTAAACCCCATGTCGGAGTTTCCCAACTCCACTATGTAGATGCATTTGACAGTGAATTTGCCCCGATGTTGAGAGAAAGGAGGTATTTATCATTACCTAACATGATAAAAGATGTTATAGAACTGGAGGAAAACTTAATGGCATATGGAAAGATAAAGCATAGGGTGGATGATGAGAAAAAGAAGGTTAGAGAGGGGATCCAACCATCCACATATCAGTCCACCGATATCAAATTTGATCAGATGCTAAAAACCATAGAGAATCTCGTGGATAGGTTGTTCCTAGACCACATACCTACTATTAGATAACCCCCGGAACCGCTGATCATAAACCATAATTTTAGAAGGCCCCCTGTTCCACAAATCAGATAGAGGGAACCAGGGGATCTTAAAAATACAGATAACCAACAAGTGAGGCCACCTTTTCAGAAAATTTGATTGATGATGAGGAAGCATAACAAGATGAGGATTAGATCCATCATTTTGACCATGCTTAGACCCAATTTTACCTAACAAAAGAAGAGCATGACAAATCCTCACTAAAGAAAAACTACAACATGTTGGATCTAGAATCATAACAATATCATATGGAATATCAGAAGGCCATTTTGGAATTTCAAAAACAGTATAACCTCAAGAGTAGTGTTAGGAACCCATATCAACCCTTCTATTTACTTTGTTAGTATATTGATGTTGGACGCATATGCTTTGTAAGTCGTCCCGTAGTATTTGTTGATCCATAGTTTGTATTATTGTTGTTGCACGCATATGCTTTGTAAGTTGTCATGTAGTAATTGTTGATCCATATTATGTATTGGCCCATGGTTTGTATTGGCACATGGTATTGGCACCTAGACTTAGTATATAAGTTTGTGTTGAGACCAATGAAGGTACCATGAAGTTATTTGTATTAAGCTTGCTCAAAGGAGGTTTCCCCCTCGAAGTGGCCTGCGATCAATAAAAATATTCTGTGATCCAATATATTGTGTATTTTATCAATTATTTGTTGCAGGTTCCTCACATCTGGTATCAGAGCACTTTCTTGAGCTTGTTGGGTGAAATTTCTGCCAAATTTTTTTTTCGCATTTGTTGCAGCTTCGGATCTGGGAATAATCCATATCCGCTTAACTGTGGGAAGTACTTGGGCATAAGCCCTAAAACTCATTGTGAGGAGTACCACAAGAACCCCAAAGTAGATGGCTCATTGAAAGGACCTGCCAGCAAAAAGGGCAATGACCCCTACCTGATTGACTAGTTCCCACCCGTGAGGTAAACCAAGAGCTGACGTTTGTGGAAAAGCGGTTATCAGTTTTACCTAAGCCGTGGAGTGAGGGGTACTACCCTAATACGCAAGCCATCAGACAACATTGGTGTTCTAGTGAAACCCCAAAATTGTTAGGAAGTTGCACATACCTGGGGTCCATATATATTTTTAGCTGAACTGTTGCCAATCACTGCCGTGTTGTTTCAAATCCATTCTGAAAGCCATTCCATATCCAACCATTTTAGAGTTGTTTCAGATCCAATCAACGTCGTTTTAGATCCCTCTATTTTTTATCACTTCCATGCCATTGAAGATCTATCTGTTTCAGATCCCTTCCACACCGTTGCAGATCCATTCCTGGAAAAAAAAATCTGTTTTTTGGCCATATCTCCCTTGTTTTCACTCTGTTTCCCTTGAAACTTCCCTGACACCCCGGTAATCCCATTCTGCATATATTCTTGAGGACCATATCCCAAATTCCACTTCCCAAATCCTGAAATCCCACATTTGTCTATTTTTAGGGTTTTCCATAACTTCTTCGGATTTCACCCAATCGCCTTCAAATTTTACCACCAATTTCCTTTCCTAATTCTGCTTCTTTGTCCCTCTCTGGAAAATTTTCTCATTCTTTCACCCCACTTCTGAAATCCCCATTTGTTGCTTCCCTGTCCATCAGAAAGTGTCCGAAACATAGTCAAACCTCAATTACCCCTCCAAGTTTTTCCCAAATCCAAATTTCCCTTTACTAAATAAGCTTTTCTTTGTGTTTTTCTATCCATTCCCCCCCCGAAAAAAAAACTCCTGGTTATGGTTGTCACCTGTGCAGGAGCAACAACCATGGAGGAAGCACTTGCAGCCATCCAAACCAAACTCCAAGATCTAGATGAGAAATTTCTCAGCCTCCATCTTCATCATTTAGCCATGAACAATAACCGACAACACAAATCTTGGTTGTCACCCGTGCAGGAACAACAACCATGGAGGAAGCACTTGCAGCCATCCAAACCAAACTCCAATATCTAGATGAGAAATTTCTCAGTCTCCATCTTCAACATTCAGCCATGAACAATAACCGACGGCACGAATCTTCGGTAGCCAATGGGTTCTCTTCTTCCAGCAATTTCCATGGTCCGAAGCTTGAATTTCCTTGCTTTAATGGTACTGATCCAACTGGATGGATCTATCATGCAGAACAATATTTTAGTCTGCATAATACTTTTGATGTCCAAAAAGTTCCACTTGCATCATTTCATTTGGAACAGGAAGCCCTTCAATGGTACCGTTGGTACATCAAGGCTCATGATGAGCCAAAATGGATAGATTTTTGGCAACTCCTTTTGCAACGATTTGGTCCTAGTTCTTTTGATGACTTCACCGGAGCACTCTTTAAACTTCATCAAAGTGGCACTGTGAGAGAGTATCAGACAGAATTTGAGAAACTATCCAATCACACTGAAGGATTGTCTAACAAATTCTACAGGAGTTGTTTTATCAGTAGTCTTTAGGATGAAATCCGGTCAGAGGTTAAAATGTTCTATCCCAACATAATGATGGAAGTCCTAGGGTTGGCTAAGTTGGCAGAAGACAAGATTCCATCCCAACAACACTCCAAACCCACTTTTGTTCCCTTCCGAAATATGGGTTCTCAACGACCTCCCATCCCGCTAGCTCCTCGACCAACTCCTAACAAGCATTTGTCTGAAACAGAGATGCATGCACATAGAGAAAAAGGGCTTTGTTATAATTGTGATGAGAAATTCACTCAAGGACATAGATGTGTTCAAAAAAAGCTCTAAATCTCTATCTCTTGGATATGGATTCTCTGCCTGCCTCTACAATTGGTCAAGAAACTCCAGATACAATGGATGATCAGGTCGACATTCGGGAGCCGCCTATTGACCCGCCATCTCAGGATGAACAACCAGAGATATCTCTCCATGATTTATCTAGCGTCACCACCCCCCAAACAATGCGGGTCAGGGGTTACTTCAAGAAGCTTCCTCTTATAATACTCATTGATTCTGGTAGCACTCATAACTTCATTGACCCTTAGATCACCAAACATGCTGATTGTTTTGTCCATCCTTGCTCTAACTTTGAAGTCATGGTTACCAATGGGGGCACCTTACCTTGCAAGGGGAAGTGTCACAATTTGCGTATCTATCTAGAAGATTATAACCTATGCTCTGACATGTTTGCCTTGTCCCTAGGTGGATGTGATGTGGTTTTGGGCATTCAATGGTTATGCAGACTTGGCCCCATCTTATGGGATTTTGCTGAACTTTGGATGCAGTTTTCAGTCAATGGGAAACAACACAAATTTAAGAGATTACAACATGAGTCTCTCCACATCATCAGTTCACATCACCTGGAAAAGATCCTTAAGAAGAATTCACATGGTGTCATCGCTCAAATCCATTCCATTCAGATGCACCCATCAACGGTCTCCCCTACTTCCTTGGATTGATATGCAGGTGTCCTTGCTGAACCAGTGGGTTTGTATCCTTCAAGAGACCTCTCCAGTACGAATTTAGCTGCATCTACATCTCAGCAGGAAATGATGGCTAATTTGCATGCAGTACAGAAGTGGTAGCCATACCAATTAGGGAATTATTTCTGCATCAAGACTGCTCTCTAGACTCTAGACAATTTCCTGGAACAATGGGTCTCCTCCCCAGCACACCTGAAATGGGTTATCCAACTCATGGGTTATGCTTATGCGATCACTTATAAGAAGGCTAAGTACAATATGGTGGCAGATGCTCCTTCTCACACATTTGATGACCCATTTTCTCTTACATTTATTTCTCTTCTTGTTCCAAATTGGTTGCAATATGTTCAACAGGGCAATCTCTTCTATGAACTCCATGCTTCTTCATCAGCAGGGCACTCTGGCAGGGACTGAAAATGACAATTCAATAGATGGTGGCTTACTATGATACTTTCCAGGTCAACAAGGGTGAAACAACACTTCTTTCGGGACTACTCAAACCCTTTCCCATCCCTACACAGATGTGGACAGCTATTTCTATGGCTTTCCTAGAAGCGCTCTAGTGGTACGATACCACATCTAAAAGGACACCATATGAAGCAGTCTATGGACAGGCACCGCCAGTTATTCTTCCATACATGCTCAGCAACTTCCCAGTTCAGGCAATTGACTCGGTTCTTTGAAACTGCGGTCAGATTCTTCTCATTCTGCAGGACAATCTTCACATGGCAAGAATTCGACTGAAACAACAAGCCGATCAGCACCGTTCTGAGTGCACTTTTCACACAGCTGATATGGTCTTTCTTCACCTACAGTCTTCCAAGCAATCCTCCCTAAAACTAAAAAGGCGTCAGTGGGCCAGAACGCAACCCGAGGATGCTATAGGGGAACCACTCCAAATTATGCATCAATTTCCACATTTAAAGCTTTGAGGATAAAGCTTTTTCTAAGGGAGAGGGGATGTTAGGAACCCATGTCAACCCTTCTATTTAAGTTTTTAGTATATTCATGTTGGACGCATATGCTTTGTAAGTCGTCCTGTAGTATTTGTTGATCCATAGTTTGTATTATTGTTGTTGGACGCATATGCTTTGTAAGTCGTGCCGTAGTAATTGTTGATCCATATTTTGTATTGGCCCATGGTTTGTATTGACACATGGTATTGACCCATGGTATTGACACCTAGAATTAGTATATACGTTTGTGTTGAGACCAATGAAGGTACCGTGAAGTTATTTGTATTGAGCTTTCTCAAAGGAGGTTGCCCCCTTGAAGTCGCCTGCAATCAATAAAAATATTCTGTGATCCAATATATTGTGCATTTTATCAATTATTTGTTGCAGGTTCCTCACAAGCAAAAAAAAAAAAGCCCCCCAAAAGGAAAATCCAAAAGTAGATGCTCCCAAGAAATCCCATGATGGAAAGGGTGATGCAAATGTAAAAGAAGTAGAAAAATCCCAGCCTTCTTTTAACCTTGAAAGGGAAATCTCCAAGGTCAATATTTCCATCCCCTTCAATGAATTACTAAATAATGTTTAATACAAAGATCATATTTTGAAAATGGCAAAAGCAGAAGATGGGAAACAATTGGACACTGAATCTACAAGATGACCAACCTACCCTCCTGTTTGATCCTCCTGTAGAAAATCTAGAAGATGATGATGTACCTCCTTTTTATATCAATCCGAATATTGAAAAACAAATATTACATAATTCCATGCTGGATTCAGGGGCTTACCACAACCTCAAGCCTAAGTTTGTTGTGGAAAGTTTGGGGCTGGAGATTACAAGGCCCTACAAATATTTGTTTTCTTTCGATTCATGAAGAGTGTTGTGCCTAGGGCTAATCAAGAACATGGTGGTGTCACTGACACAAATCCCACAAAAGAGTATTGTCATGGATGTAGTGGTGGCTAACATTCCACAAAAATTTGGAATGCTGCTCTGTAGAACCTAGGCATCAAAACTAAATGGGACCTTGCAAATGGAGATGTCCTACGCAAACATCCCAATGTTTGGTCAGAATAGAAGACTGTATAGAGAACAAAGGCTGGAATATGTGGTGAGTAGTCAGAATAAGCCTCAAAACCATCCCATATGCGCTGTTGAAACTGACCTAGGCTCTCCTATTTTCTGCTATGATCTTTGTTTTCAGGAAGAACATCCAAGACATATTGAAAACTATGGACAAAACTCTGATAAAATCATTGAACAAAACTCTAGAAAAAATAGTGAGAAAACTGTTGGAAAAAACATTGACCAGAATAGTGAATAGAACATTGGGAAAATCAACGAACAAAATTCAGAAAGAAACAATGAGCAGAATTTTGAAGAAAACAATAATGAAAAGGATGCCAGAAAGAACCCTAAGCAGGACATAGAACATATTTCAGATCTGGAAAATGAGAGTGAAGGTATCTGGAATATGGACTTTGATGGTTCTATTGGAAAGGAAGGAACTAGTGCATGCATCTAGATCGTACCTCCATACCCTAGAAACAAATGTGCTCAGCTACATTCTTTTAAACTGGTTTTTGAGTGCACAAACAATGTGGCTGAATATGAAGCCTTACTTTTAGGGTTGAAAATCATCAAAGATTTGAAAGATAAAAGGATAGCCATCCATGGTGACTTGGAATTAGCGATTCATCGGGTAAATGGGATTTATGATGCTAAACATCCGAGAATGAGGGCTTATAGGAATGCATTTTGGGGCATGTTTGATCATTTTTTCATAGAGCATACCATCTCAGTCCTCCCAAGAGGAAAAAATATCATAGCTAATTCCTTATCCACCACAGCTAGTAACTTCAAAATACCTATATACCCAAACAGAAAGTATAAGATCAGATTCAAACACAAGCCTTCTATTCCAAATAATAATAAGCATTGGCAAAATTTTGAAGACGATCAATAGATTAAGATATTTCTTGAAATATCAGAATAATTTGCAAGTACACACATTGAGGAGGAAAATGAGAAGATGGAAGATTGCAACCCTGATCCATCAGAATTACTAAATACCCTAGGGGTTAGATAAATCATCCAACTGAAGAACAACAACATCCTGAAAGGGATGGTGCCTTTAGAAAAATTGTTCGATGATAACAATGTAGCAAAAAATCCCAAAGTCACCCCAATTAACAATGAGGCAGATGAGTAAAATATTGGGACTGAAAAAGAACAAACAATGATCAAGTTGTCTAAATATCTCACTCCAGAAAAAGGAGGTAAATATATTGATTTGATGAGAAATTTTCCAGATGTGTTTGCTTGGAGTTATAAAGACTTGAAAGAGTATGACACCTCCATTATTCAACATACCATACCTGTGAAGAAAGATGGAAATCATTTCAAATAGAAGCTCAAAATAATAAACCCTGTGCTCCTCCCCCTCATTGAAAAAAAGTAAAGAAACTGTTTTAGGCAAAGATCATAATGTCCCTTGGGTTCTCCCGGTGCATAGCAAATTTGGTTCCCATCGGAAAGAAGAGTGGGGATATTAGACTGTGTGTAGACTTCAGGAACCTGAATAGGGTATCAATGAAGGACAATTACCCTCTTCCAAAAATAGATCATATACTGCAAAAAGTGGTTGGGGCATAAAGGATGTCCATGCTGGATGGTTTGTTAGGATATAATCAGGTTAAGGTACATCCAAAATATCAGTAGAAGACTGCTTTCACCACACCCTGGGGGACCTTCATGTATGCTAATATTCCCTTTGGACTGACGAATGCAGGAGCCACTTCAAAGAACTATGGACATAACCTTTGCCAAGGAAAAAGACAGGTTTGTGGTTATTTACATGGATGACATTACAATATATTCCAAATTTGATATAAATCATTTAAAGCATTTGCAACATGTTTTCTTGAAGCGTAGGACATTTGGAATTTCACTAAACCCTAAAAATTTATATTTCGCAATGCATGAGGGTAAGTTGTTGGGGCATATAATATCAAAAGACGACATTAAAATAGACCTAGAGATAGCTGTAGCAATTCATAAATTTGAATTACCTAGGAGCAAGAAGGAAGTTTAGTCATTCCTTGGAAAAGTCAACTTCTTAAGGATATTCATCTCAAACTTCGCAAAGACTGTGAAGCTTATCACCAACATGCTGAAGAAAGATAACCAGATAAATTGGACAAGGGAGTCTAAACAATCCTTCGATGACATCGAAAGGGCCATAGCTGAAGCACCAACACTAGTTAGCCCTGATTTTACCAAAGACTTCATGATGTTTTCCTTTGCTTCCAAACATTCTACAGCAGGGGTCCTTTTGTAGAAGAATCGGGAGAGTTTCGAGTAGCCAATAGCTTTAATCAGCAAAACTTTGAGAGAATACGAATTAAAATACAACATTAGGGAAAAACATGCCTACGCTATGGTCAAATCCTTGAAGGATTTTAGGGTTTATAATTTTCATTCTCATACCATTGATTTTGTTCCAAGTGCTGCAATAAAAGATATACTGACACAACTTGATCCTAAAGGCCGATGGGGAAAGTGGATAGCTTCTCTTTTGGAGTATGATATGGAGATCATACCTACAAATCTTGTAAAAGGACAGGGGCTGCGATATTTATGGGTGAGACAAATTGTGATTCCCTGATAGTACAGCCCAAGAATCACCATTATAGGTATCAACAGAATTCTCCTCATCCCCATGGTATAGTGACATTGTGTAAGCTTTACAGAATTTTTAGGCACCACTAGAAACAAGTAGAAGAAGAGCTAGATTAATAAAGCTAAAGGAATTAAAATTCTTCGTTATGAGTGGTTACTTGTACTAGAAGGACCCAAGGGTATTATTGTTGAATTGTTTGTTAGAGGATGAAGCCAAGCTAACATTGAAGGAGTTTCATCAAGAGGTATGTGGGGGGCATCATTACTGGAAGGCCATAGTGAATAAGATCCTTAGAGCTAGATTTTATTGGCCAAGCATTTTTACTGATGTGTATAAGGAGGTAGCTTCATTTCATGGATGCCAGATCTTTGATTGAAAAATGAATTTGTTACCCTTTCCCATAAAACCCATTTTAGTAGAAGCTCCCTTCAAGCAATGGGACTTGGATTTCATCGAAGATATCAACCCAACTTCTTCCGGAAAACACAGGTGGATATTAACGACCACATATTAATTCGTCAAATGGATTAAAGATGTACCAACTAGGCAAGCCACAAATACCGTTATCATAAAAAATTTTGAAGAAAACATCATGTCCATATTTGGCTTCCCAAGGAAAATTATAACTGATCACGCTCAGGATTTTAAGTACAAGATGATGATCAGTTTCAGCCATGATTATCACATATTATTGGGTCACTCTAAAACCTATTACCCACAAGTAAATGTGATGGCTTAGTCATCAAAATATATTTTGGTCAGGATCATAAAAAAGTTGTTGCAGGAAAACAAGAAGGCATGGCATACTAAGCTAATCTGTACACTATGGGAAGATAGAATCACTACTAAAATATGTTAAGATTTAATATGCTAAGACAGAAAATAGCAGCATTACATTCCATTTCACAATAATAGCATATACAGGATCACTGAAGAAACAACAAGCACAGCATAAACACAAGAGACAGAGATTTATCCTGGGAAACCCTCATGGGGTAGAAAACCCAGCAAAGCTTCCTCAGTATAGATGACCAGCAATATACAAAGATGAAACCCTGAGACATGATCTCCTCCTCCACAATAGAAGACCTCTCCTCCACAAGTGCGTTATCCTCAAGTGAGTGAGTGTGTATAAATGAGGAACACACCTCCTCTATTTATACACTACTCTGATATGTATTTTACACAAGTACATGTAGGCTCGTATTTAACCATTAGGTTAAATACCCCATTATAACTGACTGGGCCGACCCCTCTAGGGTGGTCTAATAACCCTTTGACCCACATAACACATTTAGGGCCGACCCCCACTAGGGAAGTCTAATAACCCGAGTTACCATATTCCGACGGAGGAATAAACATCTCCGGATATACAATAAGATCTTCACGGAGGAATGAAACATCTCCAGAATGATAAAGTACAAATATAATATTCTTTGAAGTTACAATATCTCAACACTCCCCCTTAACGAGAAGGATATTATAACAACATCTGCACGAGCAAGGAGTCATCAACATCATACATGATACATCTATAAATCATTGGAAGCTTTCTTCAATTTGTCTTCATCAGTAACTCAAACAGTTACTGGTACATCAATGTCAACATCAACATCAACATTACGATCATCAGCATCGTAATCACACGATCAGCAGCATCGTCATCACATAATCAGCAGCATCGTCATCACACGATCAGCAGCATCGTCATCACACGATTATCAGCATCGTCATCACACGATCAACAACATCGTCATCACACGATCATCAGCATCATCATCACACGATCATCAGCATCGTCATCACACGATCAGCAGCATCGTCATCACACGATCAGCAGCATCGTCATCACATGATCATCAACATCATCATCACATGATCAACAGCATCGTCATCACACGATCATCAGTATCTTCATCACACGATCAGCAGCATCGTCATCACACGATCAGCAGCATCGTCATCACACGATCAGCAGCATCGTCATCACACGATCATCAGCATTGTCATCACACGATCAACAGCATCGTCATCACACGATCATTAGCATCGTCATCACATGATCATCAGCTGTACAAGTATTCATGCCAATACAAGTGACCATGTCAACAATACGAATATCCTACCGACTCAAGTAGCCACATCATCAATACAAGTATCCTACCGATACAAGTAACCACATCATCAATACAAGTATCCTACCGATACAAGTAACCACATCATCAATACAAGTATCCTACCGATACAAGTAACCACATCATCAATACAAGTATCCTACCGATACAAGTAACCACATCAAAAATCACTTTCTCGGAGACCATACGTCTACGGATCAATTCAGGGACCAAAGTCCAGGGATGATACAATCCCCACTTCTCGTACATTTTGAACTAGTAGGTCTGGGATGATACAATCCCCATCACGTACATTTTGAACTAGCAGTTCTGGGATGATGCAATCCCCATCACGTACATTTTGAACTAGCAGTTCCGGGATGATGCAATCCCCATCACGTAAATTTTGAACTAGCAGTTCCGGGATGATGCAATCCCCATCACGTACATTTTGAACTAGTAGTTCCGGGATGATGCAATCACCATCACGTACATTTTGAACTAGTAGTTCCGGGATGATGCAATCCCCATCACGTACATTTTGAACTAGTAGTTCCGGGATGATGCAATCCCCATCACGTACATTTTGAACTAGTAGTTTCGGGATGATGCAATCCCCATCACGTACATTTTGAACTAATAGTTCCGGGATGATGCAATCCCCATCACGTACATTTTGAACTAGTAGTTCCGGGATGATGCAATCCCCATCACGTACATTTTGAACTAGTAGTTCCTGGATGATGCAATCCCCATCACGTACATTTTGAACTAGTAGTTCCGGGATGATGCAATCCCCATCACTTTATTCTCGGAGACCTCACGTCTACGGCTCTCTTTAGGACTGAAAGTCCAGGGATGATCCAATCCCCTCAACTATCCTCTAAGGACTTCATTCTCGGAGACCTCACGTCTACGGCTCTCTTTAGGACTGAAAGTCCAGGGATGATCCAATCCCCTCAACTGTCCACTAAGGACTTCATTCTCGGAGACCTCACGTCTATGTCTCTCTTTAAGACTGAAAGTCCAGGGATGATCCAATCCCCTCAACTGTCCACTTAGGACTTCATTCTCGGAGACCTCATGTCTACGGCTCTCTTTAGGACTGAAAGTCCAGGGATGATCCAATCCCCTACCTGTCCACTAAGGACTTCATTTTCGGAGACCTCACGTCTACAGCTCTCTTTAGGACTGAAAGTCCAGGGATGATCCAATCCCCTCAACTGTCCACGAAGGACTTCATTTTCGGAGACCTCACGTCTACGTCTCTCTTTAGAACAAGTGTTCAAGGATGATACAATCCTCACATGTATTCTCATCAATACAAGTACAAGTATCCTCAACCATACAAGTACATTAATCAATACATGTGTCATCAAAAGTATGTATTCTTACCAATACATCTTATCATCAAAAGCATGTATAAGTAAAACTAAGTATTCTAAGTATAAGAGTCCTAAATCTAAATATTTCTAAGTATCTAGGTGTGGAGAACAGGTTACCTCATCATCGACCTTGTTCTTCGATGAGACAAACTCATCATCAATGACTATACTACTCCCCCTTTCGAGGAGGGTCCTTTTGAACTACACCAAGCTTGTCTCGGAAGTATTCAAATTTCACTCGAGACAGAGGTTTGGTTAGTATGTTGGTAACTTCTTCACTTGAGGTAAAGGTTTGGTTAGTACAATGGTAACCTGTTACAAATTCAGACTTTATAGTTCCTTTCCACGTCATATCTTGTTTGTTCCCTATGTTCTTTGACTTATCATGGAACACTAGATTCTATGTCATCTTGATACAACTCTATTTGTCACATAGGATCACAGTTGGTTCTATCTCTAATTCAAACAAATCCTGAAGCCAAGCTTCTTCACAACTAGCAGAGCAAGCAGCCATATATTCTGCTTGTGCTGAGAGCCACACTAAACTGCTTCCAGCTAAACCACGAGATCATGGTTAATCCCAGACAATAACATCCTTTTGATGTGTTCTTCCTGTCTGATACACTTTCTTCCCAACCAACATCTGATTAGCCATCTAAAGTCATGATCTCCAAGATAGCATAGATCAAAGTCTATCATATCCTTTATGTACCTCATCACATGCTTTGCAACTATCGGCTGAACACATCTAGTTTCCACTAGATACTGACTTAAGGTGTTCACAACAAAGCATATATCTAACCTAGTATATGTTAGATACATCAATGACCCAATAATTTGACTGTACAGAGTTATATCCATTAACTCTGATGAGTCATCTCCTAACAGCTTCAAGTTGGAATCCATAAGAGTGGCCATTCCAACATATCAAGTCTTCTCAAGATTTCTTAGCATACTTTCTCTGGTTGAGAGAGATTCCTTCTGAGACTTTCCATACTTTTAGACCTAGAAAGTAATGCATCAATCTGAGATCTTTCAATTTCATTTCTACAGTCATCTATCTGTGCCATCTCTCATCAAATGGGTCTATTGATATGAGCCTCAACATCATTCAAACTCTGTGGTGAGTTCCTTCTTGCATCCATGTCATATGTGTATAGAAGCCATATTCAACCTTATAGCAAAGGTTGAGATTCATATCACCCATGGTGATCATTAAGCTCATCAATTGATTATCGATCCTGGGAACCATATAGAACCTGATTCACACTTCTTCTTTAATTACACCATTAAGAGAATGGTCTTATTTTAGCCACTTGGAGCAAACATCTCATCATGATTCTCTTCCTCTTTCTAAGAGAATCTTCTAGCCATGAGCCTTCTATATTTTGTTTGATTTGTAAATCTTCTTGTTGAAAATCCATTGCTTGTTCAGTGTTCATCATTCATCATGATCTTTCCTACAAATCAAAATTAAGTACAGGATTAGTAATACTTCATAATCATCAAATCATATTGACATGGTAACCTATTATGCATACAGATATCATTTATATAGTTATGCAACTAATTTGACCAATACTTTGGCACAACACTTTCCCATATCCTGTATGCATATAGTGGCTATCTAGATGCCTTCCATCTCTACCAGAACATACTATTGAGAGTGTGCACAGCTCTCGGCATGTCAGCAAAGAGGTTTCATTCTAGACAAGCAACAATGGAATGTTTGTCCAACTTACCAAACATATGCACATTAGTTGTATACTGTTCAATGCTCTATGAATGTTTACACTCAATTATATATTCTAGGAATACAAATATGCATACAACCTATTACAGGCAATATCATTACTATTTCAAATAACAACTCAAATACTTATCTTTTATGTTTGTGTGGCTGCCTCCCGCTTGATCTTCTGTATGTCTTTTGAACTTCTATTCATTCTGTACCACTGTGTATGCTCAAGAGTCATCCTCATGATCTCATACACAAACATACACTCATTAGTATATTCTAAATTCTATCAAAACATTATAGTACTAAATAATCTTGAAGATGTATAGTCATGATTATAGTTAATAAACATTAGTATTCAAGATTTCAGGGAAGTCTTATTTTACTCATGCATATCATCAATCAAGATAAAAGATATAATATGCATAATCCCTTGATTACTAACTTTATGAATAAGCATAACCAATCATTCCAAGTATACTTATATAAGGGATCCTAACACAAGGTAAGATTCATGGGAAACATACCTGGATTAGTATACCTACTTGGTTATGTACAACATACGTAAACAATCTCTTCAATGATTTAGAGATATTGAGCTAGAACCTGCATGTCTCATAGGTTAAGCATAATATAACAAAAGTCATGCATACCTCGTAAGTAGAACAAATATTATGGATGAGTCTTTGTCTTCATGTGGTCATGGTCATGGAACTTGATTTGTCTTTTGTGATGTACCTGTATCTTGTTAGCAGACAACATCAACCTCACACAACACCATAATGCATAAGTACAATCATATAGCCCTAATCAATAAATGTCTTCGATCATTCACATGCATTCGTACTGTTACTAGGGTGATAAGACAATTAATAACATTAATCAAGATTGCACTAATAAATAACATGAAGACAAACACATTATGAACTTAATCAAGAATCAGATTTCAAGACATACCTGAACCTCCTTAAGTCATACCTGTCGAGACTTCTTGTAGTCTTCTTATGTAAGTCCTTAGCCTCAACTCCCCCTGAAACAGGAACTCCTTCACTTATCCAGGTGACCAATCCATCTTCTTCTAGGATTAACCCTATCCACTTGATTTGCAAGAACTGGACCTGGAGCTGGATATGGGTTTGTCAGAGAAACCCCAAAAATTCAAAATTTGAATTTCAAACTTCCAAAAGGATAGAAATATGCGCCTTGATGAGCTGATCAAACTGATATATTCAGAATTTTGAAAACTGCAAAGTTTCACTCCTCAATTTTGCCTTTGAAACTTCCGGATTCACTGGACGTGACCCTGAACTGGGGTTTGATGAATCCCACTCTTCTGCCCAATCAAAATGTTTGATCCAAAGCTCTAAGCTTCTATTTTTCTGAGGAGCTTCCAGCCATGGTCACAGATTTCAAAAATTCCCATTTTTACAGAAGCCCTAATTTTCCACTTTTCTGATCAAAGTCCCGAACTAGGGTTTGATCAAGCCCGGCCTTCTGCCCAACCAAAAAATATGATCTTGGTCTCTAAATTTCTATTTTGATGAGTAGCATTCAGCCGTGGTCTCCGTTTACAAAAATTCCAACTTTCTTCAAAGCCCTAAATTCCGGAGGCCATGAATGAAGGTACTGAAAAATAATTCTGTTTTGACATAAATATGTACCTGAATGTTTCTTGTGTAACTCCAAACTTTTCAATCCACAGGGTCTGAAAAGGTTTTTTGAGATAGCCTGACCTGTTATCTTTTCATCCTGACAGGTCTGACCTCAATTGGATTCTCTGAGAGAGAGTTATGTCAAATGTCGCAACGTGACCTGTTTTGGGATAAAACAGAAGAGCGAACTTGTACGGCGTGCCATGTGTCACTGTTTGAACTTCGGCCTCTGAAAAACATTCCTGAGGTAGCTCGGCCTGTTATCTTTCCATCCTGACAGGTCTGACCTCAATTGGACTCTCTAAGGGATAGTTATGCCAAGTGTCGCAACATGACCTGTTTATGGGATAATACAGGAGGGCTAACTTGTACGGAGTGCCACGTGTCACTGGTTCAACTTCGGCCTCTGAAAACGTTTTCTGAGATAGTAAATACTGTGTAATACCTGTCACTTTTTACTAAATTTCATTTGGAGCTTCCTAGCCCAAGATATGACCTTTTTCCCAAGGTCACCTGATTTTGACTCAGATCTGGAAGAGGCAGAAACCCTATATTGTACAGATCATAAATCACAAAGTACAACGAATTAGAGGTTTTCCTTTGGACACAAGGTACCTGGAGATTTAATCTTCGTCATGTAACAATTTCAGATCCGAAAACGTCTCGAAAACGGAGTTATAGCGAAAGTGCTACGATGACTGGTTTTTGCTATGTAAAACCCTAACCTTCAAATTGTCGTAAGTAAAGGAAGTGTCGTTAGTGCCATACCTTGTCTTCCTTCAGGTTAGCTCTGATACCATGTTAAGATTTAATATGCTAAGACAGAAAATAGCAGCATTACATTCCATTTCACAATAATAGCATATACAGGATCACTGAAGAAACAACAAGCACAGCATAAACACAAGAGACAGAGATTTATCCTGGGAAATCCTCATGGGGTAGAAAACCCAGCAAAGCTTCCTCAATATAGATGACCAGCAATATACAAAGATGAAACCCTGAGACATGATCTCCTCCTCCACAATAGCAGACCTCTCCTCCACAAGTGCGCTATCCTCAAGTGAGTGAGTGTGTATAAATGAGGAACACACCTCCTCTATTTATACACTACTCTGATATGTATTTTACACAAGTACATGTAGGCTCGTATTTAACCATTAGGTTAAATACCCCATTATAACTGACTAGGCCGACCCCTCTAGGGTGGTCTAATAACCCTTTGACCCACATAACACATTTAGGGCCGACCCCCACTAGGGAAGTCTAATAACCCGAGTTACCATATTCCGACGGAGGAATAAACATCTCCGGATATACAATAAGATCTTCACGGAGGAATGAAACATCTCCGGAATGATAAAGTACAAATATAATATTCTTTGAAGTTACAATATCTCAACAAAATATCCATTGGAACTTTGCCATTTTATCTGGTATATGGAACATGGGTCATGTTTCCCCCTTCTCTGAGATTACCAGTGATGAGATTTCTTCATAGAAAGAACAAGAGCTAGAGTCCATGCAAAGAAGGATCAACCAACTTATAGAGGTGCAATAGAAAAGAGGAAAGGTATGTAATGAAACCCTTTTGTTTCAGGAGAAAGTAAAGGATTTTTTCGACAAGAGGACCAAGTTTGATGAATTTCAGGTTGAAGATGTGGTATTAAAATGGGATTCCAAGAATGAAGAAATGGATAAACAAATTGATCACCTTTGGAAAGGTCCATATACAATTTTCGCATACCAGGGAACCAATGTTTGCATTCTGCAGTATCAAGATGGGGAACCAATAGGTGGAGGACCGATCAATTGATGGTTCTTAAAGCCTTACATCAAGTAAAGGAAGTTTCATCCCCCCACTTTCATTTTAAAATATTCATTTGTTTTTAGAATTTTTGTTTTCCAGTTCAGTTAGTTCAAGTTTTACCCAAAAAAAATTATTTGTTAAAAAAAAAAGGAGAAAAGAAAAAAAAGTGGGGCTTAAGGGATAAGGGCACTGGTCTACTGTTCTTTTCTAACTCTCAAGGAGGGTAGCATCCCAGTTGGATCCAATTTTAACACTTGAGAATACACAAAGGTATGATCTGCTAACTCATGGTAATCATCAGTCCCTTGGTCAGTCTAGGTTAGGTTGTCCTTTTTTATTTTTTGAGAGTATAAAGCCATCCATACTGTAAAATGGGGTGGTTTTGAGCTGATAATTGAAAGTATGAATCCTTATCTAGTAAAGGCCTTCAAATAGGTCAAGTAATTCCCATGGTCATCTTATTCCAAAGCAAAAACCTACCGCCTATTCCTACTCCTTCCCTAAATATGATCGTATGGGTTACCCACTCTTGTAGCGCCTAATAGAAAATTTTAACTGAGGGCACTACAAAAGTTTCAATAGTGGTGTAGCATCCAAAGGAGACATTAGACAAGGGGTGCTACAAAAGTTTTATAAAGTCCTGCAGCATCCGAGCTAAATTCTTAACCATGGTTGCTACGGAAGTTTGGAAAAGTGGAATCATGATTCGTTAAAACTGACAGTCAGGATAAGGTCGTGTCACACTAGCCAATGGAGTTCTAGTGTGTTAGTCAAAATGGGGGTGCGTCACATCCTTTAGTTATCACCTCAAAGTCGATCTATGTCGAAATATAATGGGTCGGTTTCCCCTGTAATTAACAGTTTGAGTGCTCATTTGAAGTGAGGGTTCTGTGATGCGTTGATAAATCTAGCGGTTTCCAGGTGCAAACATGTGTCAATATAAATCACCACCTAGGAGCCAAGCTGTAACATGGAGCCAAATTTAGTTAAGAGGATGTCAAAACCCAAAAATTTCAGAAAATTTAAAAATTTTAAGATAGCATTAAATGTTGTTAAATGCAGTCAATTAACTATATGTTAAACTTATGCGATTGTACGGATGTCTAAATGGTCTTTGTTGTACTTAAATATTATTATGAGTTTCTCAATTGTTGCTGATTGTTTTTTCTGTTTTCAACCACAAGGGGGAGTTGTCATTGCCGACTGGGCTTACTTATCTCCCGGGCTAATGCATCCAAATGTCTTTCATTTACAGGTATACAGGTAAAATACGGTTGCTACAATAATTTTTAAAAGCACTTTAATTTCTTTCACTATACCAAAATGCCGAGTAAAATTTAAACATGCGAGGCAGGTTGTCAACTGAAAAAGGTAGCAGTTTTATTCCTGTAAAATTCATATATTCTTAATGTTAGAGAGTTGACAATTTTTTTATGATAATATGATAGGTATTGTTCTTTTTCAGACTGTCTTACTTACCCTCATGGAGTATTGTTCTTGCTATTATTATTGTGTCGCAATAATATCTTTTATCTCGCATCATGAAATGTCACGGGCAAATGGAATTTAAACTATTTTGCTTATCTTGTTGTTACTGTGTGATGTATGATTACACTTACAAGGATCTAGAAGTTTTACAATGTATAAATAACTTATTACTTGTATAAGATTCGGTCAGTTCATAATTTCTTTCTTCCTCTAGTTCTGGAGTAACACCAGTCTGAGTTTTGTTCCAATCACATGTTGTATGAATTGCGGAGTCAAGGTTTAATCTACACCAAAATTTAGGGATTCAAGGATTATTACCCTATGTTTTGGTTATTAAAGGATGACCTAGAATAATTGTATTGATCCCTCCTATAAGGACTCCATGAAAAAATTCTATGACTCATACTCGTTTATTATTTTTATTTACAACTTAATAGATACACCTTTGGTGTCTCGGATACCATTGTCATATGTATAATTCAATGGATTTTATGGCAGGGATATAATTTATTTGTGCACCATGCAAGTTCGATAACGTTGGTTTCAATATATAACTACAATATAGTCTTAAGCATGGTATCACGACCTTGTAAAGTCACCCCTACAATGATTGAGGTTTGTCAATTTGCAATTTTTAATAGATCGTATGAATGATTGGGATCACTTCAGGGACTATAGGTGTTCGACCCACAGCATGCAAAAATTTAAGGGTGACGTGTTTGTTTTTATGCCAAGTGTTGGGAGTATTTAAGTGTGACTCAACCCTAACAGGGCACATTTCCCTCGCCCTCGGGCTCGGGCTCCCTGTGAAACCCTCCTGTCCAAACCCCATCGATACGTTATGAGTATGGTTTTATTGTATCTGTGATCCTTCAGGCTTGTGGTCTATGTTATAAGAGTGTCAATATACTGTGTTAATGACACTGTAGTCGGTTGATATCCCAGGGTTTTTATCCTTTTTAAATGTCAAGTTCACCTTGCCTCTGCGTTTCAACAACCCTCATCTTAGTTCGGTTGGAGCTTCCATTTTAATAGCTACCCTAGTCCCTACCAGCTTGTGGTTTGTATTAATGATAATGGGTTTCTCACACTCATCATACTTGCGGTCTCCATACTGAATACTGTGCTTCAACCATTACCAAGCTCAGTAAGTTACAGGGTGTCTTCATTGTGTTTATATTTACAGTTTGGATTTCTTATATCTCCGCGTTTATTAACTAGCAGCAACATGTGAATACAGGACTTGTTTGCTCGTGATGGTGTACAGGGCGCTTTCTTCAAATCAGTGGGCTTCTCCGGGTAAGCCTAGTCGATAGCCATGGCAATCCTTCTTGTTGGTTGTAGGTTTTGGGTCTGTGTTGCATAATAGGATATAGGATTTTTCAGCAGGGTTTTTTATGCGTTGTATTGATGAGTTAAGGGTGTAGATCCCAGGTCGTATAGAATATTACAGCTATGGTTCAAATTGTAATTTTTAGTTTTTTATTACTATGTTGATAACTCCTGTGGAGGAATTACTGTGTAAATTTTAGAGCGAGCTTGTAGGTGGAAGTATGGCCTCGTAGTTTTTTAATGCCGGCTCAAACAAAAGTATTGATGGTTTATTAATGCGTGTTGGGTATTAACAATACCTATAAAAACGAGTTCTATTGAAAACTTGTGTGTGTTTCTCCTGTATGTCTTTAATTGGTGTTGATACATAAGTTTATGATTTTCTATGCTCTCGTAGATGTTTATATAAGGTACGTACACTGTTGCCGTAAGTAAAATTTTAGTGTTTGCAATCCTGGTGTTTATCTTTAGAAAGGAAAAGCACGTAGAAGGAAATAGGGTTCTACATGACCTCTGCTGTCGTGGATGGTTTCTATGGTTGTGAAATATGAAATAAAATAATTCGCTGCTGAGTTCAGAATAAGGGCTATGCTGTTTTCGTGTTTTGTTTTTACTAGATGATGCTATCGTTGTGATTTCCTTCTGTTGACAGTCATGAAACTAACAGGAGATAATGTAATAATACAGTAGCTCGGCAATAAACAAAAATTACTATTCTGAGTGTTTAGTGTTGTAAATAAACTCTGTCAATAAGTGAGTCAAAAGAAAGTTAATAATACTACCTTTAATGAGCTCGATGCCAAGCCTAAGAGGTTCCTGCTAAACTTAATGTTTTAGAAACTTCTCAGTAGGGTTTGATAAGAGGATTGTAGTATCGCTTGTTGAAATAATAAGTAGGGTTTTGTGATAAAAAGGGGACTCGACACTGAGCTGTAAATCCGTGCTATCTGTGTTGTTTGGTTTGTAATTTCTCTGCTAAATATATCTTTACTGTTTAAACATTGGAATGATCAGTTTCAAGTCACTCCTTATTCGTAATGTCAAAGGGGTAACTATTGACTGGGATTTGCATTCTGAGATGGAGATTTTATTTATGTTTACAACATCTCCTATAAGGTTTATCGACCTAGATGTGAATTGTTATAATATCTATGTTTAGATTTTCTGTTTGTATCCTATGACTATATAATAAATTTTATCCTATACAGGGTACCAATACTTGTCATGCTACCCCTATTTGTTTATAAAACACAAAAAAAAAATAACTTAACTAGTTCTACAATTATAACTGATACATCATTACCATAAATATGTACAGTTTTCTTAGGGAAATTATAAATACGACAATATAATTAGAACAGAGATTAAAATCATACTGACAATGTAGAAAACACAGTATCTGTTAACAAATCTTACTTCTGATATTCTAGGATATTTGTCCTGCTAATTAACTAATCTCTATTCAGACATTTTAATAATAAATGCAGCATACATTCATTCATCCTTAAAGAACATAGAGGAGTAATTAGCAGAACCTGTCTTGATTTGTGGACAATAACAGCAATGGGAGTTGTTCCTCCCTACCAATTCTTGGAGAGTGCCCAAACAACACTTCTCAGGACCCCCGAGCTTGCTCTGGTCTCCCTAGCTGGAACTAGGTGCAGCAGAACAATTCACTTAGCCAAATAGCTAAATTGGAACCAAGTTACTGCAGCATCTCATCTCAAAACACTTCCTTACTGTTTTTCCCTCTTCCTCAATGGGACTCCTGAATAACATTCACCTGAATGTATTCTCCCTCCAGAACTATGTTGAACCCCCAGCTCAGTTCATTGAGTACTATTTAAAAGATTGCCTAGGTCTTAGTTGGGTTAACTGTCATTAATGAGCCACCTGCTCAGATTCCACTTTCTTGGGGAATCATGACCCCAAAATATAGGGAAGTTGCCACCTGCAACTTAGGAAGTGTTTGAGGATGCTGCCACTTGTCTTTTGCCTTTCCACCTAGTTCCATCCACCAGTTAGACCAGTAACCTCTTTTAACAGCTCTCCCATGTTGTTGTCTCCATAATTTATTTATTAATAATATAATATTCAGAAATTACATTCCATTTCTGGTGACTCTGCTGAGTCATCAATTCCTACTTAGCATTAAATTTAACATAATGTCTCAGGAATGTAAATAAAATAATTACATTATTTTTGCAAAATTGGGGTATGTGACAGAGGAAGAGTAAAAAGAGAGGAGCCCCAGTGTGCTTTTTCCTTGATGCAGAGTGGCTAAGGGAGAACCCTACCGCCGGACATTTCTTCCAATGAGTGGGTTGCCTAAAGTTCTGTGAAAAATTAAAGGGATATCACAAGCAGGTGGCCTGCAACTTCGTGGTTAATTTTGATGGTAGGAATACCAAGGTTGGTCCCATGGAGATGGAGGTCATCATTGATTCTATAACAGTTGCGATAGAGATACCTAGGTAGGGGGAAGAATGGTTTAAAGTAAATAAGTTCCAGATTACAGCATATGATCATTTTCTAAAGGATGAACATAAGGGAGAAAATTTGACCTATGGGGTTCCCATATCTTGGCTTACCAAACAATATGGTGATTTGTTGCTAGTTATTTAGAAATTTTTTACGTGTGAAGGGAGATATGACACCACATACCAATACCACTTCAGGTTATTTCTCCACTTCACAAGGAATAAACCTCTGGACGTTCCCTATTACCTATGTGATCAATGCATACCCTCTGATGAACTTCCTGTAATACCCCATATGCCCTAATGTCTCCCGTAGCTGATTTACTATCATTGGAGGTGGTAAGTCAACAATAATGTCAATCTTGGCTGGGTCCAGTAGCATCCATTCTTTACACACAATGTGTCCTAACAAAATGCCGAATGGAGCGCAGAATATGCATTTCTTCAAATTTAGCGAAATATGATGCTGCCTACATCTCTCTAGAATCAACCTTAGGTTTGCAACATGGTCCTTCACTAATCTAGACATGGTCCAATCACCCATATATACTGCAATGAATTTGTGAATGAAGTCTTTAAATGCCGAAACAATTAGCCAGGAGAAGATCGTTAGGGCGTTTTTAAGACCGAAAGGAATTACTATATATTGGAAGCAACCCCATTCTATCATGAAGGTCATCTTGTGTCAGTCCTCCTTCACAATATTTATTTGATGATATCCGGAGAATCCATCTGTGAACGAGTATATTTCCTAACCTCCAACTCCTTCTAACACTTCATCCATGAATGGTGTTGGAAATGGATCATGTAAGCATCTGTCATTCAGCTTTCTTAAGTCGACACAAATCCTTACTTCGTCGCTTTTCTTATATTGGATCACCATAGGACTGATCCATTTAGATTCTTCTACTGGTTCTATGATGCCTGCATCCAACATCCTCTCTAGTTCAGCTTTCACGCGCTCCTTGTTCCTGGGGTTCAACCGATACGGTCACTGCTTCACTGGTTTCACATCAGGCTTTAGTGAGATCTTCATTTTTCCTAGTTCCCCAGAAATGCCTTTCATTTCCGAAAAATTTGTTGGGAATAGATCTTTAAATTTGTGTAGTAGATCTGTGACTTTTACGATGGTCGCATGATCCCAATAATATACGATGTTAGCAAACTTTGGGTTTTCCTCTGACCCAATATTGACTTTCTTGATGCACAACGGTTGTTGAAACTTGTCGGAAGGTATCTAAGGTGCCTCAACATTCTGAATTCCTTCTGAATCTGGTATGTAAGTGGCCCATGGATCATCCTCGTAATCCGGTTCTCCTGTTACATTGTAGCATTCCATTAGCATCTCCGGTGTCGCAATCCACTATAATCTCATTGGTTTCTCCATTGGGACTGCTTCAAGCACCTTCTCTAGTACCACCTGTAGAGCGCTATGGATGAATGGGTTTTCATCCGAGAAAATGATAGTTTGGATGAAGTTGGTAGTCAGTTCCTCCCACGAAGTCGTTCCATGTCACAGTTCTACTGCGACGTACCAGTTTTTGTGGCAGCTCATCCAATGTGGGGATGAATGCGTGGACCCAGTCTTGTTGCGGCCTGAGTCCACATGCATTTTGACATTCCTCCAAGTGAGCCCCTAGGTCACTGCATCCACTGTACTTTCTTCTGTAGTATCCTTTATCTTCACTGAATCTAGCCTCCATTAGTCATCGACATAATGGAAAATTTGTTATTGTTGACTTATGAGTCACCCACCATCGCGCTGGTGTATCCTTTAATGCTTCCTCCAAGGTGAGCAGTCATTGTCGTTATGCTACCTTCTATTTGAACTCGTCGATGAACTCAGTCAGGTTAGGAAAACCTTCATATGTTGGTAGTTCACGCACTTCTGTTGCCACCCATCGTAGCGATTAGGTGATCCGTGCACACCTTCTGAACGACACTTCATGTAGTCGGTTCTTCCAGTTCTCGAGTGCTTCATACGAATATGATGAGGCTGAGCTAACACTCTGCCATACCAAATATCCATCAGTGGTAGGATTGACGTAGTATTAGGAGATATTAAAAAAATTGTCCCACCCTTTGGTGAATTCATCCCATGTTGGTTCGAAATACTGTTGTCCTTCTGCTGGATCCAGGGGTGCGACTACCCTCATGTCGTGATTCTCAAATGACATGGTCCTTTTCTTAAATTTTATAATGGCCTAGCTTTCCATCACTCAGTCTATCCCCAGTAGTACTGGATAGGGGCTGGTGTTGTCGACTATCTCTATCACATCAAAATATGCATAGGTCTTCAAGCCCTTGATCTCAACTGGGATATGACTCAACCGTCCAATTAGTGTGACCTTACTCTGATTCGCTAATCGAAGATGTACGGGGACCACTGCAGCTTTGGTTTCCCCATTACCTCCCATCTTTCCTTTGTCAAGATGCTGACATCCGACCCCAAGTCGAGAATAATGTTTTCGACGTCGAATGCGCCGATTTGCGCATTCATCCTCATCTCTTTCCCTGTCTTCCTCTTATGTAGTCATTTTACTGCTTGAATTTTCCTTACATCCTCTTGTCGATGTAGTAAGCTGGATGTCTCTATGAATGCATTCCAATCTTTTGCTAGCTCCAAGCAACTTTCTAGGAAGGCTCTTAAGGGGTTAATATTTTTTTGTGAAATCATTATGTCGAATGTTGGCGGCATGTCATAGGTAGATTCTTGCTGGGCAGTATGTGACTGTTGCATCAGTCTCATTATCTCTTGCACTTCCAAGAAAATCTCCTTTTCCACTTCCACATCGAATCTGACTTGCTTTATCACTTTCATTCAAACACTTGACTGTGGTCTATCTTCTCCTGTCGCAACTCCTCCCCTAGTAACTACTGCAACATTTTCCTGTCGACTTCTTATTTCTGCTGAAATATTCTATACATTAGGAGGTGGAATCTGGTTCTGATTCTTACTTAATGGAGGCGGGTTTAGGTTCTTATTTTTCTACTTCGCAATAAGCTTAGGACAATCCTCTATAATGTGGTCCAGTGCACTACAATATGTGCACTGCGGAATTGGGCCTTGAAAATCTTTGATAATTCCTAAATTGACCACAATTGTAGCATACAACCTGCCCTTGACCTCATCCATAAGTTCCACCTCGGACAGCGCCTGCTTCTCGACCTCTGCAGAACCCTCCTCTGAAACCTCCTCATGGTTGACGATAGGGATGGTACTATGGCTGACCATACTACGGTTGTTGATATTGCGGTTGACCATACTGTGCTTGATCATACTGTGCTTGATCATACTACAGTTGCTGATTATAGTGAGGTTGCTGCTATAGCGACGGTTTCTCTTCTCCCTTAATGAAAAATGTATTCACAGTTATTTCCTGGAGCAGGTCATAATCCTTACAATATTTTTCTTCGTGACCAACTGATTGACAGAATTTGAAATATAGATTTACTGGATTTGACACCATCTTCTGTAAGTAGACATAGTCTTCCATCCAATGTCCCTTGTCTGGAAAATTCTACACCACGGTATTCCTCCCTGGCTTAGTGGATTCAGTTCACTAGAATGTAAATATTCATGAAACTATGGGCATTGGTCCTTATGATGTCCTTTCGACTTGTAGTGGGTGCACCATATTTCCTCTCGCACTTATTTTCCCTTTTTAATATCTTGGAGTTGGATTGTCAGATTTTCCAACTACTTTTGTATCCGGTCCATGCTTATGCCTGTCTCAACAACCGATGAAGCCTCCATCTTCATTGCAATTTCCAGTGCTTCTTCCTGGGATATGATTTTCCGTTGCATCAATGGTCCACGAATATGTGGCACTAACCCTGCGATGAACCACTCTTTATGCCGCATATCACTCATTCTGAAACTCACCCTTGCCATTAGAGTTTTATATCGCTGGTCGAATTCCCATACCGACTCATTTAGAAACTGCTTGATTTCTTCCAACTCTATAATATGTTGTGACTCATATTTTGGTTTTCTAAATTCACTAATCATTCCCGCCTTGATCTGCAACATTTTTTTATCCGGACTCAATGTCGATACCTTAGTAAATTTCATATACCAGTCTAGCACACGGCCCCTAAGGGTCGTTTCTATCTGTCTATTTTTTATATCTTCATCTTGGACCCGCTTCACAGTCCACACTACTTCACACAAAAACCAATACTATGCAGGATCCTTGGTCCCGTTACCTTGGAAAGTTGGGATTTTTACGTTGTCACCTGCCATTCTTGTACTCCTACTATTATTTATGGATCCGCTACTTTTACCACTGTTCTGACACTTTGGGCAACATTGCAATGAACTTATGTTTTGTCCTCCAAAATTTTGTGTAGTGTGTCGGGTTGTGTGTATGTTGTAACTTTGGGTCTGTCCTTTGGCTTCAGGGGTAGCTTGGTCACTTTCTTCGTCGCAGTGAGTTCACTTCATCCCGTATGCTCCCATCTCATAGTCCTCTATTCCAGTCACCTCAGGAGACTCTCTCTCAATCCTCCTCTTCTTTTATGGCCGTTGAAACCTCACCCCACTTCGCAGGGTACCACAACCTTCCTTAGCTTCTTCTAAAAACTCATCGTCACTCATGTCCATCTACCCTACATCGTTCTGCCAAAACCGAATTCATGCGGTACCCGCAACCTCCGCACACCAAGCTCTACTCATCAGAGTTCATCGTCAATATACCCTTTTCGCAAATGAGCATTTTAATCCACAACTTGAGCGACAGCAAAAACCTTCTGCAGGGTCCCTTGAAAAATTTCCTTTCTGTGTCACTGTATGACTTGATCGTATCAACGGCAAATTCAGTAATATATCCTTCTAGAATACTATCCACCCAGATGTCGACAACTCGAGATGCCTTGTTATCCACTCACTTTAGTTGCTATATCAACTCAGGTGTCCAATGTTCAGGTTCATGACCTTGGAAATTCTTCTTTTGGAATGTCAACTGTGTCAACCACTCATGCATCAATATTCAGAATTCGTAGAAAAATATCTTGTGGACGTCGGAGTATATATACTTCTGTAACCAATGAGTCGTCGACCATCTGGGTTGGCGATTCTCTTCTTTGGAAAACTGTCATGCCTTCTTGTCAAACCAATCCTTGATCTTTAGTTTCATCGGATGCCACAGCATGTCCTCTCTTTTTCTCTTTGCACTAGGGTTCTGGAAACATAACCATTTGTTGACACAGTTCTGTCGATAGGGGTTCACTTCGCACTGCTGTCAACAAACACCAACCAAAAACCCTTAGGCATCGGCCCAGAAAGGTTTTAGCCTCTCCAGCAACACTCGCAGAGTGAGTGAGGTCTCACCCAAGATGTCCAAGGGGTGTTTCAGGAACCACACTTCCTTAGTAGGGAGAAGACATGCATTAACCCTTACTCTATCGCTACAGAAACTAGAGATCTTGCCTTCACATTATGCTAACCAATCAAACATGTACTCAACATTCACATTACAGATTTAATCGACATACACATAACAACAAAACCTTAAACACATCGCAAAATCAAGATAACATTCATCATTCATAACACAAAATAGAGACATAATCGAACATCCACATGCATTAAATCATCTCAAAATATGCGGCACAAACTTCTCAGGGATAGTTCCAAGCTATTTATCGCGAATCCATATACACAAAACAGAACTTTCCAAAAATAGGAAAATACATAGATGTGAGATATTACAGTCTTGAATCGATCAACTACAACTGAATTCTCCAAAATCAGATGCCCTTAGGCTTACAATCATAGTCCTATTTATAGACAACTAAGTTGTTACAAAACGATCCAAATGACCCATTCTACCTAACTAAACCATAACATGCACTTCTGACGACTTCCTTATTCTTCGCGAATGGTCATTTCTTCCGCGAATGCCCCTTTTTGTCATTTTCAGCTTTCACACTTTATGCGCCCTACCCCCCTGCCAACATTATTTTTTCAACAGGGGCCGGTTGATCTTTCATTAAGAATGTACAATTATTGTTTACCTTATTTCAAAAATGGTTGGCCGATCTTTCCTCCATCTGATATGTTTCATGGATACCATATTTTAGGAAAGGTGAATTGATCATTCAACCATATGATGCTTGACCTGAAATCCACACTTAAGGATGGGTCTGTCGATCCTTAGTCTACATGATGTTTGTACCAAGGTTTATACTTGAGCAAGTGTCGATTAGTCCTTCCTCTATACAATGATTGACTCTAAGTCCACATTTGAGGAAGGGTTGGATGATCCTTCCTCTAGATGATACAATTTATTCTTACCATATTTCACGAAGGGTCTTTTGATATTTTTTATAGCTCATAGGTTTCCTTACTATCATATTTGAGGAAGGTGTTAACACCCAAATCGACCCTCTAGGTTGTGGGAGAAGGTCAACTTAGGGTAACCACAAAACCACTTTAGATTTCACTTTTGACCAAGGGCAATCAGAGAGGGATCTCTCTTAAATTTACAGAAGACTAAAAACAATCAATGAGAAAACACACAGCCTTCTTACTCATGTTATTCAATCAAAACATACTTAGAAGGTCATATTTCCGATGAGACAATTTGTTTAAGGGTTTGGTGAGATAAATCAGGAGGGAAAACATTGGGCAATGGATTCAAAACATAATACATAAATCAAATAACAGTGCTGCTGCATGGGATATCAAAACAGAGGCAAGATAGCCACCTTCTTCCAGTCAAAATGTTGTTGTCTTGTGATAAAAGAAGAAGAAACGAACAGTCCATTGACATGAGCATCAAACATGGATGAATTCGATGTAAAC
The DNA here is from genome assembly GCA_027924585.1 of Larix kaempferi. Taxonomy (NCBI): domain Eukaryota; kingdom Viridiplantae; phylum Streptophyta; class Pinopsida; order Pinales; family Pinaceae; genus Larix; species Larix kaempferi. The sequence continues at coordinate 14,045,866 of BSBM01000179.1, forward strand.
TTTAGAGGAAATATTGGGGTGAATACCTGGAACAATAGCCAGAGCTTGTAACCAAGAATTTTCCACTATTATACACTAATTCCATATATGAAAAAGAAAACATAGTGAAAGTAAATAACAAGAAGCACAAGCACATGAGAAAAAGAAGGATACATACTATAAGCTAAGTGACACATGAATCTTTGTTAAATATTAGGTTCAAACACTGCAATTCTATTAAGGATAATGCTTCAAAGACAGAGCTTAGTTCTCCCAGGCCTTAACCCACTGATTTTCCAAACCTATTCTATCTCTATTACATCTGTATTTATAGGCCCTTTAGGCTTGAATCACCTAACAGAAAACAACTACAGCTATGTTAACACATGCGTGGCCTAGTCCACCACCTTTGACAACAAATTACAAAATGAAAAGGACTGCTAACAGACAGGCTACAACTAACCCTACAGGTGTCATTTCGCAGGGCTGCAGACCAAAACAGTCTCAAAAATTGAGAACCATTACATACATACCGAGATCAAAACATATTGACACGATGGGGAAAACAAAAACACCACGGACAGGTTGCCACCTTACTCTTGAATCCTTAATTGGCCCTACTGATAGAAACTTATTCTATCTTCAAGGAATCTTCCACCTGTGCTTCTTCTGCTGGAGGAGGTGTCACTTCCTCAGTGGAGAGGATGAAGTCTTTGAGCATCTCCATGTCTTGGTGGGTTTCATGCTCCTCTTCTTGGGATTCCTTAATCCTTTTTCGACATCGTACCTCCCTGCACATATGTCGACTTTTCTACTCCTCGGGCTCGCTTGCTGATCTCTCCTCTACGTGGTCAAAAACTACAGGAGACAAAGGGACATGCTCCTCCTCCACTTCATACCACTCCTGCTCAGGTATGAAGACCACTTCGGCTCCTTGATCCTTCTCCATGACTGGATCCTAATTGGAAGACGCCTGAGCTATTGGGTTCTCCACCTTTCTCATGCAACGATCGTGAATAGTGACCACAAGGACCTATTCCTATAACGACCTTGAAAATGACAGTAGCCACGTGTTGGTGTTTATTATGTGTTAAATAATTCCAATATTTAAATTGTCAACCCCAGAAGGGAGCTTATGAGATGCAAACACTATATGTGCAGGATTGAAGGCTTGAACTAACCTAAGCTGACTAAAGATGCAAATGCACTAACATGCAACTATATGACTTTAAACTACATGCATGACTTTCATAATTCAAATGCAGGAATTTATTCTATCTATGAAAACAAGAAACTGATTAACGAATGAAACTATCAAAACTGAAATAACTAGAAAATGGAATTATTAGCTTTTTACTTAAAAATAAACTATCTAGGAACAAGACTTGATAAATTATGAAACAATAACTAATTAGTAAATCAGATATGAAGAACTTAACTTTGGAAGAAGGTTAAAAAGAAGATTAAGGAAGATAATATGGAGGTAGGAAATAATGACAAAACTTAATTAAAAACTCTTTGTAACATGAAACAAGATTTAATTTACATCTAAAACTGTTAATTAGAAGCAAGAAGCATTACATTTCAAAAGCAGAAAAAACTGGATTCTGGAAAAGCATAAAACAATGCAGAAAGTGTAAAGGTCCGAATGATGATCCGAATGACAGTCCAAATGGAAGAAAACTATTTAAACTAAGGAAAAGAATAATTTTGGATGAATTTAATTACCAACTGGTTGATGCATATGATCCTACTATGCAAAAGAAGCAATAAGTTGATTAATTAAAAGCTAAACTAACAAGAAAACTATCTATACCAATCATTCTCTAAAGAAGATGAACTATTTCTATGATATGCTAAAGCAGGACTGATGATGGAAGATAGAAATAACCTACAGCTACATGAAGAAAAACTAACATAGAGAGAGAAGCTAATGAAACCAACTATAACAGAACTTGAAGCAGAAACTAATTAAGTTCTATTTAATTGCAGGAAACTAGAAAACAAACTATCTAATTACAAAAGACTTGAAATTAAACTATGAATACTATGCTTTGGTCGACCATTTATAATTCTGAAAAGGAAATTATATTAGCAGCAAAATACATAACTTAACCTACTTATGAACTGAATTCAAAATTTACAATAAATAAATTCTAGCTATCTATAAATTAAGAATTTGAAACTAAGAAAACTAAGCATATCGAAACAAGATAACTAAACTAAGCACACTAAACATAAAACAAACTAAACATGCTCAACATGAAACAAACTTAAATTTAACAAAGTCTATGATAATATTTTAAATAAGATTAAGCTATTCTATGTTCTAGGCATAAAAAAAAATGAAAGTAGATCATTAACCACCTAAATCATGAACAAAAAAACAACTACTCTGCTTTGCATCCAAATCAGAATTATTTCTTATTACACAGTTAAAACATATTCTGAATGTAACTAGTTTTCATCATAATTAAAAAAAAACTAAAATAACTAATCTATGTGTTGATATGAAATGGATTATAAAATATTAAAATTGCTAAATATGAATTCGAATTCAAACTAATTGCAAAACATAACAAAGTGTTAAAAAAACAACCTATACTCTGGCTAATTATTTCTGCGTAAAACAAAATACTAGCAATTCTGGAAATGACTGTAAATTCTGGAAAATTTTGTCTAAGTTCGATTAAAAGGCTGAAAGGCAGTCTGAACAAATGGTGCGAATGGCCGGCCGAATGGAATCTAAAGGCGTAAATTGCATAAAAGACACATGAAAGTCATAGTTTATAAACAACAAAGTGTCAGCTACAGGAAAACAAACTACATGCACACAAAAACGAAATGACTTTTCTGCACAAAATAAGTAAAACGAAATGGATCATCTGCACAAAAGAAACAAAAACGAAATGGATTATCCGCACAAAAGAAACAAAAATGAATTATATAAACAAGGAATTCCGTTGTTGCTGAGGGGCCCTTCTCAAGAACAGAGGATATCCCATGCTAAACTGGAAATAAAATTAACAACTCAGCAGAGCATTTGTATTAATATTAGAAGCAAAGTTTACAAACGTTTTTTTGTCCCATCTCTCAGTCTTAGGGGTCTTTATATAGCTTTTTACAAAGAAAGAGCAGGTCGACCCTTTCAGTGGTTGACCTCTCTAAAAAGAGCAGGTTTTTACAGCTGGACAAATAGCCCATTAAAACGGGAACAGACTCAGAAACGGTCAGCCATGTTTTTTCGTTTTCTGGGCAAGTGGGCTTCAAGGAACCACGGATTTCTCTCAAATGGCTTGAAATTTTGGCGACATTCCTCCCTATGACCTAAATGGGCCTATTATGCACAAAACCCATGTGCCAGAATTTTGAATTTTGGCTTCATTTGCCCACGAATCAAGCCCGAAATTGGATGTCTGTTAAAAACACATGGACGTCCGAATGGATGACTGTATGACCTGTAACTGCAATTAGTTTATAATTTCGATTATGGGCTGAATTGGTGCTGGGTTGTTGGCCACCTTGATTGCTGAGTGCCAGGTTCAAATTATGGCTGGCCTGTATCACGTGATTTACCAATCATCCTCCATGATGTGCGCCCCTTTCCATCTTCACGGTGTGTGAATTTAGTTTACGGCATGTAAAAAAAAACATTTCATTATGACCTATACAATAGAACAATATGCGTTAGTTTCATATGCATTAAACTATGGCAAAAACATGAATGTGCATGATATATATATATATTCAAAGAATGATATTCAAATAACCAATGTGAAAATATTTGAAAAGGCACGTGTTGATGTATATGTAACTTCGGAATGTATTTCATTTATGTATTTCATATATATTTATTGTACCCTTATTAGAGATGTGTTATTCCTCTATAAGGAAATGTCATCATGTGGATTGACAAGTGTCGCAAGTGTGTGTACTTGCCGATGGGTTATTAGACCACCATGTGTGGGGTCGACCCTGAAATATATATATATTATTGTGGATGTATCTAGATAGACAAGTCGGCCCCATAGTGTAACTGGGAAAACAGGTTAGTATAAATAGAGATCGGGAGATCTCTATTTTGATCATTCGGAAAGTCACACTTCTCTCACTCAGAAAGTGGCGCACTAGTGAGGAGGAGGATCATCTGCTACTAGGAGACTATCTCAAGTGTATTTTGGTTGTACTTTGGTTGAGCCATTGCTCTCTCTATCTCTGAGGAAGTTGTGGGGATTTTCACCTTAGGATTTTTCCCACAGAAACTCTGTGTCTCTTGTCTCTCATGCTTTTGATTCTTGTGATGATTGACATGCTTGTTATGATTGATATGCATTGTTATACTATACAATTTATTCTCTCAGTAAAGATCCTAGACTATTGTGAATTAATGCTCAAAATTTAACATGGTATCAGAGCTAACCTGAGAAGAAGACATTTTGCAATGACGGAAACTTGAGTTTCTTGTTTATTGGGTTTCTATCCATAGATTTTGGAAAAGCAGTATAGTATATTGACTCTACTCATCAAGGAGAATCCATCTGTCCAATCAGAATTCAATTCAGAGCATTTTCAGATTTGGCCCTAAAAATTAGGGTTTCCACAAAAATAGGAATTTCTGAAATCTGAAGACATAGCTGGAAGCTCCTTGCAAACATCGAAGTTTAGAGATTTGGATCGAGATTTTTGGCTGGGTAGATCTCCGGGAAACTCAAACCCTAATTCAGGGCTCTCCCTAGTGAACCCGGGAGGACAAAAAGGAAAATCTAAAGAGGCTAAAGTATTGCATAAGAAGAATTTGGTCAAGGCAAAGAGAATCATTGTTGATTCTATCAAATACCATCTCATACCCCATGTGTCTTCTCTAAAGACACCCAAAGAGATGTTTGACTCTTTGACCAAGCTATTTGAAGGGAAGAACATAAATCGGAAGATGACCCTGCAGAACCAATTGAAAGGAGTAAAGTTCTAGAATGGAGAAACCATTCAATCTTATTTTTCAAGGGTCTCCCAGATCAAGGAACAACTAGAAGCAGTGGATGAAATGGTGGAGAATGGTGAAGTTGTCATGACCACTCTGAATGTCCTACCTAGGTCATGGGACTCCTTCATTCAAGGAATCTGTGCAAGAAAGAAGTTGATTTCCTTCAGTAGACTATGGGAAGAATGCTCACAAGAAGAAGCAAGGCTTATGGCATGAGAAGAAAAGATGGGGAATGAAGATCAAGCTCTCACAGCTCACACCAAGAAAGGGAAGTCCAAGAGAGATCCATCTCACTCCAAGAAATCTTCACATCACTTCAAAGAAAGAAGAATATGCTTCACCTATAATGAAAAAGGACATATTGCCATAAATTGTCCCAAGAATAAGAAGGACAACAACAACTTCAACAAGAAGAAGAAGGGCAGCAAAAGAAGGTTTCATGCTCATGCTACCGAGGATGATGAGCCACCCAAGAAGAAGGCTAGGGCAGAAAGTGATGATAGTAATGATGACTCATCAAGTGAAGAAGAGTATGTTCTAATCTCTGATCTCACAGGTACTATCTCCCATGGTTGTAATGATTGGTTAATTGACAATGGGGCTTCCAAACACAGGACGGGGTTTAAGGAATCTTTTGTGAACCTATCTGAACATGAATCACCCCATAAGGTGAAACTTGGAGATGATTATCAATACCGAATCAAAGGAAGTGGTGAAGCCTCCTACAACCTAGATTCTGGAAAATCTTTGAAGATGAAAGAAGTCCTTTATGTACCTGGGCTCAAGAAGAACTTACTCTCCATCTCTGCATTGGATGCAAAAGGTATGAGGGTTGCATTTGTGGATGGCCAAGTCCTAATGTGGCCAAAGGGAAAGACCATAGATGATGCAGTAGTGATTGGAGAGCAAGAGGGAGGTTTGTATAAATTGAAGGGACAACCTGAACATACCATGGTGCATGAATCCATGGAGCCAAGTGAACTTTGGCATAGAAGACTTGCTCATATGCACTATAGGGAACTTCCAATTGCAAGCAAGGCTATAGAGGGTCTTCCCAAAATCAAGACCAAACATGAAGGTGTTTGCAAAGGATGTGCAAAAGGTAAGATCATTAAGAAGGCTTTCCCAAGCAGTGAAAGCAAGGAAAAGGATATACTGGAAATCATCCACTCAGATGTATGTGGTCCTATGTCATCCAGTTCTCTAAGTGGGTATGTTTACTATGTCTCATTTATTTATGACTTCTCCAGGAAGACTTGGGTCTACTTCTTGAAGAACAAAGATTAGGTACTTGATAAGTTCAAGGAATTCAAAACCTTGATGGAGAATCAAACTGATAAGAAGATCAAAACATTCAGATCCGACAATGGTGGAGAATTCACCTCAGGTGACTTCAAGAAGCTTTGCAGTGATTCAGGGATTAAGAGGGAGTTGACTACTCCTTATCATACTCAACAGAATGGAGTTGCAGAAAGGAAGAACAGAACAATCATGGAAGCAGCAAGGGCAATGTTGCATCACCAAGATCTACCTATGCATCTATGGGTAGAAGCAGCTAGAACAACTGTATATGTATAGAACAGAACACCCCACAAGATATTGGACATCAAGATACCAGAAGAGGTCCTTTCTAGTAAGAAACCTGAAGTCAGCCATCTCAGAATATTTGGTTGTCCAGTATACACTCATGTCCCAAAGGAAAAGAGGACTAAACTAGATCCTTCAGGAAAGAAGGGTATCTTTGTGGGTTACAGTGAAAGATCGAAGGCTTATAGATTATACTTTCCAGGGTTCAAGAAGATTGATGTCAGCAATGATGAATATAAGTTCAATGATAGGTAATCCACGAAGAAAAGATCAAGAGGGAGCACACTCTAGTAGCTCCTGCAAGGATGCAGATTTTCAGAGGGAGTTGACCATCTTCCTACATTCCACAACAGAAAGGTGTAGAAGAAGCTACTTCAGTAGCTCTTGCGAAGAAGCAAAGACTCAGAGGGAGTCCACCCAACAAACAAACAAAGATAAGTATTTCAATTATCACTTCTTGCCTATTTTTGTTTAAATAATATTATGCTTAGGAGATGTATTGTGCATATTAGAATGATTGCATTAATGAACATGATACTACTAATATGTATGTGATGGGTAAGTGGCCTATGGCAATGTACAACATTCCAGTGCTACTTATCTAGAATGAAACCTCTTTGTTGACATGTTGGGAGTACTGCAAACTCTTAACAATGTTCTGGAAGAGACTGGAAAGCATCTAGAAAGTTGTGGAACATGGATAAATGTTGTATTGAAGCATTGGCTAAGATAACTGCATGACTGCATGACATATTTCTTTATGTGTAAAGAATTTGTTCTGAAAATTATGAGATGTTTCTAATCATGCAATTTAACTTGTTTTGTAGGAAAGACCGTATATCTTCACCTACAAAAGAAGGACTACAACATTTGTTCCAGCAACAAAGATATATATTGAACATATTGAAGTTCCCAGGATCTGGGATGAATAAATGGAATGCCATGATCCGTCGATCATGAAGAAGATGTTTGGGATGCAGTCCCAAGACCTGACAGGGAGTCACATGTGTGCAAATTGAAGAAAGCCTTGTATGGCTTGTAGCAAGATCCCAGAATTTGGTGTGATACAAAGAGGAAGCTCGCTGCTGAATTCGATATGAAAGATTTGGGAATGATGCATTATTTCCTAGGTATGGAGGTGTGGCAGAGTGTGGGTGGGATCTTCCTTGGTCAAGGGAAGTACACAGTAGATATCCTGAAGAGATTCAGGATGATGGATTGCAAGGCCATGACAACACCTATGGCATCATATCTGAAGCTTCTGTGTGATGCTTCATCTGAGCCGGTTGATGTCTCTATGTATCGTCAGATGATTGGGTCCTCGATGTACCGGATGAACACGAGACTGAATATTTTCTTTGTTGTGAACACGTTGAGCCAGTTCTTGACAGATCCGAGGAATGTTCACCTGGTTGCAGTAAAGCATGTTCTGAGGTACCTGAAGGGTACAATGGATTATGGGCTCAAGTATGAAGTGAATCAAAAGTTTAAACTGCAGGGTTATGTTGATTCAGATTGGGCTGGCAGTGCTGTAGATAGGAAGAGCACATCTGGATGCTGCTTCAGTATGGGATCAGGTGTGATCTCTTGGTTAGCAGGAAGCAGTCCTGTGTAGCACTGAGTACAGCTGAGGCAGAGTATGTTACAGCCTGTTCAGCTAGTTATGAGGCAGTATGGCTATGGAAGCTACTATCTGAGTTATTTGATCTCCCATTGGATGCTACTGGTATCTTCTGCGATAACTAGAGTTGTGTGAAGCTATCTGAGAACCCAGTGTTTCATGACAGGTCGAAACACATAGAGATCAAATATCACTATATCAGGGATATGGTGCAGAGAGGAGCTGTGAAGCTCCTGTATGTTGCGACGGAAGAGAATATTGTAGATGTGCTGACGAAGCCACTAGCCAGGGTGAAGTTTGAGTACTTCAGAGAGAGGTTTGGTGTTCTTCAGATCGATGACACTTCGAGGAAGAAGTGATGGACACATTTGTTGAAACCATTCCAAGCGTGTTGGAAGGAGGATCCTTCACATGGCTGTGGATGTAAGCACTGGATGATGAGCATCAGGATGATGTTCTAGTTTTTGCTGGATATGATCAGTTGGATCATTTATATGTATGTATGTATGCATCATATTGGATGTTGGATATGATCAGTTGGATTATTTATATGTATGTACGCATCATGTTGGATGCTGGATATGATCGGTTGGATAATTTGTATGTATTTTGTATATGCATCATGTTGGATGCTTGGACCATGTATCTATATATGTATCAGGTGGATACATTGTATGATCAGGTAGATCATGTATGTTAATATGTATCAGGTATGATCAGGTAGATCATGCATGTTTATGGATACATTGTGTGGATCATGTATCTACGTATCAAGTGGATACACTGTGTATGAAGATATGTATCAGGTAGATACTTGGTGTGCATCAGGTGGATGCATTGTATGATCAGGGTGATCGTGGATGACGAGCTTCTCCAGATGACATGCAACAGGATGCTGCAGTGATGATGATCAGAATGATCATGTGTACATCAGGAAGATGTATGGTGAGTATCAGGATGATACTTTGTGGCCGTGGATCAGGTTGTGCAGATGAGCATGTCTGGGAGGTCCTATAGGTCGGAGTTGTGTACCTATAACATCCTGGGATGCTCTTTCGAGACATTGCTCTGGGAGGACATGTAATTTGTGCCCTGGGAGATTTCAAGTCGGAGTTCTATACCCGTAACATCCTAAGATGCTCTTGCGAGATTTTTTCCTATGGCATGTAATTTTCTCCTGGGAGATCTGGACAGGATGAAAAAGGCCTCAGATGTTTCAGCCAGGTTTTGTGGTGAGATCACATGTAATGTGCTCTTGGGAGATCCGATAGGTAGAGCTGTGTGCTCGTAATAGCCTGGAATGCTTCAGCCAGGTTTTGTGATGGGTCACATGTAATGTGCTCCTAGGAGATCCTACAGGTAGAGCTATGTGCTCGTAATAGCCTAGGATGCTACAACCAGGTTTTGTGACGCACGTAATAAGTCCTGAGGATTCCACAGTATGGCCAGTGATGATGAAGACCTACAGGTGGTGGGCCTACATCCAGTATGAAAAAGGACTGGCTCTGTAGAACTTCCTATGACGAGTAGAGTCAGATATTGGTTGAGATAGCATCAGCAATGATGATGATGATGACGATGATCCCAAGAAGAAGACTTGTCTAGCATAACTATGTCGAGAAATACCTTCATAGCTAAGAGGGAGTGTTGATGTATATGTAAGTTCGGAATGTATTTCATATATATTTATTGTACCCTTATTAGAGATGTGTTATTCCTCTATAAGGAAGTGTCCTCATGTGGATTGACAAGTGTCGCAAGTGTGTGTACTTGCTGATGGGTTATTAGACCACCATGTGTGGGGTCGGCCTTGAAATATATATATATTATTGTGGATGTATCTAGATAGACAAGCTGGCCCCATAGTGTAACTGGGAAAACAGGTTAGTATAAATAGAGATCAGGAGATCTCTATTTTGATCATTCGGAAAGTCACACTTCTCTCACTCAGAAAGTGGCGCACTAGTGAGGAGGAGGATCATCTGCTACTAGGAGACTATCTCAAGTGTATTTTGGTTGTACTTTGGTTGAGCCATTGCTCTCTCTATCTCTGAGGAAGTTGTGGGGTTTTTGACCTTAGGGTTTTCCCCATGGAAACTCTATGTCTCTTGTCTCTCATGCTTTTGATTCTTGTGATGATTGACATGCTTGTTATGATTGATATGCATTGTTATACTGTACATGTTATTCTCTCAGTAAAGATCCTAGAGTATTGTGAATTAATACTCAAAATTTAACAGCACGTGACATGGATATTTAAGGACTTTTAATATCATATCCCACTTTTTGTTTTAGTTTATTTAAATATGAGTGGGTTTGAAAAGTAAAAAGAGTTGTTTTAATAATTAAATTCATTTTTTTTTTAATATTTTTTTTCATTTTCTTCTTTATTTAATTTTTAAATCAATGCTTTAAAACTCATCATCACTTTGTGTTTTTAATTTGTTAATGCAGGATCAACGTGACTAGCAAGAAGTAGAAGATGAAGATAAATCAAACCAATGACTCAATAAGAAATGTGCAATCAAACTCAATGCAGAATTTAGGGTCGACAGAAGGGTTGAATGAAAGGTCAGATGAAGTACAAAAATGTTTATTATTTACTGAATATTGTGTTTAATGTATCAAAAATAACATATTATGCTTACTCTACATTTACGAGATTTAATTAATAAAACAAAGCAAAAGATAACCTTATTGAACATAGATGTATTAATCACAGTAAATAGGCCGAGAAATTAATGTAAATAAACTCATTATAAAGAGCAATTCCGAAGCCCAACACCACACATAATCACCCTTGCCATGATTTCCTAACTGGACCTCCCAAACGAGTATGAATGATGCCTGAGATCATAGCTGATGCAAAATGTACCTAACCAGGATTTGAAAAAAGATGGGAGAGATATATGACGGTGCGGAGGTGGAATCCGTCTTATTGGAAATCATTTGCTGGCAGTGGAGATGCCTTCTAGCTCCCATGTTAATTTTTTAGCATTAATTCAATATACTCTAAGATCTTTACTAAGAGAATAACATGTACATCATATCAAGTATAACAATGCATATCAATCACACCAAGCAATCACATGAGACAATAGACACAAAGAGTTTCACTGGGGAAAACCATAAAGGTGAAAAACCCCACAACTTCCTCAGAGATAGAAAGAGCAATGATACAACCCAAGTACACAGAGATAGTCCTCCTTACAGCTGAAACTCTTCCTCCACTAGTGCACCTCTTTCCAAGTAGTGTAGATGTGAATAATGAGATTATCAAATAAAGGGCCTCCCGCACTGACTCTATTTATACATGACCTGACCTGCCTAATAAACTAGTAGGGACGACTTGTCTAACTCGGTCTAATAACCCATGGTAATGCTAATCAGGGTCGACCCCACACTTGGTGGTCTAGTAACCCATCACATGCAAGTTGCAACACTTGTCAATAGAAATGATGACACTTCCGTATAGAGGAATAATAACATCTCTATAGGAGTGTTGGATTGGTTTTGCAACCAAGCTTGAGTTCTATGGGCACCTATCAACAAGTGATAGCAGTTTCAAATATTGAAAGTAAAAACAGTTATAAATCTGAATCTAAAACTAAACTAGCATGTGCATATAATAATAAACTTGAAAAGATTTAAGAACAAGAACAAGAAATAAAATAAAAAATAACTTTTGTATTATGATGCCTCAAATGGTGAGGATGTTGTGTTGTTGACCAGCTCCAAGGTGAGTAGCTCCAAGCTCCAATGGGCTCTTCTCCAAGATTGCTACAATGGTCAAGAACTTGTTAGGAACCCATGTCTTTACTTTGTTAGTATGTTGTTGTTGGACGCATATGCTTTGTAAGTCGTCCCGTAGTAATTGTTAATCAATAGTTTGTGTTATTGTTGTTGGCGCATATGCTTTGTAAGCCGCCCGTAGTATTGTTAATCCATAGTTTGTAACGGCCCATGGTTTCGACCCATAGTATTGGCGCCTAGAATTAGTATATAAGTGTGTGTTGAGACCTATGAAGGCACCGTGAAGTTATTTGTATTGAGCTTGCTCAAAGGAGGTTGCCCCCTCGAAGTGGCCTGTGATCAATACAAAAGTGATTCTGAGTTCTGTCATTTTTGCTATTTCGCGTATTCTTGTTAATTAATTGTTGCAGGTGTCTCACATCTGGTATCAGAGCACTTTCTTGGGCTCGCTGGGTGAAATTTCTGCCAAATTTTTTTTTTCACATCTGTTGCAGGTTCGGATTTGGGAATAATCCCCATCCGCTTAACTGTGGGAAGTACTTGGGCATAAGCCCTAAAACTCATTGTGAGGAGTACCACAGGAACCCCGAAGTAGCTGGCCCATTGAGAGGACCTGCCAGCGAAAAGGACAACGACCCCTACCTGATTGACTAGTTTCCACCCGTGAGGTAAACCAAGAGCTGTCGTTTGTGGCAAAGCGGTTATCATTTTTACCTGAGCCGTGGAGTGAGGGGTATTGCCCCAATACGCAAGCCGTCAGACAGCATTGGTGGCCGAGTGAAACCCCTGAACTGTTAGGAAGCCGCACATACCTGGGGTCCATATCTACTTTCAGCTGAACTATTGTCGATCACTACTGCGCCGTTTCAGATCTATTTTGCAAGCCGTTCCAGATTCAGCCGTTTTCAGTCCATTCGACGCTATTCCAGATTTCTTTCGAGCCGTAGCCGCTCCAGTCTGAGATATCTCCCTTATTTTTACTCTGTTTCCCTTGAAATTTTCGGGGAACCCCTGTCATCCCATTCTGCATATTTCAGTCCTGAGGACCCTATCCTCAATTCCCCTTCCCAAAGCCCGAAATCCCACATTTGTCTATTTTTAGGGTTTGCCATAACTTCCTCAGATTTCACCCAATCACCTTCAAATTTTACCACAAAGTTCCTTTTTGAATTCTACTTCTTTGTTCCCCTCTGCCAAATTTTCCCATTCTTTCACCCCGCTTCTGAAATCCTCATTTTTGCTTCCCTATCTATCCAACAGTGTCCAAAATTTAGTCAAACCCCAATTACCCTTCTGATTTTTTCCCAAATCCAAATTTTCCCTTACTGAAGTAGTTCCTGTTTTTGTTTTCCTACCCAGTCAGATAAAAAAAATAAAAATAAAAATCCTGGTTATGGTTGTCACCCGTGCAGGAGCAAAAACCATGGAGGAAGCACTTGCAGCCATCCAAGCCAAACTCCAGGATCTGGATGAAAAATTTCTCGGTCTCCATCTTGAACATTCAGCTATGAACAACAAACGGAAGTCCGAGTCTTCAGTAGACAATGGGTTCTCTGCTTCCAGCAATTTCCGTGGTCCGAAGCTTGATTTTCCTCGCTTCAATGGTACCGATCCAACTGGATGGATCTATCGTGCAGAACAGTATTTCAGTCTGCATAATACTTTTGATGCCAACAAAGTTCCACTAGCATCCTTTCATTTGGAACAGGAAGCTCTTCAATGGTACCGCTGGTACATCAAGGCTCATCCAGAGCCCAACTGGCCAGACTTTTGTCAGCTCCTTTTGCAACGATTTGGTCCTAGTGCTTTTGATGACTTCACAGGAGCCCTCACTAAACTTCGCCAAACTGGCACTGTGAGAGAGTATCAAACCGAATTTGAGAATCTAGCCAACCACACCGAAGGATTGTCTGATGAATTTTACCGGAGTTGTTTTATCAGTGGTCTAAAGGATGCCATTCGCTCTGAGGTCAAAATGTTCTTCCCCAACACAATGATGGAAGCACTCGGGTTGGCTAAGTTGGCAGAAGACAAGCTTGCAGCCCAACAACGCTCCAATCCCACTTTTGTTCCCTTCCGAAATATGGGTTCTCAGCGACCACCTATACCGCAGGCTCCTCGACCGACTCCTATCAAGCGTTTGTCTGAAACAGAGATGCAAGCACGTAGAGAAAAGGGGCTTTGCTATAATTGTGATGAGAAATTCACTCGGGGACATAGATGTGTTCAGCAAAAGCTCTATCTCCTGGATGTGGAGTCTCCTCCTGCCTCGGAAATGGGTGACGAAGATCTAGAAACATTGGATGCTCCGGTCGACAGTCAGGAACCGCCTATTGACCCTCCGTCTCAGGATGACCAGCCAGAGATATCTCTCCATGCTTTAGCTGGAATCACCACCCCCCAAACAATGCGAGTCAGGGGTTACTTCAAGAAGCTTCCTCTTACAATCCTCATTGATTCTGGTAGCACTAATAATTTCATTGACCCTCGGATCGCCAAACAAGCTGATTGTTTTATCCATCCTTGCTCCAACTTTGAAGTCATGATTGCCAATGGGGGCACCTTACCTTGCAAAGGGAAGTGTCGAAATGTGCGTATCTCTATGGGAGATTATATCTTGCGCTCGGACATGTTTGCCTTACCCTTAGGAGGATGTGATGTGGTTTTGGGTGCTCAATGGCTACGCACACTCGGCCCTATCTTATGGGATTTTGCCGAACTTTGGATGCAGTTTTCCCTCAATGGACACAAACACACATTGACAGGATTACAACCAGGTTCTCTCAGCATCATCAGTTCACATCGCATGGAAAATATCCTCAAGAAGAGTTCACATGGTGTCATCGCTCAGATCCATTCCATCCAGATGCAACCATCAGCGGTCTCCACTACTCCTTTGGATCTACAACAAATTCTGGATCGATATACAGGTGTCTTTGCTGAACCAGTGGGATTACCACCTTCCAGGCCAGAAGACCATTGTATTCAGCTCCTTCCTGGCATCATTCCTCTCAACATCAGGCCCTATCGCTACCCATTTCACCAAAAAACGGAGATTGAAATGTTCGTTCGAGACTTATTGAAGCAAGGTATTATTCGCCCAAGCACTAGTTCCTTTTCTTCTCCAGTTATTCTTGTCCGCAAAAAAGATGGGTCATGGCGCCTCTGCATTGACTTCTGAGCACTTAATCACCTCACCATCAAGGATAAGTTTCCAATTCCTGTTGTTGATGAGCTTCATGGGGCTCACTTTTTCTCCAAGTTGGATCTTGGTTCTGGGTATCATCAAATTTGGGTTCATGAGGATGATATTCCTAAAACAGCTTTTCGCACACATGATGGCCATTATGAGTTTTTGGTCATGCCCTTTGGCCTCACTAATGCTCCTTCCACATTCCAGGCCTTAATGAATAAAATATTTCGACCCTACTTGCGGAAATTCATTCTGGTATTCTTTGATGATATCCTCATCTACAGTAAAACATGGGATGAACATCTCCAGCATCTGGATCTTGTCATGCAACTTTTCTCTGACCATCATCTCCATGCCAAGCAGTCTAAATGTGTTTTTGGACAAAAGGAAGTTGAGTATCTCGGGCACATTATCTCAGCACAAGGGGTTCGCGTGGATCCTGCCAAAATCGAGGCCATGAACAATTGGCCACATCCTCAGACACTCAAGAGCCTTCGTGGTTTTTTGTGGTTGACTGGCTACTACCGCAAGTTTGTCAAGGATTATGGGAAGATTGCAGCTCCATTAACTGCTCTATTAAAAAAATATGCTTTTACATGGACACCTGATGCTCAGTGTGCATTTGACAAACTAAAACAAGCTATGTGTACTACACCTGTGCTAGCTATGCCCGATTTTTCCAAGCCCTTCACTATTGAGAGTGACGCTTGTGGCAATGGACTGGGTGCTGTTCTCCTTCAAGATGAACACCCCATCGCGTTCACCAGCAAAGCCCTTTCAGGTAAGAATTTAGCTGCCTCTACCTATGAGAAGGAAATGATGGCTATTTTGCATGCAGTACAGAAGTGGCGTCCATACCTATTAGGGAATCATTTCTGCATCAAGACTAATCACCAGAGTCTGAAATATTTCTTGGACCAACGTGTCTCCTCCCCGGCACAACAAAAATGGGTTAGCAAACTCATGGGTTATGACTATGAGATCACTTACAAGAAGGGTAAAGACAATATTGTGGCAGATGCTCTTTCTCGCACATTTGATGCCCAAGGTTCTCTTTCAGCTATTTCTATGCCTGTTCCAAATTGGTTGCAATCTGTTCAACAGGGTTACGTCAATGACTCTTCCTTATCTCATATCATCCAACGCTTGAACAACAATCCTTCGGCTGTCCCATATTACTCTTGGGATGGTGCTTCTCTGCAATACAAGGGTCGTCTAGTGCTTCCCCAAAGCACAGATCTTCAACAGGCTGTCTTCTATGAACTCCATGCTTCTCCATCGGTCGGGCACTCTGGGTTCCTCAAAACATATGAACAAGCACGGTGTAACTTCTTT
Organism: Larix kaempferi; assembly: GCA_027924585.1. Taxonomy (NCBI): domain Eukaryota; kingdom Viridiplantae; phylum Streptophyta; class Pinopsida; order Pinales; family Pinaceae; genus Larix; species Larix kaempferi. The sequence goes on from BSBM01000179.1 coordinate 14,062,315, forward strand.
TGGCAGGGCATGAAAAGGACAATTCAATAGATGGTGGCCGAATGTGATACCTGTCAGCACAATAAGGGTGAAACAACACTCCTTCCAGGATTGCTTGAACCCTTGCCCATACCTACACGGATTTGGACAGATATTTCTATGGATTTCATTGAAGGGCTCCCTAAATCTGGCGGGAAGACAGTGATTCTCGTTGTGGTTGATCGTCTCTCCAAATATAGTCATTTTTGCGCTCTCAGCCATCCCTATACAGCCTCCTCTGTCGCTCAAATTTTTATGGACCAGATCTTTCGTCTTCATGGCATCCCTTCTTCCATTGTCTCGGATCGTGATGCGACTTTCACTAGTCATTTTTGGACAGAACTATTTCGCCACACTGGCACCAAACTGAAGATGAGTTCAGGGTATCACCCACAAACAGATGGTCAGACTGAAATTGTCAATAAATGCTTGGAAACTTATCTTCATTGCTTCACCTCAGAACAACAACATCAGTGGGCAAAGTGGCTCCCTCTCGCTGAATGGTGGTACAATACCTCTTACCATACTGCCTCTAAAATGACTCCATATGAAGCAGTCTACGGTCAGGCACCTCCAGCTCTTCTTCCATACACCCCCACCAGTTCACCAGTTCAGGAAGTTGACAAGGTCCTTCGCAACCGCGATCAGATTCTTCACATTTTGCGGGACAATCTTCACATGACAAGAAATCGCATGAAGCAACAAGCTGATCAACACCATTCGGAGCGCACTTTTCAAGTCGGCGATATGGTTTTTCTTCATCTCCAGCCGTACAAACAATCCTCCTTGAAACTCAAAGGGCGTCATAAGCTCGCTCCAAAGTTCTATGGGCCATATCGGATCCTTCAGAGGATTGGCTCCATTGCTTATAAATTGGAACTTCCTCCTTCTTCCCGCATTCATCCAGTCTTTCATGTCTCTTGTCTGAAGAAAGTTCTTGGCACCAACATCAGCGGCCAAACGATTTTACCCGAACTGGATAATGAAGGATCCATCCTTTTGGAGCCAGAGGCCATCCTCAATCGGTGCACGCGTCAGCTTCGCTCTTGTGCTATCACAGAGGTCTTAATTCAGTGGCACGGCATGCAACCAGAGGATGCTACATGGGAACCACTCCTTTAGATTCAACAACAATTTCCACATCTAAAGCTTTGAGGACAAAGCTTTTTTTAAGGGGGAGGGGATGTTAGGAACCCATGTCTTTACTTTGTTAGTATGTTGTTGTTGGACGCATATGCTTTGTAAGTCATCCCGTAGTAATTGTTAATCAATAGTTTGTGTTATTGTTGTTGGTGCATATGCTTTGTAAGCCGCCCGTAGTATTGTTAATCCATAGTTTGTAACGGCCCATGGTTTCGACCCATAGTATTGGCACCTAGAATTAGTATATAAGTGTGTGTTGAGACCTATGAAGGCACCGTGAAGTTATTTGTATTGAGCTTGCTCAAAGGAGGTTGCCCCCTCGAAGTGGCCTGTGATCAATACAAAAGTGATTCTGAGTTCTGTCATTTCTGCTATTTCGCGTATTCTTGTTAATTAATTGTTGCAGGTGCCTCACAGAACTCATGAGAGATTTTGACAACATGAGGATAGGATGATGGATGGATGGAAAGTGAGGAGCCCCTACCACCTTTTTATAGTTTTTGGTGGTGGGGAATACCATGATGGTTTTGAGGAAACCAATGGTATTGACCAACATGGTTTAGGTACCTTTTCCCTCCTTTTTCCTTTTTTGAATATTTTTATTCCCTTTTTAATATGTTTGGGAATTCTGGAGCCTTTTTTAGGGTTTTTTATGCTTTTTGAGGAAAAATATTCATTTTGAGGGGAAAAAAGGGGTGTATTATGGTCTTTTGGTGACCTTTTGATGGCTTTAGAGGCTCAAATGGTGGAAAAGTGGACAAATGGGTCATGTGAATAAGGAAATGAGTTAGTGAGCACTTTTTGGGTGTTAACAGATTGCCCCCTGATGTGTGAGGGATGGAGCTCATTGTATGGCCAATAGAAATCATAGTTCTTTTGTCTTTTTTCTGGTGTTTGGGGAAGAGAAGAGACTGGTTGGAGACTGGATCCACGGCCCTTGGAAACTGCAAAAACAAAAAATATTACATGGCCTCAATATGAATGAGGAATAATCTCTGATAAGGGACAAGGCGGGCATACCCATGCTCGTATCAAGACATATACATAACAATTAGTCCCAAGAAGGGGGACGTAAATAAGACATAAAAAATCTGCCAGTACATCATAATGGTCCAAAGGGGACACTATGTTGGGATGTACTCATGATCATAAGATGACTGATCTCAATAACTAATACACTGGAATAAAGCGTCGACCATTCTGTTAAAGGTCTCAGAAGGGTTGATGAACTATTGAAACTGAAGGTGTCCAACATATGTAGGGACTCAATGAATGTGAGTCATCTCTGAGAAGTACATGTAACTGTATACTCGAGGGAGTATAAAACTGGGGTACATCAGAATACTGTCGCCATGCGTAACCTGGATATCTATAGAAAAAATGTAACTAGTTGTTTCCATAGGTAGACTCTCAAATGTGGAAGAGTCGGGTGGTATCCAGGGTCTTCAACAAATAATTGAACGGACCAATACCCTGTGCGAGTCTCAACGATGTGATCAAGGTGTTGAAGTCGAGCATGTGAGAAACAACCATTTGGAGAGGCACTAAGGACTCTTCTCGAAACGATTCGTAGGCACTCATCATAAATGGTGATGAGTCCAAGACACAGGGACCTCTAGGTCTATCCTCTGGAATAAATTTGGTTGTCGTCAATAGAGGGAGACCAGCAACTAACAAGGCAATGATGTTTCCTTGATAGTAGCCCGAGGTGTAGAACTGAAGTGTGGTAGTACTGATGGTAGGACTGACATACTTGTGGGGATGGGAAGTAACTGGGGTCATAGAGTGGGTAGACTCAAACTTCCTTTGTTCAGAGCATGATGACATGGTTGACCTGGAAACGTAGGGAACTGACTTGTAGGTGTGGGGATCATATCTTTTAGGGACTAAAGGGTATGTATTGACTCTGGGGGGTCAAGCTGATGGGTGATGTCGAGGGATTCTCAGGGTGACATACTGCAGAATACTCTAAACAAAGGCGACCAAAATGGGGAAGCTGCCATATGAGTAGACGTGATCTGTTGTGGCGCCGAGAAGCACCATTGGGTCCTTATTCGTAGTTTTAATGAGCTCCAAGAAGGGATAAAAGTGTGCTTTGAAATGGTACTATCCTATGGATTTTGTGAGCCCAGGACTCTTCGTGCTCATGGGTGCTTTAATTTTTAAGGAGTCTGAAAATGATAAGAAGACTCTGCAGTGGTTGTGAGTACCATCCTGTGGATTTTTACAAGCCCAGGATGGTGATTGCTCGTGGTCGCTTTCATGTTTAGAGAGTCTGAAAGCAGTAAGGGGACTCCATTGGTGTTCTTTTTCATAAGTTAGTCTCCAAGGCCCGAAAAAAGCATAAAATGATGCAAATGGAGAACTCTTCTAGCCGATGTGACTAGAGTATTCCTTTTTCGTAATTAGTCTACAAGGTCTAGAAAATGGGTAAACTTATACCAGGTAGACGCCCTTTCAGATACATTTAGCAGCATGAAAGGAAGCAAGGTTGCTCGGCGATCTTTTCATTGTTTTAGGAGTCAGAAAAGAGCTTAAGAGAAACTCCCTAAGTGCCTTTTTCGTAAAAGGGATTACTCAGCCCGAAAAAGGGGTAAAATTATACCGAACAAAAGGGGATTGATGAGAGCGAGAAAAGGTCTCAAGCACCATCATGAGTGTGGAATACTGGATCCAGTGATATAAAGATCGTCAAAAAGGGACAACGGCCAATGTGGCACGCAAATCGAGGTGATGAGTGGCATTTTGAAAAAACAAATGCTCAAAAATGGGGGGGGTGAGAGCGAGAAATGATCTCAAGCATCATCACGAGCGCGGAAAACTGAATCCGATGATATCAAACTTATAAAAAATGGATGATGGCCGATGTGGCACACAAACCGAGGTGACAAGGGGGCATGGTAAAAATGCACAAAAAATCTAGGCGTGAGAGCGAGAAATGATCTCAAGCGTCATCATGAGTGCGGAAAACTGAATTCTGCGATATAAAACTTGTTAAAAACGGAGAACAACCGATGTGGCACGCAAACCGAGGCGACGAGGGGTCATAGGAAAAAATGCTCGAAAAATATGGGCGTGAGAGCGAGAAATGATCTCAAGCGTCATCATGAGCGCGGAAAACTGAATCCAGTGGGGCTAGTGGAGGAGGCGCTAGAGGAGCCTAGAGACCGTGATGTTTAGATGATTTTGTATCTACCCCCAAATGCTGATGAGCATATGGGGAAGTACGTTTTTGTACGGCTGATGTACTTTTGTATATTGGGTGCTGAGGGTACCTATGACATGTTTAACTATATTATGATGTATATATATATATGATTTGGTATATAGTTGTAAATGCACATGGATGCATTCATTGTCTTTTTGCTTGCCCATGGAGGCACATTTGTGTTTACTATATGGTTTGATTGGTGTGCCAGTCAAGGATGTTGTTGGCCATATGGTCTGCTACACTGTTGAGATTCCTTGGACATGTGTGAATGAAATGGATTCAAATTGTCGAACCATTTAATTAGTGCGCAATAATTTTCTGAAAAGACAGGGATCATGTACCTAGTAATCATTGTTGAGCTAGGAAACAAAGAGTTGTGAGTCCAAGAAAACGTTAAGGTGACATATGCTCATTTGGAGAGCTGCGGCCAGGAGACCGATCACGGCATCATATTCAGCTTGGTTGTTGCAGGCGGCACCTATACACACTCCGTCGATGTGGATCAACTCATGTGAAGGGGAATATATTACCTAAGCTTTGGAGGCTAGATTAGGGGACCAACGTCTTGCACCATCAGCGAAACCGATGTAGCAGAGTGGAACAGGATCCACCTGTGGTCATGCAGAGAAAAAAAATATTTAGTTTTTTTGAATTTTTTGTGAAAAACAAAATAAGACTATACAATAATGGACGGCGGTGTCCATCATATTTTCTATGGGTAAAATTGCTTGAGGTACAACCCGTTGCGTGGGTTGCCTTCTGAATTGGTCATAATGTATGCCCCCTGTCCGAGGCACGTGTGTATAATGTATGGGAATTGCCACATGGACACAAACTTTCCTTTCCCGGTTTTGTCATGAGCTTGATCATAGATGAGGACAAGGTCCCCTTCAGTAGAATTTCTTGGGTGGACATGTTTGTCGATGTGATGTTCCATATATTTAGGATCGAGGCCAGGCATCTCGGTGTAAGATGAGGCGAAGACATGATGAAACTCTTGGAAGAGTTTCTTATATGCCTGAGTTTTCGCTTGAGTGCATGATGCGCCTAGCGAGATGAGCTCAGGTTTTCTAGGTGTGGTGGAAATGTCGATCTGTAAGGGTTGAACATGTCTGTCAAAGGGATCAATGGAAAGGGCCGACCGGACAGAGGGGTATCCAGTGGAAATTGTGTAAATGGTGTTAATTTCTTCCGAGGAGGAAGATGGTGGGGGATGAATTTCCTCAATGAGAAGAGGGGATATCTCTAGGTCGACGTTGTTCATCTCATACAAGGATTCTCTATAATCTGGGAGATCAGGGCACTAGTGTGAATAATGGCCATAAATTCCGCATATCGCACAAGGGTGGTTAGTGCAGAGCGTTTTGTCACAAGGGTGAGGAGGTGGCTCTAGTCTTACGACTAGAATCCCGGTGTCGTCATCTAACATATTCATGTGCTCTTGGAGTGCTGGTAACTGTGGACATTGATGGGCGGCATGGCCTATGTCATCGCACAAAGAGAACTTGGGGGGTATGCGATTTGTTGGGGGATTCTTCGCCAACTTGGGGGTCATTGGGGGGGGTGCGAGTTGTGGGTCCAGTGGTGTAGGTTTGTGGACCTCTGCCCCCAGTGTTTCGAAGTGGTGGGGGAGTATAATTGGATGTTGATGCGGTGGTCCCTATTGGAGGTGGTCGATTCTGGATGTTTGCTACACCAGGGGGTGGACGGTTACAAGTATTGATGGGTTGCACTGGTTTTAAAATGACATTCGGTGTCGACGGGGGGCTCGGAGCAGGTAAGTACCATACAAGTATCCCTAATGTTAAACCATGAAGGTTGAGTGTAGCCATTACTGGTGAACTGACAACTCTGGAAAATGGGAACAAGAATGGGATAGTGTGAATTGGTGTTGTGCCAATATGAGTAGGCACTATGGGTGTTTGTGGTAATGACGAAGGCTGCTGTGTGGTGTGCGACAAGGTGCACAAATCCGATGTTTTTGTTATCGGTGAAGGTGGTGAGATCGATGGAAATGTGGAAGTCATAGGTGACTCAGTGTAGATTCCAGGACCAATTGACGACACAAATGATGTCAGTGCATTTTGAATGGTTTGTTTAATCATTGGTAGCACATTTTGAGGAGCTGCAGGGGAATTAGGATCATAATATGTGAGTTGATCAATCTTGATAACGCGTCCTTCATGTGGGAACATCATGAGGCGAAAACAGATGAAGCCACTGCTTTCATTTTGTACATATAGCTACGTCCAAGAAGGAGGTTGTAGTCGAGCTGGGTATTGATCACTTCGATGTCGATAAGAACTAATTTTCCGCCTAGTTCTACGGGTATGTTCTCTAAGAGGCCTTGTGGTTGAGCTGAGCGTCCATCGTAAGCTCGTAATGTCATGGTGGATGGTTTTAAAGCGGGGGAGCCAAGTTTCTGCCACACAAGGGTGGACATAACGCAGGTTGAAGCTCCTTCATCGATGATGCATCGATGCACAACAAGGTTTCGAATGTTTACTGATACTTGGAAATCCAAATTTGATGGCAATCGAGGTTCATCTTGGTCTGAGTCGAAAGCCATCATGTGTGTGTCGTCAGGGTCTACTCCTCCGATGGCGGATAGTAGTAGTTTTCATTTTGCAGGGCATGTTTTCAGTATCTCTAAAGTAGACATAGCAGTGGGGGATTGTGCTAGGTCTTCCACGATGTTATAATTGGATGTTGCGCGAGCATTAGGATTGTTGTTAATCCTTCGCAAAGGGATGCGAAGGATTTTAGGTCCTCTGTCCAATGGCATATTTGGTATGCGTAGTGGTTGATTTGGTGGAAGGGAGGTGGATGCGTCAGTGGGAGGAGTTTCTGGGGGTGGGCCGTATTGATTCCTGCAAGTTTGGAGGTTGATGTCATTGGATGACATCATTAATAAATGGTGTGTTCCTAGATCCGTATGCTGATAATCAGTTGCGGCATAGGTTATTTGCTGCTGGGGTGCAGCAGATCCTTGTGGGGGATCCATAGGGTGATTATTTACTACTCCTTGGTTTGGAAATGGGTTTTGTAATATCATGGGTTGCAGTTGATTAAGTGGAGCTGGCTGTCTAGCGTGGCCCTGGCGTTGGGCATCGTCAGCCCAAAGTTTACATGCTTTCTCTAAATGGGGGCAGTTATGAGTGTAGTGTCCATAGACTCCACATATAGAACATGGATGGTTTGTTCTCAGGTTACTATTTTTTGGTTGCTTGGGATGACAATCAGGATTCTTGTTGGGAGGAGCAGCATTGTTATTATTTGGAGGATTGGGAGGTGGTGGGCCTTGATTATGTTGTTGGTTGTTGCCGCGGTTACGTCCTCTTCCGCAGTTTTGTTGTCCACCCTGGTTGCATTGGTTGTTTTGATGTTGGGGCTGATTGTGTTGTGTGTACACTTTCCCTTGAGTAGTGGGAGGATTTTGGGGTGTCGCAGGTGCGGGAGCAGGTTGCGGTGGATAATAAGCTGGTGGGGCTGTAGGTGGTCCAGTTGCCTACTGGGGTTGTTGGTAACCCTGAGCTATTGGAGGTGTTGGGTTAGCTGTTGTAGCTTGCTGTGGGTAATACATTGGTTGTGACGGTAAATGAATTGGGTTCTGGGTGGCCGGTTGGTTATAGTATGTGGGTGGTACATATGTCAATGGCGCTTTCCCATAGCAATGTTGTGGACAAGAGGGTCCATGAGTGTGATGAGTCTGATTCGTTGGAGCGTACAAAGTTGTCGCTCCAGAATTAGATGTAGCCCTAGAGAGTTCTAGGGAATTTATGGTGCTCACTATGCTAAAAGGTGTATTTTGTGTCGTGACTTGGCCGATAATACCATCAGCGGCATGTGATGCCCCCAGAGCGTCACCTCATGAAGAATCAGCTCGTGGGGTGTCTGGTATGATGGTGTTGAGATAGCCTGACTGGGCATAAATCAGGTCGAATTGCTGAGCTTTTAAGATAGCTTCTTCCTCTGACTAGGGTCATTCGGAAGCTACATCTTTGGCTATGAGGGGTAGGAGTGATTTAAGAAACCTGTCTAAAAATATACGGTCATCTAGTTTTATCTTACAAAGGCTACGACGCTTGCGCCACTCATGGATGTGGTCGGTGATGTGGGTAGCTGTGTTTTGTCTGCAAGACAACAGTATTTCAACTCCTGCATTGTAGCATACATGTAGCTGAAAAAACTGAAGGAAAGTGGAGGTGAGAGACGCAAAAGTATTATGGGTCCCATGTGGTTGTTCGATGTACCACTTGGCTGCAGAGCCAGTGAACGTTCATTGCAACAGTCTTAGTTGAATGGAGTCATCCACTATGGAGTTAGATGAACACCATAGGTGAAAAGACATTATGTGGTTTTGGGGGTCCTCCCCAGGTTTTCCTTCAAACTTGGGTATGTCCAAGGGGAGCTTTGTAGGCATGGGTGGCCATGTAGGGTTGTGCCTGATAGGATCGTTGGTGAGCCTGGTTAGGTCTGGTAAGTTCAGACTAGCCATGTAAGGTAAACTAGCAGATGGGTGTCGCGTAGTGACTGGGACATAACTATTGATAGTGGCATTATGTAATGGTCCAGTAGCCCCTAAGGGTATGCTAGGTATTGAAGGTATGTGTCCTCCAACTATTGTGGTTTGGTATGGGCCAGCCTTTCCAAGTGTAACATGGGTTACACCGGGGTTAGGAATAGCGCCAGGAATTCCTGGGATCTAGGCAATTGATTACAAATGAAAGAAAAGACGGTTCCAATTTTGCAAAAATAAAGGCATTTTTTAAATGTAAATGCTTGAAAAACTATTCAAAAATAATGGATCTTTGAAATAACTTGAAGGAAAGCAAATAACATAAATATTTTAAGAAATAAATGGATCTCTTAAAAGTTGCTTGGGAAAAGTATTGAGCAAATAAACAGTAAAACCTTGATCTAATAAAAATGCAGGAAAAATCTCTCTTTCAATTACTGAAAATATTTAAAAAGACTTTCAATGGAGCATTCTAATAAGTAAAAGATTTAATGTGGCTGTAAAAATGCAGAAAAATTAAGGCTGTAAAATATGCTAAATGGGCAGAAAATACAGGAAAAAATAATTTTCAAAAAATTGGTCGAATCGAAAAAACTTGCATCGCGGGTTTCGGGAAAACAGCCGCGATGGGCCGTGCGGGTTTCGGCCGCGAAGCAGCGATGTACAGTGCGGGTTTCGACCGCGCAGTCGCGATGGGTAGAGCGGGTTTCAGTCGTGAAGCCGCGATGTGCAGCGCGGGTTTCGGTCACACAGTCGCGATGTGCAGCGTGGAAAATGGTCACGAAGCCGCGATGAGCAGCGTGTAAATTGGCCGCGAAACCGCGACGAGCCGCGTGGAAAAAAGCCGCGAGGTCAGGATGAGCCGCACGACTGTCGGGCAAAAAACAGCGAGGTGAAAGCCGAAAATGGACGCCGAAAAACGATCCCGAAAATGAAAATTTCAGGATGTTAATTGCAATAGAAAGGGCCAAGATCTAGAATAGCAATGGATCTGCTGTCTAGGATGGCAGATCTATGAATTAAAATGATTAAAACTAACAAAAACTAAGATCTAAAGCAAAAAACTGAGATCTAAGAATTCGAAGCCAGCGGAGTCGCCAAAAACTGTTGGCTTGGTTTTGCAACCAAGCTTGAATGCTATGGGCACCTATCAACAAGTGATAGCAGTTTCAAATATTGAAAGAAAAAAAAATTATAAATCTGAATCTAAAACTAAACTAGCATGTGCATATAATAATAAACTTGAAAAGATTTAAGAACAAGAACAAGAAATAAAATAAAAAATAACTTTTGTATTATGATACCTCAAATGGTGAGGATGTTGTGCTGTTGAGCAGCTCCAAGGTGAGTAGCTCCAAGCTCCAATGGTCTCTTCTCCAAGATTGCTACAATGGTCAAGAACTCATGAGAGATTTTGACAGCATGAAAATAGGATGATGGATGGATGGAAAGTGAGGAGCCCCTACCACCTTTTTATAGTTTTTGGTGGTGGGGAATACCATTATGGTTTTGAGGAAACCAATGGTATTGACCAACATGGTTTAGGTACCTTTTCCCTCTTTTTTTCTTTTTTGAATATTTTGAATATTTTTATTCCCTTTTTAATATTTTTGAGAATTCTGGACCCTTTTTTAGGGTTTTTTATGCTTTTTGAGGAAAAATATTCATTTTGAGGGGAAAAAAGGGGTGTATTATGGTCTTTTGGTGACCTTTTGATGGTTTTAGAGGCTCAAATGGTGGAAAAGTGGACAAATGGGTCATGTGAATAAGGAAATGAGCTAGTGAGCACTTTTTGGGTGTTAACAAGGAGTACAATATACATAGGTGAAATACATTCCGAAGTTACATATACATCAACACTCCCTCTTAACTAGGAAGGTATTTCTCATCACAGATCTGCTAGCACAAGTCTTCTTCTCTAGATCATCGTCACTGGATCATCGTCATTGAATCATCGTCATCAAATCAACGTCATCGTCACTGCTACTGCTATCTCAATTAATCTCTTATCTACTCGTCATAGGAAGTTCTACAAAGCCATTCCTTTTTCATACTGGATGTAGGCCTTACACTTGCAGGTCTTCATCATCTACAGAGCCAACCCTTTTTCATGCTGGATGTATCACAGAGCCAGCCCTTTTTCATGCTGGATGTATCACAGAGCCAACCCTTTTTCATGCTGGATGTGACCTAGAACAAATCTAGGATTTATACCACAGAGCCAGTCCTTTTTCATACTGGATGGTACCTAGAACAAATCTAGGATTTCTGCCACAGAACCAGTCCTTTTTCATACATGATGGGACCTAGAACAAATCTAGGATTTCCACCACAAAGACAGTCCTTTTTCATATTGGATGGGACCTAGAACAAATCTAGGATTTCCACCACAGAGCCAGTCCTCTTTCATATTAGATGGGACCTAGAACAAATCTAGGATTTCCACCACAGAGCCAGTCCTTTTTCATACTGGATGGGACCTAGAACAAATCTACGATTTTTGCCATACTGTGGAATCCTCGGGACTTATTATGCGCAACACAAAACTTGGCCAGAGCATCCCAGGACTCATTACGGGCACACAACCCAACCTATTGGATCTCCCAGGGAAATATTACATGTCCTCCTAGAGCAATGCCTCGAAAGAGCATCCAAGGACTTATTACAGTCACACAGCCCAACCTATCAGATCTCCCACGTCAACTTACATGCTCATCTGCACAACCTGTCCACAGCCACAGAGCATCAACCTGATACTCATCATACATCATCCTGATGTACATCATCACATGATCATCCTGATCATCATCATAGCATCATCCTGATGCATATCATATGGAGCAACATCCTGAAGCTCGTCATCCATGATCATCCTGATGCATATCATATGGAGCAACATCCTGAAGCTCGTCATCCATGATCATCCTGATCATACAATGTATCCACCTGATACATATCATCTGGAGCAACATCCTGAAGCTCATCATCTATGATCATCCTAATCATACAATGTATCCACCTGATACATATCATCTGGAGAAACATCCTGAAGCTCATCATCTATGATCATCCTGATCATACAATGTATCCACCTGATACATATACAAATACATGATCCACCTGATCATAACAAGCATCCAACATGATGCATACAGAGCAGTAACTGGAGCATCATCTTGATGCTCATCATCCAGCGCTTACATCCATATCCATGGGAAGGATCCTCCTCTCATCATTCTAGGAATGGCTCCTACAAATGTGTTCATCACTTATTCCTCGAAGTGTCGTCAATCTGAAGAGCACCAAGCCTCTCTCTGAAGTACTCAAACTTCACTCTGGCTGGTGGTTACATCAACACATCTGCAACCTGCTCATCCGTCGCAACATATAGGAGCTTCACTGCTCCTCTCTGCACCATATCCCTGATATAGTGATATTTGATCTCAATGTGCTTCAACCTGTCATGGAACACTGGGTTCTCAGACAGATTCACACAACTCTGGTTGTCACAATAGATAGCAGTAGCATCCAAAGGGAGATCAAATAACTCAGACGATAGCTTCCTCAGCCATACTGCCTCACAACTAGCCGAACAAGCTGCAACATACTCTTCTTCAGCTATACTCAGTGGTACGCAGGACTACTTCCTGCTAAACCAAGAGATCACACCTGATCCCATACTGAAGCAACACCCAGAAGTGCTCTTCCTATCTGCAGCACTGGCTGCCCAATCTGAATCAACATAACCCTACAGGTTAAACTATTGATTTGCATCATACTTGAGCCCATAATCAATTTTACCCTTCAGGTACCTCAGAATATGCTTTACAGCAACCAGGTGAACACCTCTGTGATCCGTCAGGAACTGGCTCAATGTGTTCACCACAAAGAAAATATCTGGTCTCGTGTTCGTCAGGTACATCAAGGACCCAATCATCTGACGATGCACAGTGACATCAACCGGATAAGATGAAGCATCACACAAAAGATTTAGGTTCGATGCCATAGGTGTGACCATGGCCTTGTAGTCCATCATCCCAAACCTCTTCATGATTTCTACTACATACTTCCCTTGTCCAAGGAAGATTCCATCTGCACTCTGCCACACCTCCATACCTAGAAAGTAGTGCATCATCGCCAAGTCCTTCATCTCGAACTCAGCATCAAGCTTCCTCTTCATGTCGACAATCAATCTATCCTCACCTGTAACAAACATTGTCATCCACATATAAGAGTAGAATCACAGGATTGCATTCCTCAACCTTGTAGTAAAGGTTGGAATCCGCTTTACTCTTGGTAAAGCCCAAACTGGATAGAAAATTGTCCATCCTACCATACCAAGTCCTAGGAGCTTGCTTCAAGCCATACAAAGCTTTCTTCAACCTGCACACATATGACTCTCTATCATGTGTTTCAAAACCAAGTGGCTGCTCCACATACACTTCCTCTTCGACTACACCATTCAAGAAAGTTGTCTTGACATCCATTTGGTGTATCTTCCATTTCATCACTGCAGCCAGAGCAAGTACTGTTTTGATGGAAGTGTATATGGCTACAAGAGAAAAGGTCTCTTCATAGTCTATTCCCTCTTTCTGAGAGAAGCCACGAGCTACAAACCTTCCCTTGTATTTCTCTATGTTACCATCTGCAGCATGCTTGATCTTATAGATTCACTTGGAAGTCACAACAGACTTCCCTTCTGGTCTTGGGACCACATCTCAAACATCATTCTTCATGATCGATTGGTATTCCTCAACCATGGCATCCTTCCATTATTTCTTTTCTGCTGCCTCTTCATAACTGGAAGGTTCTTTGTTCATAATGTCAAAGAGCAAGGCAACATAGCTAGTGTGTGACCTTGTCCTTTTCCTTTCTCTATGTTCCTCTTCTGGAATACCATATCTTTCTACATCTTGGATGAGCTCTCTAGCCCATGCAGGTTTCCTCTTGTGAGAGTTCTTCTCATGGGGTGGATCTATAGGTTCTTGTGGATCTTCAATTTCACGGGTTGCTTCTAGAATTGCTTCATTCATAGTGGTATCTTGAAATCTGATTTCCTTTGGTTCTTCATGATCTTCAATAGGTGTCTTCCTTGATTTGATATAAGTTGAGTCCTCATCAAATGTTACATCCCTGCTGACATCAATCTTCTTGAACCCTGGAAAGTATATTCTGTAAGCCTTCGAGCTTTCACTATACCCCACAAAGATGCCCTTCTTTCCTGAAGGATCTAGCTTAGTTCTCTTTTCCTTTGGAACATGAGTATATACTAGACAACCAAATATTCTGAGATGGATGACTTCATGTTTCTTACCAGAAAAAGACCTCTTCTGGTGTCTTGTTGTCCAATATCTTGTGAGGTGTTCTATTCTGCACATATACATCTGTCCTATATGCTTCTACCCATAGATGCATAGGAATATCTTGGTCATGAAGCATTTCCCATGCTGCTTCCATGATATTTCTATTCTTCCTTTCTGCAACTCCATTTTGTTGTGGATTGTAAGGAGAAGTCAACTCCCTCTTAATACCTGAATCACTGCATAGCTTCTTGAAATCACCTAAAGTGAATTCTCCGCCATTATCGGATCTAAAGGTCTTGATCTTCTTATCAGTTTGATTTTTCGTTAATGCTTTGAATTCCTTGAATTTATGAAATACTTCAAATTTGTTCTTTAAGAAGTAAACCCAATTCTTCCTAGAGAAATCATCAATGAAAGAGACATAGTATACATACCCACTCAAAGAACTTGAAGACATCAGACTGCATACATCGGAGTGGATAATTTCCAAGATTCCTGTTGCTTTACTTTCACTGCTTGGAAATGCCTTCTTAATGTTCTTTCCTTTTGCAAATCCTTTGCAAATACCTTCATGCTTTGTCTTAATTTCAGGAAGACCCTCTACTGCTTTACTTGCAACTGTTAGTGCTTTGTAGTGCACATGTGCAAGCCTTCTATGCCAAAGTTCACTTGGATCCATGGATTCATGTACCATGGCATGTTCAGGTTGTCCCTTCAATTTGAACAATCCTCCCTCTTGCTCTCCAATGACTATTGCATCATCTATAGTTTTACCCTTTGGCCACATTAGGACTTGGCCATCTACAAATGCAACCCTCATGCCTTTTCCATCCAATGCATATATGGAGAGTAGGTTCTTCTTGAGCCCAGGTACATATAGAACATCTTTCATCTTCAAGGAATTTCCAGAGTCTAGGTTTTAGGAAGCTTCACCACTTCCCTTGATAGGATATTGATAGTCATCCCCAAGTTTCACTTTATGGGGTGACTCATGTTCAGATAGATTTACAAAAGATTCTTTAAACCTAGTCATGTGTTTGGAAGCCCCACTATCAATAAGCCAATCATTACATCCATGAGAGATAGTACCTGTGAGAGCAGAGATTAGAACATATTCATCTTCACTTGATGAAGCATCACTTTTTTTCCTAGCCTTCTTCTTGGGCGGTTCATCAACCTCAGCAGCATGAGCATGGTACCTCCTTTTGTTGCCCTTCTTCTTCTTGTTGAATTTGTTGTTGTAGTTTTTGTTCTTGGGACAATTTATAGCAATATGTCCCTTCTCATTACATGTAAAACATATTCTCTTCTCTTTATGCTGATGGTGGTGAGAAGATTTCTTGAAATGAGATAGCTCTCTCTTGGGATTTCCTTTCTTGGTGTGTGTTGTGAGAGCTTGATCTTCATTCCCCATATTTTATTATTGGTCCACTAGCCTTGCTTCTTCTTATGAGCATTCCTTCCACGGTCTACTGAAGGAGATCAGTTTTCTTCTTATGCAGATTCCTCGGATAAAGGAATCCCATGACCTAGGTAGGCCATTCAAAGTGGTCATAACAATTTCACCATTCTCCACCACTTCATCCACAGCTTCAAGTTGTTCCTTGATTTGAGAGACCTTAGAGAAATAGGATTGAATGGTCTCTCCATTCTAAAGCTTTACCCCTTTCAATTGATTCCGCAGAGTCATCTTCTGATTTATGTTCTTCCCTTCAAATAGCTTGGTCAGGGAATCAAAC
The DNA here is from genome assembly GCA_027924585.1 of Larix kaempferi. Lineage (NCBI taxonomy): Eukaryota > Viridiplantae > Streptophyta > Pinopsida > Pinales > Pinaceae > Larix > Larix kaempferi. The sequence continues at coordinate 14,078,248 of BSBM01000179.1, forward strand.
ATCTCCTTGGGTGTCTATAGACATGACACATGTGGTATGAGATGGTCTTTGAAGGAATCAGCAATGATCCTCTTTTCCTTGACCAAGTTCTTTTTATGCAAGGCCTTAGCCTCTTCTTCCTCTCGGACAGGGACCTCAGAACTTATGTAAGTATCCAATTCATTTTCTTCCATGATTAACCCAATCCTATACTTCCATGCTTGGAAGTTATCATCCCTTCAAGCTTATCCTCAATCTTGGTGTGGTGAGACATCTTAAAGAGTACTTCAAATGGAAATAGAAAAGATTTAGGTCTTAGCACTTGATTTGCAGAAATATGGATCTGGTGCTCGATTAGGGGTTGTTAGAGAAACCCTAAAAATTCAAAATGTGAATTTCAAACTTCTAAAACGATAGAAAGATGTGCCTTGATGATTTTATTAGCCTGGTATATTCAGAATTTGAAATCTACAAAGTTTCACCCTTCATAAATACCTTTTAGTCTTCCTGGATTCACTAGGGAGGACCCTGAATTAGGGTTTGAGTTTCCTGGAGCTTCACCCAACCAAAAAGTTCGATCCAAAACTCTAAACTTCGATTTTTCGAAGGCGCTTCTAGATATGTCCTCTAATTTTAGAAATTCCTATTTTTCTGGAAACCCTAATTTTTAGGGCCAAAAATGAAAGTGCCCAGAATTGAATTCTAATTGGATAGAAAGATGCGCCTTGTTGAGGAGAGTCAAAATACCCTATTTTCTTTCAAGATCTGTGGAGAGAAAACCAATAAACAGGAAACCCTAGTTTCCGCAACTGCATAGTGTCTTCTTCTCAAGTTAGCTCTGATACAATGTTAATTTTTTAGCATTAATTCAACATACTCTAGGATCTTTACAGAGAGAATAACATGTACAGCATATCAAGTATAGCAATGCATATCAATCACACCAAGCAATCACATGAGACAATAGACACACAAAGTTTCACTGGGGAAAACCATAAAGGTGAAAAACCCCACAACTTCCTCGGAGATAGAAAGAGCAATGATACAACCCAAGTACATAGAGATAGTCCTCCTAGCAGTTGAACCTCCTCCTCCACTAGTGCGCCACTTTTCGAGTAGTGTAGAAGTGAATAATGAGATTATCAAATAGAGTGCCTCCCGCACGCTATTTATACATGACCTGACCTGCCTAATAAACTAGTAGGGCTGACTTGTCTAACTCAATCTAATAACCCATGGTAATGCTAATTAGGGTCGACCCCACACTTGGTGGTCTAATAACCCATCACATGCAAGTTGCGACACTTGTCAATACAAATGACGACACTTCTGTATAGAGGAATAATAACATCTCTATAGGAGTACAATATACATAGTTGAAATACATTCCAAAGTTACATATACATCAACATCCCATTCCCATGATCGAACCAACACCATAGATTTCAACCTTCATTTGCATCTAGACCATCGAATGGCGCGGACCATACCATGTTCATAGATTTTTGTCATGTAGCTTTCACGTGCAAGTCAAATCCATGAACTCACTCCCAATTGTGGATCTCCACCCTGTTAGATCGACACCATCGAAAAATGCGGGGGGTTAACAAAAGTTTGCGAATATGAAAAGTAGCCTTTTTCGCATATGTCTAAAACGCAAACAAATTCCTGGCTATTGATCTGCACCTTCTGTAGTTGATATAACTTTAAGACGCTTTCCGGTTAACAGCTCTACCCCCTCTTAAACAACGTCCAGCTAAATCTGCGAAGGCTGCTCCCGACTGTCGATCTTCATCGATCGCGATCCACACTGTCCAAAGGTGCCATTATGCACTGTAGGCGCCTTCCTTGCATTTAACCTTCTCGGCACCATTAACCTTATATTTCTCAGAACGTTTCATTCAGATCGAGCCTAACTGCATAGAGCTCGAGTACATTAACCCTAGGGCTATGTGGATTTAGAGTTGAGTTTCACTTTTCCATTTCTATGGGTCTGACCCCTCCAAAATGCTTAGCACAATTATGGTACTAACAACTGGCTCCTACTGAGGATGATACCTTCCAGGTAAAAAAGAACCCCCACAGACTAGTGCCTTATCCATTGGGCTCTTCTTCATCACAAAATTAGCTTCTTGCAACTCCCCATCTAAGACCGAATTTGAAAAACCGAATTGAATTGTACATATTGGAAATTGAACTAAAGACTACAAAACAATACTGCAACCGAAATGCTGAAAAAATGCTTGGCATGCCGAGCTTATTTATGCACAGACTACTCTACCCTATGATACTAAAATGGCTGTCATATCAAGTGATCTGAAAATTCCAATGCAACCAATCTAGCAACTAATCCAACAAGAAAACCTCCACATCATGCTTAACTAAAATCAGAGGATAAGAACATAATGACAAAAAGTATTGATGATAGGTGTGTTCTTCCTGGCAAAAATAGAACCTCTTACCCCAACTAAAGAATCTTTCCATGTACTCAGCTATTGGGTCATATAAAACATGGTATACTCCAATTTTCCTTGTATTTCCTCTGGTAGGACAAGGCTACCCCTGCTGCAACTCCTCTGGCACCCTATCAATCTGTAAATTTTCTTGCAGCCTGACAGATTTTTCTTCAAAAAATATGTAAGTAGCCTAATCCTCTTCTTTGTCATTCATATCAGGTACAAGGGTCGAATGTCCATGACAAACTTCAAGTAGAAACTGACAATCATGTATGCTTAAACCCCTATACAACCTAACAGGACTGAAACACTTAGCTTCATGTACCTCCTTCAGATGTGACTGTAGCTTTGTAACATGAGAGGTTGTTTCAACACATGAGTTGTCCATAACATCACCTCCTGGGTTGTCCAGAATCCTTGGGTTAAAAACTTGATTCTTCTCTAGTGCCTCAAAAGAAAATCCATACCTACTTTCAAATGGATCTAGAAGAATAACTTCTCCTTGAAACAAGGGTTCTAGGCCTGAATGATATGAAGAGAAACTAGACTGACTATCCTGGTCAGCTTACTGAATGGATCTGTCAAATTCAATAAACTCTTCATGGATATCACAATCTACTTCACCCTCTACCAAGGGAAAAACCTATGACTGCAGGAAAATTCCATGAATACATTGGCAATTAGCTTCTTCTCTATCTTTTTTATGAGGGTATGATCCCTCATGCAAGACTCTTAGGCTTTCTTCCCTAACTATCTCAAAACCTGCAGAATCCTTTGCTGGTTGTTTAGGGACCTCATCCCAGTTTTCATCTTCATATTTATCATATATAGGAGGATAGAACTCCTGTTTAAAAATTTCCCCAGCAGGAACTTCAACCTAAAGATTACAATCCACATAAAACACATCAGTGCTCTCCTCTCCTTGTACATGGATGAGTTGACCATTTCTCAGTTCATCATGAGAAGGATGGGAATGAAAAATAGACTCTTCTGGTTCATATCTTTCTTCCATTCCACCTTCAACACCTTGCTTTGAAATTTTCCCAGACATCCTGAGATTATCTTCAACTTCAAATGCATCAAGGAACATCTACTGCAAGGTGGAAGACTTCCTATCCAACAGCATAAAAGACAATTCAGAAGGAAGGACAGATGCATAATGTAACTTAGCAGGATTTTCTAGGGGTTGAATTTCCTTTGGTATGTTGTAGTAAAAACTTGCAAACCTCATGTTGAAGCTAGACATGATTTCATTTTCTTTCTTTTTCATGGAATAAAACTCTGAAAGGATTTGGTCCCATGATCTTCTTCTACCCCAAAACTCCAAGAAAACATCAAAAAACTCCTCCCATGCATGAATGGATTCAAGCTACAGGTACTTGAACAATTTCTTCACACCTCCTTGGAAGGATTGGACAAAATCCATCGTACAAACATCATCGTTCTCTATCTCAAAAAGGTCTAGAAAATGTTCAAAACTCTGAAGATGTCTTTCAGCTATGATACTGCCATCTTCTCCATAAAAAACTGGGAGGTATCTATGGTATTTGGGAAGATATTCATGAAGGACAGGGGAAATTTTCAAAGGGCTATATCTATGCTGGGGTCTAGAAGGTAGAGGAGTATGTACATGGAGAATGTCTTCAACCTTGCTCTCATAGGGTTTGCGGGACTGATCAGGGACCTTACAGGGTTCGAAAGAAGGAATAGGATTAGCTCTAGGAATGAAAGAAGAATGTACATCTACAAGATCTAGCGAAGGATATACAAAGGAAACTCTCCCATGACTTGGAGATCTTCTGCGAAGCATAAATATAATAAAAGGAAACCAAAGCAAAAGAACAAGACCTCTTTAAGAGAATTCATACCATGATACCTGGAACTTGCTCCTTCCATTTCTGATACAACTGAGCTCATCCCCAGGGGAGTTGCCATGAGTCTTTCAACATCTTAATTCTAGCATGGAGCCACCAATCTCCCTAGTGGAGCTGCCTTCATAATGAAAACTTAATGAGTGGATTTGCCAAATGAAATATATACAACCTTCTCAATGTCCGACTGTTGTTAACCATCAATGAATCGGATCTGAAACTTGGTTGTTCTCCCAGGGATGATATGACTCTTATTCCATGGCAATGGTGCCAATTGTTAACACCCAAATCGACCCTCTAGGTTGTGGGAGAAGGCCAGCTCAGGGTAACCACAAAACCACTTTAGATTGCACTTCTGACCCAGGGAAATCAGAGAGGGATCTCTCTTAAATTTATAGAAGACTAAAAATAATCAATGAGAAAACACACAGCCTTCTTACTCAAGTTATTCAATCAAAACATACTCAGAAGGTCGGATTTTCTATGAGACAATTTGTTTAAGGGTTTGGTGAGATAAATAAGGAGGGAAAACATTGGGCAATGGAGTCAAAACATAATACATAAATCAAATAACAATGTTACTGCATCGGATATCAAAACAGAGGCAAGATAGCCACCTGCTTCTAGTCAAAATGCTATTGTTTGGTGATAAAAGAAGAAGAAACGAACAGTCCATTGACATGAGCATCAAACAAGGATGAATTCGATGTCAACTTTAGAGGAAATATTCGGGTGAATACCTGGAACAATAGCCAGCACTTGTAACCAAGAATTCTGCACTATTATACACTAATTCCATATATGAAAAAGAAAACATAATGGAAGTAAATAGCAAGAAGCACAAGCACATGAGAAAAATAAGGAGACAGACTGTAAGCTAAATGACACATGAATCTATGTTAAACACTAGCTTCAAACACTGCAATTCTATTAAGGATAATGCTTCAAAGACAGAGCTTAAGTCTCTCAGCCCTTAGCCCACTGATTTTCCCAACCTATTATATCTCTATTACATCTGTATTTATAGGCCCTCTAGGCTTGAATCACCTAACAGAAAATAGCTACAGCTATTCTGACACCTGCGTGGGCTAGTCCGCCACCTTTGACAACAAATTACAAAATGAAAAGGACTGCTAACAAACAGGCTACAACTAACCCTACAGGTGTCATTTCGCAGGGCTGCAGACCACAACAGTCTCAAAAATTGAGAACCATTACATACATGCCAAGATCAAAACATATTGACATGATGGGGAAAACAGAAACACCACGGAATGGTTTCCACCTTGCTCCTGAATCCTTACTTGTCCCTGCTGATCAAAAAAGTCTTATATCTTCAAGGAATGTTCCACCTGTGCTTCTTCTGTTGGAGGAGGTGTCACTTCCTTAGTGGAGAGGATGAAGTATTTGAGAATCTCCACATCTTGGTGGGTATCCTGCTCCTCTTCTCGGGCTTCCTTCTTCATTTTTCGACGCCGAACCTCCCTGCACATTTGTCGGCTTTCCTGCTCCTCGGGCTCGCTTGCTGAGCTCTCCTCTATGTGGTCAAAAAATATAGGAGATGAAGGAACGTGCTCCTCCTCCACTTTAGACCATGCCTGCTTGAGTATGAAGACCACTTCGGCTCCTTGATCCTTCTCCATGACTGGATCCTAACTACAAGACACCTGAGCTGTTGGGTTTTCCACCTTTCTCATGCAATGATCGTGAATAGTGACTGCAGGGACCTCTTCCTATAATGACCTTGAAAATGACAATAGCCACGCATAATCTCCCTTTCCATGATTGCCTGACTGGACCTCCCAAACAAGTATGAATTATTCCTAAGGTCATAGCTAACGCAAAACATGCCTAACCAGGATTTTAGGATAGACGAGAGAGATATATGATGGCGTCGAGGTGGCATCTATCCTATTGGAAATCATTTGCTAGCAATGGAGATGCCTTCCATCTCCCATTCCCATGATCGAACCAGCACTGTAGATTTCAACCTTTATTTGCATCTGGACCGTTGAATGGCACATACCATACCATGTTCATAGATTTTTGTCCTGTAGCTTTCACATGCAAGTCAAATCTGCAAACTCACTCCCAGCCGTGTATCTCTACCCTGTTAGATCGACTCCGTCGAAAAATGTGAGGGGTTAACAAAAGTTCATGAATATGAAAAGTAGCCTTTTTCGCGTATGTCTAAAATGCAAACAAATTTTTGGCCATTGATCTGCGCCTTCTGTCATTGATATAACGTTAAGACGTCCGTCAATTAACAACTCTACCCCCACTTAAACAATGTCTAACTAAATCTGCAAAGGTTTCTCCCAACCGTCAATCTTCATCGATCGCGATCCACACCGTCCAAAGGTGCCATTATGCACTGTAGGCGCCTTCTTTGCATTTAACTTTCTCAGTGCCATTAACCTTAGATTTGTCAGAACGTTTCATTCAGATCAAGCCTAACTACATAGAGCTCGAGTACATTAAACCTAGGGCTATGTGGATTTAGAGTTGAGTTTTGCTTTTCCATTTCTATGGGTGTGACCCCTCCAAAATGCTTAGCACAATTCTGGTTCTAACAAAAGGTTCAACTGATCCTTCTTCCATATGATTCTTGAACCGAGGTACACATTTGAGAAGGTTCATTCGATCCTTCTTCCAGATACTCATTGAACCTAGGTCTACATTTTAAAAAGGGTCGACCAATCGTTCTTCTAGATACTCATTAACCCTAAGTCCACATTTGAAAAATGATCGACTGATCCTTCTTCTAATATATGATGATTGGCCCAAAATCCACACTTGATGAAGGATCGATCGATCCTTTCTCTAAATGATTCTACACCTGAATTCAACATTTTAGGAAGGGGTGATTGATCTTTCCTCTAGATGATGCTTGACCCGATGTCAACATTTGATGGATATTTGATCAATCTTTTTTCTATATATTGCTTGACCCCATATGTAAATTTGAGGAATGTTCGACCGATCCTTCCTATAGATGATGCTTGATCCCAGGTTCACATTTGAGTAAGGAGCGGACAATCCTTCCTCTAAATGATTCTTGACCTTAGGTTCACATTTGAAGAAGGGTTGACTAATCCTTCGTCTAAATGATAGGTTTCCTGGATACCATGTTTAATGAACAATCGGCTAATCCTTCCTCAAAATCATACATTTATTGGATACTATATTTCAAACTGGGTAGGCCAATCTATAATATAGATGGTACATTTGTTTCCTACCATATGTCAAGAAGCAGGGGCGAGGGGGGGTGTTTAATGAAAGCCTCACATATTCAATCACTACCTCCAAGAGACCCCATGGTAATCTCAGTTCTTAGAGGCCCTCATGGGAATTGATCGTTGGTCACTGGTGAAATTATGGATATAATCGTAATGGTTAGTGTCTTTTATTGAGGACGATAAGAGAATGATAGTCTTCCATTATGTAAGATAGCAAATGGAATACCGTATTTGGTAATGGTACTTCTATTTGCAGGAATTTATAAATTAGAAAATAGTTAAAAATGGATTTTTGTATAAAGGAGGAAATTGTTCCAACACATTGATTTTAGTAACAATATGGTCCTTGGACTTTACTAGTGATACAATATATGCTATGTGTGAAATATGCCTAATATCAATCAATTAGTTGCATTGATTTCAAAAATGTTATAAAATAAAATAATAGGGTGAATCGATTTTAGTAATAACACTATGCAAAGGGATTGAATGCATAAATTTACAAAACGATATAAAGGAAATTGTTGCACTGCATTGATTGCTTTTAGGAATATTTCATGCATAGCATAGATTACATATGAGTGCTAAAATCAATAGACTATATTGTCATTAAAATTAATGCATTGGAACAATTTCTCCTTTCTTTATTTGAAGTTCATTCATAAAAATCAATTGTTATTTTTTAATCTATACCTTCTTGTGATCCACATCGTAGTTGGCATTATTGTCGGATGCTAAATTTGACACATCCTCAACCAGTCATCACAGTTGATACAACTTCGACAAGTTTCGACATGAAATGACTTCGACAACTTCAACACTTCGACGGGTTTGATTTTGATACAACTCCGATGGGCCTCGACTTCGACATACTATGACACGTTTGACACTTTAGACATGTTCTACAATCTCATAGTTCGCGACATTGACAAGCAGCGTCGACATGCGACCAACGACTGTCGAACTTCGACAGACTGTCTCGATGTCTTCCAGTCGAATGTAACGGTTAAACTGTTGAAACCATTCTAACTTCTTCTTTGTAACTGAATGTAACGGACAGGCACCCAAGCATCTCAGACTTCTTTATAAGCACGTAAACTATTGTAACAACATCTTATCCCGGTCAATCTAGAATAGTTCACATTCCTGCATATTGTCTATGCGTATGTGTGTTATCTGTATTGCGTAATCCTTCTTTTGCTCATTCTGTTTATTAAGCTTCCACCATAATAGAGCCGACTCATTCAGTCGAACTGTTGTCCCCCTCGTGCTTCCTAGACATGACCCAGATCATTGGTATCAGAGCACTCAGTTTTGTTCATGCTTAAGTTTTGTGTATACACTTTTCTCGAAGTTACCTAACTTATGCCTGTTCAAACTCGCTCGCAATTTCAGCAATCCAAGCAGTCGCTAACTCCAGAAATGATAGAAGAAACAGACGAGGGACATGGAGCTGACGAGATAGCACAGCTTATTGAGCAAGATCTGGCTCAACAAAGAACTGAAATTTTTTCCCAGTTCAATGAGATTCTCATGTGATTCGCTTCGACATCTGGAGGATCCTTGATGAGAACTCACTCCGATAAAATCATCCTTGTTATAGGTCAAATCTGCACTTCTCCGTCCGTGATCACATTGCTCTGTCTATCACACAAAAGGACACCATGGATTGAAGAGCTAGGTTGACCTAGATGACTTATTGATGGTAGTACACTCTTCAGCTAAGAATATAACTGTTTCTTCTAATTTTACCACATGTGTGCTACTATTGCTCTAACAAACCAGCACACACCTCAAAAGATGCATTGCTTTCCTCAAGGACAACTAGTGCACACTTTCCAAAAAGTTACAAATGCTTGTTGCAAAGCATGAAAGTTGCTCTTTGTGCGCTACTCTTGTTTTATGAAACTCACGCATATCTTAAGATGGAATCAAAAAATATATTAAGATTACGAATTGGGATTAGTTGAAGTTGGTTCTGCAACTTCTCCAACCTCCCAATTCAACCACCTCTCGATTCTAACTGCCTACCGTGTCCCATAAATACAAGGAGGATCCATGAGAGAGGAAGCGAGAATAAAGGCCTTAAGTGCTATTACGCTGGAGGAATTCAGAAGTCATTGTGAATAGAAGGATCCCAAGGCTCGGTTGTAGAAGCATCTTGACCGATCAGGTATATTTGTATGGATTCATGTTTCTTTGACAATTAAAAGGTGGAAATACCCTTCCTGTCCCAAATCGAATGTCTATTAGATTGTATGTTCATTTGGTTTGGTATCTGATTGTTGTTGATGTTTAATTGCTTTCAATTTCATCATATTTATTGCAGTCAAGGTACGCTAAGGAAGGTTTCCTTTGTGTTGCAGGTTCATCAAGCGAAAGATCAAGCGGAAGACCAAGTGAAAGCTAGGACCAAACGTCGATAAAAGGTAGATCTTTCGATATCTTGATCTCTTTCATTTGTAGGAACTAAATGCAATGCAATGAATGTATTTACCTATCATCCAGCCCAAGTTGGTAGTGTCTCTCCTCACTATAAGGTATAAATCCTGAACAATAGACTGGCAACTCCATTGGGGAGTAACCATGTGTTTTTCTGCTCTAAGAGGCCTAGTTAGGTTTTTCTTCCAGACTTTTTCAGTTTATTTGTTTTTTTAGAGGTCTTATAGGTCTTTGTTACCTATTTTTTCTTGCTTGATTCATCTCAGTTTGCTATTGCAAAGCCTATTTCTGTTTTTCTGAGACATGTGTGCTGGTTTACCCTACTTATAGTAGCGCATCTTTCGTGATGAGCGCTGGTTGGTACACTGAACAATAGTGCATATTTTCTAGTGTGCACTTATTTCTGCACTGCACAGTAGTACATTTTCATGTGTCTTCCAGTTTTCTATTAGGGTTTGATTTCTAGTGGTTTGGTTCCACTTCCATCCTGTTGCTTTGCTTCCCTGACTGACCCCTGAGACTTCTACATCTGTTTTCTGAGTCTTACTTACCTCTTTGAAGTCCTTTAGTTTGTCTTTGCTTGCTTGAGTGCTTGTTTAAAGTGTCTTCACTGCTTTCTAGCCCTTTTTGAAGTTTGTGAACTATTCCCTTGTAGACATAGATGCACACTTTTTCCCTAGTTGCTTGTTGCAATCATACAAACTTGCGTTCTTAACGTTTGTTGTTTGTGGCAACAATAGCACACTTTCACTGTGTCTTATCCTTTCCATTAGGGTTTGACCCCAAGTTTGAGTCCTTAGGGTGCTTTTGAAAGGTTGCTTGATTTAGATACTTTCTAATTGTCTTTTCAGTTCAGTCCAAGTTAGTCAAATCCTTCTAATTTTGTTTTTCTTTTGAGTTTGTGTGTTAGTAGGGTCACTTTTTGGTTCGCTTACCTACTCCTTTGCTTGGCTTAGTGTTTTCTTAAGGTTTTGGTGCTTAGGAGCAGCCTTTTAAGTTGGCCTTTCCGTTACGAGAATCTCTTTTCCTTGCTTCTTTTACACTTCATTTCCAAGCCTCAAGTTTTTCTTTTGAAAAATAACTTGGTAGGTTGAGTCTTTCTCAAGTCTTTGATTTGTTTGTTTGAGCCATTTAGGTTGTTTTTCTTACTCACACTTTACTTTAGGTCTTACTTGCTCCTTTCCAATTTCTTTTTTCTTAATTAAATTAACTAGGAACATTTTTCTTTTTAGATATACACATCATCAACTAGCTTAGGCTAGGATTTCAGGTTTAAATCACCTTAAACCACCCGAAATCAGCTTCATTACTCAACAATCGTAGTATGACTATCTATTAGGTAAATCCATCTCTATAAAATAGTCTTGGGATGCTCTACTCAAGCCAGAGTGAAGCACGAGGCCGTGGGCGATTGGAATTGTTAAGGATACCCCCTCACTTTCCCATCAACCATAAACCAGAGTTGACTCACATATGGGGGTTCACTAGTGCTTTTTAAAGTGCTTTTGGATTTCGGGCTTTGCTACCCTACCCATGCATTTCGACTAGGCTGACGACTATCCCCCCAAGTTATTTCATATTAGTGGTAACCTTAGTATCGAGACTATAGGGCTCTACATAGATGACGGCAGAAGGCTATTTATGTTTTACCTAGGACAAACGTGGGAGGAAACCCTCTACAAAAATTTGGGAAGGCAGTTTGGTGATTCAAATGCTTGCACCCAGAGGACCTGTATGTGGACCCCAAGTAACTGTTCTTCATCCTTCGTTGGTTAGTTATGGGCCCTAATCATCCCATACTTCCCTCTGGAAGGCATCTGTTTTCCTGGTTTGGATTACCTGGGACCTTTCTAGTGGTGTGCTCTTTGTGCTACTTGTTTTTAGTTGACCTTAGAGATTTCTGGCCCATTGAGTCGAAACGATGGATAGCATCCCGGTGAGCACCAATCAAGGGACCTTTGTTCAAGGGGATCCTTGTGCTTTTCCATTCATTGGGAACATTGGTAATCCCTTAATGGCTACCTTGAATCTTCTCGGGATCACTATAGGGATACCAGTTTGGTTTTTTTCCACTCTGAACTCCTTGCATGCTCCTGATGCTTCTCAAGTAGGAACCTCACATCAAGAGCATTAGAACCCTATGCCTGCTTCTCTAGTAACATCTTCTCCTCCTCCTTCTACCTCATGTGGTGAAAGTAGTAATACTAATAACCATCAGTCTAAAAGGAATAGACGGAGGAATAATAGGAAGAAGATGCCAAAGCAAGGGGGCATCCACCCAACCTTTGGAAGTCATGCTGGGGGCAGCCACCCAGCCTCTGGAAGTCATGCTGGAAGCACCTACCCAGCCTCTAGAAGTCATGCTGGGGGAACCCACCCAACCTATGGAGGTCATGTTGGGGGGAAACTTTTAGTCACTGTATATCATACTGAACCTATGCAACCAGCCTCTGTAGGTCATGTTGGGTGCACCTACCCAACCTCTAGAGGTCATTTTGGGAGAATTCACTCAATCATTGTAAATCATACTAAACCCACCCACCCAGCCTCTGGAATTCATGTTGGGGGAAGCCACCTAGCCTCTGGAAGTCATGCTGGGGGAACCTACCCAACCTCTGGAGTTCATGCTAGGAGCAAACTTTCAGTCACTGCAAATCGTACTGAAATCATGTCTTCAACCATTGTTGCTCATGTTGAAGACACGTCATTGATCACTGCTGGTCATATTAATGACAAGTCACCAGTTACTATGAGACGTCATACTGGAGACACTGAATCAGCCACTGCAATTCATGCTGAGAAAGTTGACATTGTCGACAAACCTAATAAACAAAAGCTTAAGTTCCCTTATAAGTTTTGTGAGGGAAACCACCTGACCTATTTGTGCCCTGTACTTCTAGAAGTGCAAAGAGTGTGGTCCATAGTTCAAAAGTCTTTTGCTTCTGAGCAACCATCCACTGCAAGTCATGCTGGGGGAAAGTTTTCAGCCAATGCTAGTCATGCTGAGACTACTGTTGTTGTAAATGAATCTAATATTATAGGACGGAAGCCAAAGTTCCCTTGTAAACTTTGTAAGGGAGATCACCTTACTCACCTGTGCCCTGCCATTCTAGAGGTGCGGAGAGTGTGGTCCATGTCTGAAGGATCCTATGCTCATGAATTCTCTATAGATTCCCTACAACCTGATCAACCTTTTGTTGATAAAGTGTTTGAACCAATGCAATATTTGGTCAACCCCACTCTTCCTTCGGAGAGTGAAATGGTTGAACCAATGCAATCTTTGGTCAACCCCACTCTTCTTTCAGAGAGTGAAGTGATCGAATCGATGCAATCTTCGACTAATCCCATCAGTCCTTCAGAGACTGATGCACCGGTCCCTGAAGTCTGCTGCATTACCAATTCAGATGTTTCTGAAATGGGGGCACTTCATCTGTGCCAAGTGAATCCCTACCAAGATCTAGGATCATTTCCTTGGATTGGAATAGTCTAATTGGGCCTCGCCTTCCTTCTGCTACACCTTTTCAGATAAAGGTTGATATCGGCAACCATGCGGTTCATCGATGTATTGTAGATGAAGGAGCCTCTGTTAGTATCTTATCCCCTTATGCTTGGAGAGATTTAGGTTTTCCTAACCTTGTTCCAGCTATTAATTGGTCGTTGACTTTCGATAAAAGACCTAGTGAACCGTTGGGATTCCTCCCTCAAGTACCTGTTACTTTCGTTGGAAAAACAGTCTTAGTTGATTTTATGGTTTTAAAGGACCCTATGGATTTTGATATGATCCTCGGGCGTGATTACGTATATGCTATGCAGGATGTGGTGTCTACGCTCTTTCGGGTGATGCATTTTCCTCACAATGAAAGCATTATCACTATCGATCAACTTACATTTGTTTGTCCCTCTTATTACCCAACTATAGACCAAGTATATCCCTCACCAGTAAGCACTACCATGTCACAATTAGATTATGTGGCATATTGTTCCTTGAGTCCAATTGTTACTGAGAACAAGCCTCTGGATTCATGCTTACCTTCTCGGGACTAGGTCCCAGTAATTGACCAGGTGATGAATCCATCTGAATGTTTAGACATGCGTTCTATTTGGGATGATATTCTTCCATCTGATGAAGTTTTCTTAGAGTCTATAATACAGTCTGCCATTCATTTGAACATTGATCCACCTACGAGCATTCTTCCACTTTCACTTCGAGCTTGTTAAAAATAGTAAGGAGGCTACAAGCATTCTTCCACCTTCACTTCGAGCTCATTAAAAACAGTAAGGAAGTTACAAGCATTCTTCCACCCTCACTTCGAGCTCATTAAAAATAGTAAGGAAGTTATGAGCATTCTTCTATATCTCCTTTGAGATCGTTAAAAACAATAAGGAGGTCATGATTTTACTTTTTCGAGCTCGTTAAAACTTTACAAAAAATATTTTTATAGAGTTATTTCACACTCTTGTTTGACTCTTTAAACATGACAAGATTTCCAAGTATAGTTGTCATTTCAGACTCGTTAAAGGATTTGAAGCAACATCCACTTAGGTATAAGTTTATCCCTTTTCCAGACCTTTGTGGATCATTTACAAAAAAGGTATACTCTAGTCATACATGGCTAGAAGAGTTCTTCTCTCATCATTTTACACTTTTTTCAGGGGAGGAGACTAACTGTACGAAAAAGGACTTTTGGAGCCTTCGTTAGGGTTTTCAGACTCTCGAAATATGAAAATACCAAGCGAGCACTCACCTACTCGGGCTCGATGTGAAATTCACGAGAGGGTATATAGAGGATTGTTTAAGTTTTTCAGACTCTATAAAAAAAAAACACCGGTGAGCATATACCAACCCGGGATCGATACTAAAATCCACGGGTAGGTGTATGGAGTTATTGTTTAAGTTTTTTAGACTCCTTAAAATTGAAAACACCAACGAGCAAGAACAGATCTTAGCTTGATATTAAAATCCAAAGATCAGTATTATAAAGTATTCTTCTATCTCTTCTTCGAACTCTGTAAACAATGAAGAAGGTCCTGAGTCTTCCTCCCATGGGCTCGTTAAACTTTTTACATGGTTGGGATTATTGAATTTTCTTTCTTGGACTCATTAAAACAACAAGAAGGACATTCTTTTACCAAAAATAATAAGGGATAAGAAGGGTATATCAAATCTTTTCAGTTTCAAAGGCAGTTAAGTCAGTCATGTCCTTGAACATAGCACCTACTTGAGTCTTTTATCTAAGTTGGGTTTTTAGTTTTGACCTTAAGGTGAACCTGATCTCTGAGTTTTTAGTTTACTCCCCCAGTTGGTTATTCTTCCAACCATATGGAGGGTCTGTCAATGTCTCCTACATTGCAAGCTTATATAATTTTCTCCTTCATGTTGAAAACTGCCTAAGTCACTTTGTGTCATGCTCAATGTTCAAGGATACAGCCTGTGTCGTCCATTTTGTAGTTTACCTTGACTTCATGTGTCGGCCATCCTGGTGTCAGTTTATTTCATCTTGTTACTTGTCCTACTCCGCATCAGCTCATACCTGTTGAGTGTTCCTCGTGTTGGATGATGGAGAATGCCTTAAGGCCTCCCTTCCAACAGACTTCTTCCCATCGACCTCAGCTCATTATGCTCTAGGAATGAAGTTTAGAGTTTCGGTTAGTACCTTGGGGATTGTAGTCATCAGTGGTAGTTTCCCTCGCTTTTGAATAATGGGAATACATCAATGTCTCTTATTCGACAGGTTCCTCAAGTGTTCGACTTCAAGTCCACTTATTCACACTTGTTGGATTGTACTAGGTACCTTGGACGCCATTATCATTATTAATGGAAGTCCTCGTGTTTGTTAACAGTATACATCAATGACCGGTAATCAAACAATACCCCCCATGTTCGACCTCAGCTCATTTATTCACATGGTTAGGGTTTGTACCTTGGGTTGTTTGGATGAAGACCTTGGGACCCTGATAGCATCACCATATTTATGTTATCACTCAAGCTACGCAAGACTGAGCCTCACTCATTTTGGCTCTTCATGAGACATAGATCCAGTTTGTTGTTATGGCTATGATATCTCATTTTGACATGGATCCACACTTGTATTTCAGTGGCCATGCTATATATACATATCCTAGTTATGTATCGGAGATCATGTTGTATCATGCTACACATCTATATGATGTCAAGTTTGTAATTGCTCGCTGACCTTTGATCGTTGTTTCAGGTACTTTTGTGACTTGGTTTTGCAGTTTCTTGCTCCTCCTCTGACTTAGAATTATAATGTATTTAGGCCACCATTTCCCTCTAACCTCACACATTAGGGGGCATATGTTATAGGTCAAATATGCACTTCTTCGTTCATGATCACATTGCTCTGTCGATCACACAAAAGGACACCATGGATTGAAGAGCTAGGTTGACCTCGATGACTTATTGATGGTAGTACACTCTTCGGCTGAGAATCTAACTATTTCTCCTAATTTCACCACATGTGCGCTACTATTTCTCTAACAAACCAGCGCACACCTCAAAAGATGTGATGCTTTCCTCAAAGACAACCAATGCACACTTTCCAAAAAGTTGCAAACGCTTGTTGCAAAGCATGAAAGTTTCTCTTTGTGTGCTACTCTTGTTGTATGAAACTCGCACACATCTTAAGATGGAATAAAAAAATATTAAAATTATGAATTGGGATTAGTTGAAGTTGGTTCTGCAACTTCCCCAACCTCCCAATTCAACCACCTCTCGATCCTAACTGCCTACCTTGTCCCATAATTACAAGGAGGATCCATGAGAGAGGAAGTGAGAAGAAAGGCCTTAAGTGTTGTTACACTAGAGGAATTCCCAAGTCATTGTGAAGAGCAGGAGCCCAGGACTCGGTTGCAGAAGCGTCTCGACCGATCAGGTATATTTGTACTGATTCATGTTTCTTTGACAATAAAAAGGTAGAAATACCCTTCCTATCCCAAATCGAATGTCTATTAGATTGTATGTTCATTTGGTTTAGTATCTGATTGTTGTTGATGTTTAATTGCTTTCAATTTCATCATATGTATTGCAGTTAAGATATAATGAGAAAGTTTTCCTTTGTGTTGCAGGTTCATCAAGCGAAAGATCAAGCATAAGACCAAGCGAAAGCTAGGACCAACCGTCGATAAAAGGTACATCTTTCGATATCTTGATCTCTTTCATTTGTAGGAACTAAATGCGATGCAATGAATGTATTTACCTATCACCTAGCCCCAAGTTGCTAGTGTCTCTCCTCACTATAAGATATAAATCCTGAACAATAATCCCCTTCAAAGTGCAAATGAATCTGGACATACCGAATCTTGAAGCGGAATCTGTCGACAATTGGGTGCAACAATTGGAATCCTATTATGTTGTAAATCAATTCTTCGAAGCTATAAAAGTCACCATTGCGTCCTTAAAGATGTTAACCTCTATGCACTTCTAGTGGGAGAACCTCTGGAAAAAGATGGAGAAAAGCGAAGAACCCATCGACACATGGGATAAATTCATCGAACACATCCGAAAGGAATTTTACCCACCGAAATACCTCGAGCAGCAGTATAAGAAGTGGCAGCAGCTAAGGCAATGGAAACACCAATCAATACAGAGTTACACCAACGAGTTCTACCAATTCATGGCTAGACTTGGCATCCAAGAAGAAGAGAAATTGCTCATTTTGAAGTACGTTAGCGGATTGTCCTAGTACATCCAGCAGGAGATGGAATTTCTGGCTGTTAATATGCTTGTGGATGCTTTCCACTACGCCAACAAACTCGAAACCAAGAAAAAAGGAAAATCACGTTTCGCGACAAAGCCGACATCAGGATGACCACCCGATAAGAAGGCACCAGCTGACTTCAACAAGTTGAAACCTTCTCAGCTGACACCGCCAAAGCCAGGCCATGGAAAGAAGCCTTTTCACATGAGGGAACGTAGCAAACAACCACCGAACAAAAAATGGTGCGATTACCACCACTCATCTTGGCATTATACATCTGAATGCAAAGCTCAGAAGACCTTTTCGACAAAAGTGTCGACCTTCGATGCGTTCAACAAGGTGGTGGAAGAATATGATCCAGACGCAACGACCCTTTCGACCTCGACCACTCTAGAAACCTTGACTATCATTGATGAGGAGGAATGAGAGCACCTGTTCCTTACACGGATATGGGTCCAGAACAACCCATTACATCTGATTGTGGACAACGGGATCCAGAAAAAATTCGTTTCTGAAGAACTAGTGAAGAAACTAGGTCTTGTTACCACTCTACATCCTCAACCTTACAACAATGGTTGGATGAAGGATGGAAAAGAACTCTGAATCACTCGACAATGCAAACTCACCTACTTCATAAAGCCTTTTGAAGATGAAGTACTCTGTGACGTGGAACCACTCTCCGTAGCTGATGCCCTGTTTGGGAAACCTTACCTCTGGGATAGACATGGAAGGTATCAATCACAGCCTCAGAAGGTGATTGTGTGAATCCAAAATCGATGGTTCATCATACCAGAGCATCACCCTACACCGACGGTTGCATCGATATCTGCCAAATAGACAAAGAAGCTCATCAATCATGCTCATAAGTTCGCATTAATCATGATCAAGCCGTAACATTCTCAGAAGACTACAGCAATGAGTCGAATCACTGACCAATTCAGTTCTTGACAAAAGCAGCAAGTCGATCATATTCTCTATGAGTACCAGAACCTCTTTCAAGCTCCAGACGGAGTACCTCAACATTGTCAGGTAAAACACTCCATTGAACTTGTTCCTAGATCTTCTTTGCCTAACGCATTTGTTTACAGAAGATCCATTCTCGAAAATGAAGAGATTCACAGACAAATCTAAGAATTAATCAACAAAGGTCATATCCGACCAGCTCCTCTCCTTGTGGAAGTCCATTCATTTTGGTTCTGAAGAAAGATGGGACTTGGCGCATGTGCATCGACTACAAAGCTCCCAACAAAATATCGGTGAAGAATTGATACCCTCTGTCACGGATAAACGATATCATCGACTGTCTAAAATGTGCTAAATTATTTACTAAGCTCGACCCCAAGTCGGGATACTATCAGATTCCAATCGAACCCTCAGATGTGTGGAAAACTGCTTTCAAGACCAAGGAAGGACTGTTTGAATGCTTAGTCATGCCTTTCGGCTTAACCAACACACCTGCGACCTTCATGCGACATATGGATAACCTTCTTCGAATTTTCATCGACAAATGGGTTATTGTCTATTTATTTTCAGTCAATCATGGGAAGAACATGTCGGACATCTTTGACAAGTCCTCGACACACTCCAGCAACATTGGCTCTATCTGAACATGGACAAGTTCTTTTTTGCGATGACCAGCATCAAATATTTGGGGTATGTAATTGACTCTGTAGGCATTCACGTCGACCCAGAAAAAGTACAGATCCTCAAATATAGGCCCATTCCTAGAAGCATTCAAGATCTAAGATTTTTTCTTGGTTTGGCAAATTTCTATCAACGATTCATACTCGGCTTCAATCACATAGCTTGGCCCTTGAATCAGTTGATGAAGGGAAACGGGAAAACTATCTTCTAGTGGACAGCAACACAACAAGCAGCTTTTGAACAACTCAAACACAGGCTCTGCACTGCACCAGTACTTGTGTTACCTGATTTGCATCAACAATTTGAGATTGATACAGACGCATTAGACTATGCCTTGGGCGTAGTGATCACTCAGTCTGTTCAACCAGTCACTTTTCATTCCAAGACTTTTAATGACGCAATTAGAAGATACTCGACGCACGAAAAAGAACTGTACGCCACTGTGCAAGTTCTCAAGCAATGGAGGCATTACATCCTTGGCAAGGAAACGGTCATTCTCACTAATCATAAGCCTCTACAGTTCACTCTGACACAATCAAAGTTGTAGACAAACCGACAACTCAAGTGGATTAATTACCTAGAGAAGTTCCAGTTGGTGATTAAGTGTCAGAAAGATAAATCTAAAGCCACCACCGATTCCCTCAGTCGACTACCCATTACTCTCCTTTTGACAGTGATGAATATGTAGGGATACAACACAACTACTTGGCCACAGTTGTATGAGGATGATAGCGAATTCTTAGCAGTCTACCGATAGTTAGAGACTAACAAGTTGTCGACCTCAAACTCCGACTATTTCCTAAAGGACACCTTGCTATACAAGCTTGGACAGTTTTGTGTACCAACTGGTGAGCACCAACACCAGCTCATTTGGGACGTGCACTACAGCAAGACAACAGACACTTTGGAGTAGCAAAAACACTTGCTATTCTACAGAAGTATTTCTTCTTGCCTACTCTTAAATATGACGTCAACAATTACATTCGATCATGCGTGGTTTGCGCCATTGCTAAGCCACCTATTCGATGACAGGGATTGTATACACCTCTACCAGTTCCTAGCGACCATGGCAATCTATTTCTATGGACTACTTGACGGATTATCATACTACCAAACATCATCATGATGCTATATTAGTAGTATTCGATCGATTTTCCAAGATGGCCATTCTCATACCATGTAGGAAGACAATGACAACACAGCAGACCACTCAGCGCTTCTTTACACATGTTTCAAAACATATTGGTTTACCCACAACCATCATTTCCGACTGAGATGCCAGATTCGTCAGCATCTTTTGGAAGACCCTCTAGAAACAACTGGACACACGAATCTCATTGTCGACAGCTTTCCATCCTCAAACTGACGGATGGATGAAAGTTGTAAATCACCTTGTAGTACAACTGCTTCACATGTGCAATCACAAGCATCGACACACATGGGATAAAAATCTTCCATACATTCAGCACAACTACAATCGTTCTCAGCACAACTCTACAGGCAAGAGTCCATTTGAGATCTATTATGGATTTCAACCCTCAGCGCTTATTGACTTGATCAGCTCCTCGACACAACCAGAATCTGACACAGACCACAGCCAGCGAGAAGTTGATAAAGAAGTCAAGTTTCGAGAACATATTTGTGACATTCAGCAACAAGCACAAGATATGTTGTATAGAGAAAATGAGAAAGTTAAGGCCCAACACAACAAGCATCATATCCCTCATTCATTCCAGATTGGGGATAAGGTCTGGCTACATATTAAGAAGGATTGCTTCACTGGTCCTTTCAAGAAGTTAAAACCTTTGCGATATGGTCCATACAGTATTCTTCGACAGATTGCTAAAAACGCTTTCCAGATTGACATTCCTGCATGCTTGGTTCTGCATCCAGTCGTCAACGTGGATCTACTTCGACCATACCATGCACCCTTGTTGGAACAGAACGACTTCTCAACAGTAGCACCTGAAGACATCCATCCATATGTTCATGATCCTCTTCCTTGCGACACTACTGTGGGATGACGAGTATGCCATACAAGGACGAACACAATTCCCTTGTTTCAGGTTTCCAAGGTAGGCCAGATCCCATCTAAAGGAAAGTGGTACTCCGCTACTGAAATAACTGACAAGTTTCCTCACCTCCGCGAGCAAACAATGGGGTCCATTGTTTCTTAAGGAAGGAGGTCTGATCCACATCGTAGTTGGCATTATTGTTGGATGATAACTTCAACACATCCTCAACCAGTCATCACTATTGATACAACTTCGACAAGTTTCGACGTGACATGACTTCGACAACTTCAACACTTCGACAGGTTCAATTTCGATACAACTCCAATGGGTCTCGACTTTGACATACTGCGACACGCTCGACACTTTCAACATGTTCTGCAATCTCACAGTTCATGACATCAACAAGCAGCGTCGACATGCGACCAGCGACTGTCGAACTTCGACATCCTGTCTCTTTGTCTTCTAGTCGACTGTAACGATTGAATTGTTGAAACCATTCTAACTTCTTCTTTGTAATTGAACGTAACGGGAAGGCACCCAAGCGTCTCAGGATTCTTTATAAGCATGTAAACTATTGTAACATACATATTATCTCGATCAATCTAGAACAGTTCGCATTCCTGCATATTGTCTGTGCATATTTGTGTTATCTGTATTGCATAATCCTGCTTTTGCTCATTCTGTTTATTTAGCTTCCTCCATAACAGAGCCGACTCATTCAGTTGAACTGTTGTCCCCGTCGAGTTTCCTGGACACGACCCAGATCATCTTGCAAATAGAATTATCAATCAAGTAGTTGCATTGTTTTAACAATGATACAATGAAAAATAATAGGCTGCATTGATTTTAGTAATGACATGGTGCAAAATGATTCAATACATGGATTTAAGAAAATATATAAAGGAAATTGTTCATGTGCGTTGATTGATTTAGTGCATTGATTTACCGAAATAGAGATTTTGATTTCAATGCATTGATTTAATAAATGATACAAAGCAAAGAAAATGTCGTATAACATAAGTTTCAACATATATTATTGTTATCTTTAAACAATATATCATGTCAATCAGTCCATATCCATCTAAAACTCACAAGAAGTTGTGTAAAACATGTGCTAACACCAAATAACTAATATTACTTCATTCACTATATAACATTAAGATCCTCTCCATCTATGACAAGCAAACACACTTCTTAATAGCTTTAGCATTGACTTGCTTAGTATATGACATTTTAGACCAGGGTATTTCTTAAGGATTATAAAAGTATACTGAAGTATACTATTATAAGCGATTATATTGGATTTAAAACAACATAAATATAGATTGGTAGGTGAATATTAAATATGAAACATACAATTTACTACTGAAACTTGTAATTTTTGGCAAATATTATGATAAAAAAAATATATTATGTAAATACAGGCGATATTAGAGACTAAAAATGACCAAATAGCGAATTTATTTATTGAGAAAAGGTCTAAAAAAAAGCCAATTAACGAAATTTTTCCCTTAAAAATTTCCCTGTTATAGACATTAAACATTTACCTAATGTATTTTCAATTTCAATGTATTTGTAGCAAGTCAAGTTGTCAATAACTTGTTACAATTTAGCCATTAAATCTATTTTATAAATGATAATAAAACTTTTATCAGTAAATCTATACATGCATTCATGTAATTTTTGTAGTCTTCTTGATAGTACTATTTAGGTTATCTCACATAGTAAATTTCAAAGGATCAAATTCATCTAAAACAAATAGATATATATAATGATTATCATTTAATACATCGAATATTTTAAAGTGCAAACATTTCCTCAAATGTTGCATTTTAAAAAAGTTTGTATTTTTAAATATTTAATCTCTATCAACTTTTAATAAATAGAAACTTTCATAAAAATCTAAAAGAAACACATGTTACAATGAAAACTCTTCACTACAACCAAATATAATATTTATATTAAATCCATTTGAATTAAAATTGCATATAAAGATATAAGCATAGCCGAACATTAAAACATAATATGTTCATCATGTAGCTACCCTTGAATCATTCTTTTGCCAGGAAAAAAATCATAACTTTATTGGAAAAAAAATGTTACATTCTTCAAATTCTCTTAACCCTCAACAGATATTAGTTTTTTCATAAAATGATCAGTTTACAGTTCCTTGCATTTTGAGATTTTTCCTTTGATAATAGCAATTAAGCATTGAAAGCTTGCATCTTCAATTCAAATAAAAATTGTTTCATAACATAAATTACATCATTCACATTTCTAATCAAGATCTTCTACGAAAAAAAAAAATCTTCCATATGGTCTATTTATATAGTGTCATTTAAAATCAAAGAAAGTATCATAGTTCATATGAACTTTCTTCCAAGTTGTTTCAATTCCTTCAATGTGGATCCCATAGAAATGATAGATGTTCTTCCATAATATTTCCTTCTAGATCCTTCTAAACATGCCACTCCCCACTTCTTAGCTCCAAGACTGCTTTTGATTGGATATCTGCTTCATAATTTCTTTCCCCGTAGATATGTTGAAACGAGATTTCTTCATAGGTGTCCTTTAGCCAGTTTATTTCTTCTAGGATCGGTAGAAGAGATAAGTTATGACACTGTTTTTTATAATTTATCCAATCTATTATCAATAGTGCATCTCCAAAAACCTGTAAATATTTCATTCCTTCCATTGAAGCCAATTTAAGAAGAAGTTTTAATGTATTTAGTTCTCCAAAGTTGTTAGTTCCAAATCCTAAACCTGCTTTGAATCTTAGTATAGTTTTCTTGTCATTATAGATTAGTCCTCTAGTGCATGCTTTGCTAGGATTAGACTAAGATGCCCCATCAAAAAAGGACCAAGGAGTGTCCTTTCTTAAATTTTCATCCACCATCGATCTGATAATTGGGACTTTTTCTACCTGTGGATAGCTATTTAAAATAACTGCTACTATTCTTGCACATTGAAGTGGACCTGTTATTGTATTTTCAAATAAAGGAAGGTTTCTTGCTATCCATACCTGTTAGAGAATGATAAGTGGAATAATTTTAAAACTATTATAATCAAGGTTAAGTATCCAAGTTTTTAAACATTCATGAATTGAGTTTCCCTCCCAGTTGAAACTATGTTTCAAAAGTATCTCAATTTCTTTCCAAATCTGTGTAAGGAATTTGAAAGCAATAGTGAGATGGTGTTTTGTTTCTTCTGCATTTGTGCACATAACACACCTTCTTGGGCCCTCCCATCCTCTTCTCTATAATTTGTCCTATGTTAGTGCCTTATCACGAAGAAAAAACCACATGATCAGTTTTGATTTTGGAGGACAGTTTAACTTCCAGATCGAACGCCACCACCAAATGGGGACTATTTTATCCACTCCTAGTAGATTTTCATAGCCCTTTTAAGGTGTGTATTTTCCATGTTGATTGTAAGACCAAACCAATTGATCAACATTGGTTGAAAGATGTATATGCTTAATTATTAACTGATTAACAAATCCCTTCCATATAGTAGCCTCTTCTCCTCTAAATCCCATATATTCTGCTTTCTTCCACTATTCTTCTAATGGAAAAAATATCTTCTTTCCTGCTACGTGATTTAGCATAAAAACACCTTTAAATATTAGCTGAAAGATCATTTGAATAGATAATAAAAATATGTCTCCACTAGCCACCCAGGAATCTTCTCCTAATCTAACACTTTTTTCTGTCTCCAACTTTCCACAATAGATAGTCCCCAATCACATTAAAAGAAAAAACTGCAGCTTTCCATATAGTCGATACATTCTGAATTGATTTAAAATTACATCTGGTCCACTCCATTAAACTTAGAGTTTTAATATATTTTTGTATTACAATCTCTCTCCATAGTCCAGAACCTGCAATTAACCTCCAGATATTCTTCGCTACCAAAGCTTTAGAAAAACCAATGGACATTTCAGACCCCATCCACCTTGTTTTTGGGGTATAGCAAGTTCCTTCCATTTTATCCAAACAATATTTTTGTGCTCTATGGATCCAGACCAAAAAAAATTAAACAAGATCTTCCTAATAGCATTCAAAACTCCCATAGGTATCCAAGAAATGGAGCTCCAGTAGACTGGCGTAGCTTCAAGGACTGACTTCGCTAAAACAAGCCTTCCAGCTTTTGATAACCATTTATGGCTCCAATTGTTAATTCCTTTTTCACATTTAACTAGCAGCCAATTCCAATCATTTTTTATGTAAGCTACAAGTTTTAGAAAGAATACTAAATACTTCATTCCATTTTCCAGAATTTGTTCACAAAAAGGAAAAAAATCCTTTTCGGAATAAGCATTCCATCTTCATTTAATCCTTCTCCTATGAGAGTTGATTTATGGAGGTTTATTTGCATACATGTTTCTACGCAAAAGAGATCTAGAATACTTGATAGATAATCCCAATATTTTACCGATCCTTCCGAGAAAATAAGGTTATCGTCGACGATGAGAACATAAGATAGTTTGCAAGATCCACCAATGAGAATTCATTTGAACTGCCCTTGAGATTTTGCGAAGGATAAATCTCTACTAAGGTCATCTGCTACAAGAAGAAAGAGTAGTGGAGCTAAAGGACAACCCTTACGAATTCCTATGCGAGCAAATTGAAAAAGGATGAAGCTACGCCATTCACTAAGACTGCAAATGAAGCATGTATTGGAGATAACTCATTATGGCTTGGGGTAGACCACTACAGACAGCTGACTACCAGAAATTAACTCAATTCTCAGAACTATGCTATTATAAATGACAATGCTAATATAATGGAGAAGTAACCAACCTCGATCCAAACGTTTGATGTAGATCCCCATTGGAGCTTTCAATCCATGCACTTGAATCGGCAAATTAGTCTTGACAGCCAATATACAACAAGTACATATAATATATAAACGACATTAACATCATCAATAGCAATGGTCCATGATATTATAAGTAAATGCAACCCAATGTAGAATAAACAACATTCACAACATTAATAGACAAGAATATGAGGATTTATATTAATAAACAAGAAGAAGTACAATGTGATACAACCTCTTGCCGGAAACCAATCTGAACCAAGATCTGGATCAATCCACTTGTGCCTCCACCACTTCAATCCTCCATGAATGGAAAACTCAAACTATGGTAGGAGTTTGGAAGGTGACCATAAAGGGTTCACAACTACAAGGATCAATGAGTGTAGACTCAGGATAGGGAAAAAATACACTAGAGTTCTCTTGCTCTTCTTTCTCCTCTCATCCATAAGCCATATGTGCTCAATATATAGTCCTCTCAAAGGTACGTGAAAGGACACATCGAGGCGTTTCTTGGGAAGATGGAGGGTCAAAGGTCACCCAATAACCGCTTTTGGGGAGTAAAAAGTAATAAACTAGTGATTTTTACCATTTTAAATGCTACTCGCGGGCTATAGTGATACAACTCATGAGTACGCTGACTATAGAGATGCAGCTAGCGTACAAGGGAAAAAATAGGGAAAAATAGTGTCTAAAGGATATAAAGTGGATCTGAGTCAGTGAAATGGATCCTGCAGGCCAAAGAATGTTGATTCTCACAAGGTGGAAGATTACGTTGTAACAGATGCCCCCTAATGTGTGAGGTCAGAGACTGATGCTATGATGGACGAAATACATTATAAAACTCAGAAGTGGAGAGATGGAAACACAAGTGGAAAGGGCAGCTCACTCGTCATAATACAATAGTATCCATGAATACATGTCGGTATAGTACAACAATCTGATGCAATGGCCATGAATAGGCAGTACATAATGGATATATGTCATAAGTGATCATAGCTATGATCCCTCTATAGTAAGATATGGTCTCCTTCTAGAAAGGAGATAATGGGTGCAAACTGGAGGTAAAAATTGCTGATATCTGAAAGGTGATATCTCAGATGTAAAGTCAATGTCATAGGTAGCATACTGAATGCCACTATTTCCTGGGGTCTTCTACACAAGTCTTCGATGGTGCAAGTCCCATCAAGTGAATAAAGGAGTTGAAGTCGAACCTAATGTGACATCATCTGATTACCGATCAATGATGTATATCATTAACAGACGTGAGATAACCCACCAATAATGAAAATGGGCATCAAGACACAGAGCATAATCATCGGAGTGTGAGTAATGAGTTGAAGTCGAACACTAGGATGAATCCATCGATCAAGGGACATTGATGTATTCACAAAACTGTCGATGGCTAGAGAACCTGCCACTAATGACTGCAAGCCTCAAGGTACTCAATCGAACTCTAAGCCTCAAGTCCTAGAATAAATGGGTTGAAGTCGACGGAACGAGATTTGCTGGAAGGAGGGCATTAATGCATCCCCCATCGACCAGCATGAGGTACCAGCTATGCTGAAATATTTGGAAGATCTCAGGTGAAACAGACTGACTCAATAAGGATGTCCGACATGCAATAGTCAAGAGATCTGAGGAGTGGCCGACTCTGGTTTCAGGACTTCCTTTGAACAAGAGCATGAGCAGATGGATAGACGTAGGCAGCATAGACTTGCATAAACTGTGTAATGCAGGAAGCATTACAAAGGACTCCATAATGACTGGAAGCTTAACCAATTGATGGAGAAACTGAGAAACAAGTACATCTCCTAAGGTCCAACTATAGGCCCGACTCATAGTGTATGGAGTGGAATGAATGCTCTGTTCAAAGGCGACACAATAGCTTCCAACAAGAAGTAGTAACCATAATCGCATCCGACTTTTTAGAATATTTGATTTTTTTTGGTCTTTTTCATATTTGGGGAAAGCTTGAAAAAGAATCAAATTGCTTATAGTACAACAAGTGAGGGAACGAGTGTCAAATAGCGAGCAGACTAGTCCCAAGCAGTGGAACATAACTATGTTCAATGCAAGGAAGTGCATGCAGGATGTGGAAACACCTATTTCATTAAATCTAGAAAAATTCTATTACAAGGACTTCTATGACATTGAATTTTTTTGTAAATATTTTATTTATTTCATTTAATTTGTAAAAATTATGCATTAAAGAAATATTCCATTAAAATTGGAAAAACTAATCCTAGAAAGAATGTTTTTATTGATCACAAATTTTATTTACTCCAACTGTTTTTAATATACAATCATAAAAAATGAAATGTTGTATCATTTATAACTAGTTCGGTATGCCATAAATTAGGAGGAGTATATGAAAATTTGTAATTTGTTGAATCGTGAGAAAAAATATTCATGAAGATATAAAATGTAGGATTAATGAAGTTAAGTTGCACACATAATTGCATGTTTTATTACAAGAAGATCTCTATCTATATTTGAAGTGAACAAAGTATCATATTAAATATTTTCATTGTTAAATAACATATTATAATATAGCATGATTGGAAGGAAATCACAATATTAAATTAAAATAAAATAAATTATAAGAAATGTATTGATGTCACCAAATAATAACTATAAATTCGTCAAAATTGGGATAGTTGTTAGGTACAACATTATACATACACAATGAAAGTGTGAAGAAATCGAATTAAGAAATCATGGCCGAGAATTACTTTCACCAAAAGGCAAAGAAAATGATAAGATTTTTAAATGTCGAAGAAATAGATGTTGAAACATATTTTTCAAATCTTTTAGTTGAACTTTATATATGACCCCATGCTCTTTTGAATTTATTTATGGCACATATCGAATGAGTCTAAATAGTCCACTTAGTACTCATTATCAATTAATTATATGGTTTTACATTGTATTATATTCCAAAAATTACATACTACATTTATACATTCATTTAATGCATATAAGAAGATAAAAGATAGAACATATCTCGTGCTTTGTTGGCCTGTAAGAGATTATTTCAGTTAATCATAATTGAGTTAGTAATACAAACTTACAAAAAAATGAATTGAGAAATCAAATTTCTTATAGTTCAATGTCACTCACTTATGACCAATCACGTACTACCCTTAATACCACTTAGCACTCATTAGCAATAAAAATTACATACTCCATTGATAAACTCCTCTTATTAATGAATATACGCAAATAAAAGTCAATAATTTATTTCATGCCTTGTTGGCTTATATGAGATTATTGCAATTATAAACTATTAACTTAAGAATACACATTTACAAAACTTTGTGCGTGCCTTGTTGGCTTTTATGAGATGATTTTAATTACAAATATTTGATTTAAGAACGCAAATTAAAAAAATATTTTGAATGGGAAAATCAAGTGGTGTAATGCAAAAAAATGTCAAACTTAAGGCAATCATAAATAATATTTTTTTTTGACACAAGCGGTTAGTTTTTGTATTAAAGGGGTGGCAGAGCCACAAGCAAAATTACAACTTCAAAGTCTGTAAACTAACTATCCTGGAAACTGTTTAAAGCAATAGATGCCTGTGATTATACATATTCAGGACTTTTAGGAAAGCATATGCCTGTGTATTAACAAAAACAGGTCTTTCTAGGAATAGACATACAAAAAACAGCAGGGTTGGAAGACAGACTGGTGGCGTCGGTGTTAATCCCTTGAGGAGCGATTGCCTTCTTCTGAGACCTTGCCTGCGTCTTCACGCAGCTTCACCAGAACTCCTTCCATCTTGTCGAGCCTTTTGTTCATGCTTTCGATGGCAGCGGTTACCCTCGTCTCCAGCATTTCAAGAGCTTCTGCAAACTCTGCTCTCGAACTTCCAATTTCGTCCTCCATTCTATCCAACCGGTGTCCTCCCTGCACATCTATTTGTCACATGAACTCCCCCTGTCTTCGTACACGCCGGCGAAGGGTCCTAATGTCTGCTTCTAGTTCAAGGAGCGGGTCAGGGGATGACGCAGCCGAGTCCTCTGAGTGAGCCATTTTTTCCAGCGAGTTCCAATCGCTTTTCTGAGGAACCAGATTGCAGGAAGCGTAGAGCTCCCAATAGCTGTGCCAACCTGAGTCTACCTCCTTCAGCTTGGAAATGCCTCTCGAATTCAGGGATGGGCTGAGGGGCGCTTTGTGGGAGGTGCTGGAGTCATTTCTCTGTCCATAATGCGGATAGAGAGCCTTCAAGATGAGACGTGGCCCTTTTAACCACATGTTCATGCTCTTGCTTATGGTTCTCGTACAGTTCCATAAATGCCTTCGTTCATTACAGAGAGAGGGAGCCGCATGGTAATCAGTACCCCGAATGTCCATGTCACAGATCGCGGGCCCTGTGAGCCCAAAGCCTTTGGAAGTTATGGCACTTAAATCTCTGTGCTGATGTGAAATTGACTTCGCACGCTTGACGGGAGGAGGATGCGAGATTTTGGAAGTTATGGCACTTAAATCTCTGTGCTGAGGTGAAATTGACTTCGCACGCTTGACGGGAGGAGGATGCGAGATTTCCTTAGCATGGGAGATCTTTCTACGTAACTGCTCCAGTACGTCATCCGCAGGGACGAAGACGCCATCATTCTGAGGTGAGGTGAGCGCCCGTTCAGATGCAAGGAAGGAGGGGTGGCGCGGTTAGAAATGGCTATCACACTTGGAATTGCCACGTTGCGAGTGGAGAGAGTTCCCATCCGTCGCCTGGAAATCGTTCCACTTGTCATGAGGTTCCTGCCAACGAGTAGCTCCCAAATAAACGTCGAACCCATAATGTTACGGGATTGGATCCAGGACATGGTCGTTGTTGATTTTAAGAATCCCTTTTCCAAGGGGAATTGCTTCGTTTGCGGCATTGTCGGCTTGAGCATTGTTTTGGACCACACATCACTGAACATTTTCTCATAAAATTGTATCACACTACATTATTTGAATTTTGTTTCCAAGTGACAATGAGAGCTGTCCCATATGAATACAAAGTCACTTGTATCAGTATTTGATTTTTCAACTACTTGTGGAATGTTTTTACATTGTATTTTATTCCAAAAAATACATCACATTTATACATTCATTTAATGCATACAAGAAGATAAAAGATAGAGCGTATCTCATGCTTTGTTGGCTATTATGAGATTATTTCAATTAATCGTAATTGAGTTAATAATACAAACTTACAAAAAAATGAAATGAGAAATCAAATTTCTTATAGTTCAATGTCACTCACTTATGACCAATCTCGTACTACCCTTAATACCACTTAGCACTCATTAGCAATTAATTTTGTGTTTTAAAACAATTGCAACTTCAATTATATGGGGTTTTATTTCAAAAATTACATATTGCATTGATAAACTCCTCATATTAATGAATATAGGCTAATAACAGTCAATAATTTATTTCATGTCCAGTTGGCTTATATGAGATTATTGCAATTATAAACTATTAACTTAAGAATACACATTTACAATAAGTTATAGATTGGGAAATCAAATGCCTATACCTTTCAAAATCATTCATCTATGACTCATCATGCTTCAATCTAAATTCTAGTACACTTAGCACTCATTATCATTGAAGTAATATTTTTTGTAAGAAATGTGCTTTTATATAGACGGAGGTTTAATTCAAAATTTGTGTGTCACTTGTATTAATCGATATAGATCAATAAAACTAAAGAGAACTTCATTCCTTGTTGGCTTTTGTGAGATGATTTAAATTACAAATAATTGATTTAAGAGTATGTAATTTAAAAAATATTTTGAATAGAGAAATCAAGTGTTGTAATGCACTTGTATTAATACATATAGATAAATAAAACTAAAGAGAGTTTCTTGCACGCCTTGTTGGCTTTTATGAGATGATTTAAATTACAAATAGTTGATTTAAGAGCACAAATTTAGAAAATATTTTGAATGGGGAAATCAAGTGTTGTATGATGCAAAAACTTGTCAATCTAAAAGCAATCATAAATAATACTAATAATTGTATTTATATATCATTGTCAATTATCATCTATCTATAAAAGTTATAAAATCATACAAATTAATTCACTAAAAAATGTGTCCAACTTGTATTGAAATATTGCAATGTAATCGTCAACAAATTTTCATATAATAATATCTTCACTTAATACAAAGAACTCAATGTTCTATTGAACATTCGAATGTAGTTGCGTTTCTGTTTGATGCGATGAAGTGTCTTTAAAAAGGGGAATAGAACTTGCACAAGCCAAGTATCGTGTTCATGTCCTATATAAGCCTTTATTAAGATACAGTTTGACCGATATCCGAGGAATTGAGAAGTAGGCTTTGATGTATCTATTAGCAATACATTTGATTCTGTGTACTTATTTCCATATTGGGACCACACGTCGCTTAGCCTTTTCTCATAAAACCGTATCATACTACATGATTTGAATTTTGTTTGCAAGTGACAATGGGACCTATCCCATATGAATTGAAAGTCACTTGTATCAATATTTGATTTTTCAAGTACTTGTCGAATGTACTTGTTAGTAACATTTGATGTCCATATCGCAACATCATAATGTTTTAGGCAGTATTTTAATACTTCTAGTTGAAAAGGCCTACAAAAGTAGGATTTATCACCAAGCTCCCAATCTGGTTTTCTTTGAATTTGACAACTCGTATCATCTTTGGAATACGACGAGAAGAATACTCCTTCCATTTCAAAGATCAACAAGATCTTCCGACTGATATTAACTCCCATCTGCATTGCTGCCACATATATAACATTAACATATTTTCACTTCAAAACTTCATTGCTAAATGGCATCAAAACATATCCAATTTATTTCCACTCCCAAACAAACAACTTAATGAAAAAAATAAAAGTAATTTCAGTGGAATAGTTTTTTTATACAAACACATTCAACTACTACTCAAATCACTAATTTTAAGAATTGTAATGAGATAAACTAAAATTTAAAAATATAATTACAATAGTCGAATTCATTTGAACTAATTATATGTTAATATCTACATACTACCTAAATTTTACAGTTTTTAAATTTAAATCAAGCAAACTATTTATATGTTCATTTTTACATACAACCTCATACGATATTTTAATTTTCAAGAAATTATAAGAAAAATTCATATAAGCACATTGCAATGAAATTCAAATCACAATTTAAAAATATAGTTACAATGGTCCAATTCAAACCAATTATATGTTAATTTATACCCACCACCTAGATTTACAATTTTTTAAATTTCAATTAAACAAGCTAATTATAGGTAATTTTTACATACAACCTGATATGATTTTCCATTTTTTTAATTTCTAAGAAATAAGAAAATTTCATATGATAACATTGAACTAACATTCAAATCACTGATTTGTAAGAGTTATAATGATCAATTAAGACGCAATTGATAAATAAACTGCAATTGCTCAAACATAGTAATTGTACGTTAATTTATACATACAACCTAATACAATTATTTAATTAATATGGAATACTACATTTTTATGCAAACACATAAGACTATTATTCAAATCACTAACTTTTTATAACTCAATATCTCAATATAAATAAACAAAATAATAATATGTTAATTTATAATAATGACACAACAACAATCCTTATATGTGTATTATGAAATAATAGACATTAAATTGATAATAAAATAAAACACAGTAATAACACATCACATGTAGAATTAAGTCATCAAATGTACAATGACCAAGAATTTATATCATAAACTTCAAGATTTTGTTTATAGAGGAAATGAATAACAGTCATCTTAATGTACTATTAAAAGTCATTGAAGATTCTTCAAAATATCTCGAACATCGAGTGCCTTGTACAATTTATTCAATAAGCTCCACAGATCAGCGATCAACCATTTATCCTCATTCTTTCCATCAAACGAAGGGGCAATAATCACATTTTCTTTGGGATTTTCTTTCTTTGTCTCCATTGAACAATCCACTAGAATAGTGTTAGTAGCATCATATTGAGAATACATTCTCCACACTTTTTTCAGATGTTTTTTGTATATAACTTGTGTTGAA
This sequence comes from Larix kaempferi, assembly GCA_027924585.1. Lineage (NCBI taxonomy): Eukaryota > Viridiplantae > Streptophyta > Pinopsida > Pinales > Pinaceae > Larix > Larix kaempferi. The sequence continues at coordinate 14,112,500 of BSBM01000179.1, forward strand.
TTATCAATGTCATTTTTTCCCTTTTGTTGTTTGCAATCTGAAGCAGTCCATGTAAACAAAAATTTAGCTTGTAATGTTTCTGAAACTAGCTTTTTCATAACTCTTGTTGTGTTTTGTTTCAAAGATGTCGTCCAAATTGCAATGTCAAGAGATTCATTTCTGGAACACATTTCAAGAAATGTTTTTGCATGTGGACGAAACCAAAATGATTTTTTCTCTATCGTGTAATCTGCGGCCCTTCCCATTTTCTCGATAAATTCTTTTTGTGATGCATCACCATCAACGCTCTGATAGAAAATGTTATTCAATTCAAAAATAACTAATTTCTTTTGACTTATAATAGCTGCAAAACAACAATGGATCATAGTAAATTCATTTTATTCATGCTACATAAATTATTATTAAAAAAAATTGTTGAAGAAATACACTCACTTTGAGTATTTTTTGTACTAGTTATTGATAAGCCACACTTCTCTTGTATTGTCTTCATAGAACCTAGAGCCAAAATAACAAACCTTCAATCGAATACCAATAATACTTCTTTAAATCAATTTTTTTTTATAAGACATATTTTATGTTTAATTGAAAATAAGAGACATGTGAAGTACCTGATATGATATCATGTTCTTGACTATGGCTTTCTGTCACATTCCCTTGATCACCGTCTTTTTTCTCCTCGTTTGCTACTGTAATAAACATATGAAATGTTATAAAATGTATCAACGAATGAAATTCATTAAATAAATAGGCATAGAATCCAAAGAATCACTAGAGAAAGAACAAAACAAGTACAATACAACAAAAGAAACAAAATAAATTATGTACCTGGTATGGTATTTTCTTCGTCTTGTATTTGCATCTCGAAAACTTCTTCGACATTGTGCACACTATGTTGATCATTGCTTTGTTGAAAAGTGTCGTTGTTTTCTTTACAATTTCCGCCATTAGTAGTTATAGTAAACATCTTGTTAATGAAGATATATAAATAGCATAGAATCCAACGAATCACTAGAGAAAGAACAAAAAAAGTACAATACCTGGATATTCCAACAGCAATATATTAGACATTGGTTTTTGCAATTGGAAGGATTCTTGGTTAGTCAGCATGGTAGTCCTTTGTAACTCGTTTTCTACGACACATGCCATTCTTCTTCCATATGTACAACAAGCCTGCTGTAAATTTTTCCCCGCATAAAGAGAAATAATCAAATTTAGATCACTATGTTGTTGATGCATTTGCAATAATTCTTCCCAGAATTCAAAATCTCTCTCTTTTTCATCAGATATGTCTCTAAAACTGTGAGAGTATATTGAGGCCTGTAAACTTTTAGACTCTTCACTATAGAAATGTATAGTTAAAACTATATCATAACTATAGTTATTTTGTTCTTTATATTCATAAAGACCGGTAGCCATTTTATAGTTGACATTTGAGTCCTTGACAACAATCTCCAGAGCTTGGCGTACATCCTTACAAGACCAAATTTCTACTAAGATAATCATAGTAAAATCTTTCAATCCATTTTTTTCGATTAAAAATCGAAACAATTCAATATAGTGATCCTTAAGGAATGATTCATCTTTCAAAGCCAATGTATCCAACACAACAAAGTCAGTGTATAACATTGGTTGAAACAGACAAGGAAAAGAGTGCAAAAGTGTTGACAAGAGGCTAGGACCCCCATAATGACAACCGAATTCAAAACTGTTCTCAATTTCCTGTATATCTGTCGATGCATCAATTATTCTATCAAGGACCACACACGCTTGTGGAGAAAGGGACTCTATTTTTGTATTTCGTGATCCTTTTACATATTTACACCCTTCCATTGTCTTACAGAAGTTGGCAAATATGATATCAGTAATTCCATAATGCTCAAGAATATTGGATATTGTAAGAATCTTATCATTCAGATTCTTATCATGACTTTTGCAATATGTTACCATTGCCTCCAAAATTGTTCTTTTGGTTTTCAATTGTGAACAATAATCTTTCATTTTTATGGCATTGGTTGGATGGTTCACTGGAATAGAAAACCAGACAGTTCCATCCAATAGTTTATCTGCTACAGAACACATTTCTTCAGCGGTTAGTCCCTGAAGGGGACGGAAAGAACTTGATACCAAACTGTTCAGACTATTTGTCTTATAGTTTGGATCCTTAGGTTGGTTTGGAGAACACATTAATGTCCCTAGTTTGTAACAATTAAAAACAACTTCCCATTTATCCCAAGTAGTATCATCAAGATATAACAAGACTTTTTTTTCAGCAAAGTTTGTTAGTGGACAATCGAAGAAAGAGCACAACATTTCATCATCAACCTGTTAAAAAATAACAAATATAAATTAGTAAGAATGTGATATCAAAAATAAAATAGCCATGAATTTAGTTATAACAATATAAACTAAGTGCAAAAAAAAAAAAATTGCACACCTTGTCTTCAGCCGTCTTAGCATTCCCACATTTTTGTTTCTTTAATTTATTTGTGGCAATTAGGAATTGTCTTGCAGATCGCACAGAATCAATGAATGGAGTTTTGAAGAACATTGTGTTTGCAGAATTTAACTGGCAGCAAATACGAATCACCACACTAGGAGCAACTAATGGATCTAAGAATCGAGCATTACGTTCTTTGTACTTCTGTTTTGCCTCCCCAGATAGACTGAATTTAGGATTTGATAATATTTCTTTTGCTGCTTGAATGGTGTGTTGCCCATCAACTATCAAAAAATTGATGTTCTTGGCATTTATATCCATTTCATTCATGATTTTCACAGGGTTTCCAATCGGATCAGACTCTTTTTTGTCAAATGGAATCAGAAGAGCATCAGGCAATGATGCTTGAAATTTCTGTAGGAACGATTTTAATAATACTCGAACATTTAAATCATCCCGTGATCTCAATTTATATAACTTGGGTGCTTATACACATCTTCGAACATCCACCTTCATGGTAAAAGAGCTTGAAAATAAATAACTGTCCTTGAAATTTTCATGGATTTCATCGCATTGGTCAGCAAGCTTCTCTATCTGAGAGTCTTCTTTTTGGGATTTTACAAACTCTGTAGTAGGCATGAACTCACTTTCTTTAATGCTCTGTTCTAGATCAACTAAATATACCCTTCTCAAAGCAAGCATTTGAGCCTCGAGTTTATCATCTGGTATTTTATCAAGTAGTTTACCTCTTTGTTGCAAATAAAGAAACACGGATGATGTTTTCTTACATCTCACAAAGCGATATTTCATAACGTTGGTAATACGTTGTACAAGATCATCACAACTCTTTAGACCAGATTCATTGAAGCTCTCAAAACTGTCCAACTTAAACTGTGACTTTTTTATTGACTCTGGAAATTCTGTATTAGTATCAATCAAATCTGGTCTAAATTTTGTGTAATCAATTTGGCAGGAAAATAATTTCACTTCATTTTCTTCAATTACCTCCATTTGAAAATCGATCTGACTATGATTGAGAGCATAGCAATTAACAATTATCCCTAGCCTTTGTATATCATTTCCATCCATGGATCCAAATAGATACATATCTGGAAACATATTCATGGGACTTTCAATCTCAACATACCAATCTTCGACATACTCAAATGCAGCAGATGTTTTGAATTTTTTAATCATTTCAAAATTAGAACCCATTGTTGAATTTATAATCTGAGTTGAATGAAGCTTTTGTTTTTTGAATGTTGATTGTGGCATTTTACTTGCTTTGGAGACGACAGCTTCAAAAAACAATAATAAGCAATTATTACTATAAATAAAATGAAATCAAAATCACAAATATTACCATATAGTCTTCTAGTCTAACCATTTAGAAATGAGAGAATAATATTTAAAACCACCATACCACATGGGGGAGACGTTGTTTGTGTGTCACTTGCAATTCGTTTTTTCTTCAAATTATTCCTTGGAATTGTCATTGCACCAGAGTCCATAGCTTCTAAAAACAATAATAAATAGTCGACTATAAGTTTAAATTGTTTTAAAAATACATGAAATAATGAGCATTATCAAAGAATATTCTATTACATGTCTTTTATTCACATGCACAAGAATAATAAGGGTCATGTGTTATGGAAACATATTAAATACTTAGAGATAAATAAAAATCCATTGCATCTAGCACAAGTAGGGACTCATTAAAAAGAAAAGTTTTCCTTCTCAAAAATGCTAGAAGGAAATGCTTATGCTAGAAAGAAAGCTAGCAGTCGCTAGTTTTCATTGATCTTTACCCATGTGCTTATTTCAAAATAGAGCACATGGCACAAGCTCAAGGTATAAGCTAGCAACCACCAATCACCATGGACAGGATTTTTCTATTGGAAAGCTAGCGATTGCTAGCTTTCTTTCTAGCATAGGTATATGTTATTATCCTATAAGTATTTTGCTTATGCTAAAAGGAAATCTAGCAGTCGCTAGCTTTCCTTGATCTTATGCCATGTGCTTATTTGAAAATAGAGTACATGGCAGAAGTTCAAGGCTTTCCTTACCTAACTAATTTATGTTTTGTGACCTCATGTGAAGCTTGGAGGCTACACCAAGAATATAATTTTTGAGATAATTTCTATTGCTAATAACAAGTAAATTATACAGAGACACTACCTCTAGTTTTCTATTGCTAATAACAATTAAATGTTACACATAGATTACCTCTAGTGCAAAAATAGACATAAACATAGTAAAATATACATAAAGAAAACCTCCTTCGTTATAGCTTTTATACCAAATTAAGTTTATTGGTTTACTTAAAGACCTGTGAACAAAAAAATAAATAAATTGAACCCATATAAATGATAGACTATAAATCATCATATATTTTTTTTGAACAGAAACTAAAAAGGAGTATATTATAAAGGGGCTGTGCACAGCCATAGCAAAAAGAGAGGAAGAATAGTCCTTCAGAGCAGAGATAGAGCATTGTAGACTAAGCCTGCAAAGGGTCCAAAAAACTATATACAGAGTTCTTCCATGATGACTAACAGAACGGGCAATATATACCCTTATATATCTTACATAATAAAAGACAAAAAAACATATATCCTTAAAAACCAGATTACAGGTGGCCCCTGAAGTGGACTGGCTGCACCACTGATTCTTCCTCCATCTGACGCTCCCCTTCAACAGTTACTACATTGTTCCTGCTGCCCTCCTCCTGGATCATATCCACCTTCCCCATCATCTCGCGCAAGGAGCTTTCATTATCATCGATCCTGGAGTCATGGTTGCTGATTTGAAGGGAAGTGTAGCTCACAGTGTCCTCCATCTTTTTTATAACGCAGGCTATCTCCCTGTTATCCATAAATCTTATGGAGACTATCTCATACAGCCGCCCCAAACATTTCTTGATGTCCTGGATGCCGGTATTGTCCCCTGGCTGAGGCATTCTGCCAAAATTAGAGGAAATAAGAAGACAGTCAAACTGCCTGAGCAAAGAATCAGCAGTTAAATTACTACACGAACCCTCACGCGCTGAGCAATTAAGGATGCAACTGAGCACTAACAGTTCCTAATGGAGCACCGAACCCCCTTGTCCGTCAGAGAAGACCTTTAAATCATCATATTTTTATGTCATTAACCAAGTAGTTCTTTTATCATTACATTTTGTTAACTCATTAAACAACATAAGGGTCATGTGTCCTGGAAACATATTAAATACTTAAAGATAAATAAAAATCCATTGCATCTAGCAAAAGTAGAGACTCATTAAAAAGAAAAGTTTTCCTTCTCAAAAATGCTAGAAGGAAATGCTTATGCTAGAAAGAAAGCTAGCAGTCGCTAGCTTTTCTTGATCTTTTGCCATGTGATCTGTTCTTGGACAGAAGGTATCCAAGAAGACATCTATCCATCCAGACCATGATCTGCACAAATGATGTATAATAAGGGTCGTGTGTTATGCTAGAAGGAAATGCTTATGCTAGAAGGAGAGCTAACATTCGTTCAAAATAGAGCACATGGCACAAGCTGAAGGTATAAGCTAGCAACCATCAATCACCATGGACAGGGTTTTTCTAATTGAAAGCTAGCGACTGTTAGCTTTCTTTCTAGTATAAGCATGTGTGTTTATTTTAGAAAGAAATGCTTATGCTAGAAGGAAAGCTAGCAGTCGCTAGCTTTCATTGATATTTTTCCATGTGCTTATTTCAAAATAGAGTAAATGGCACAAGCTCAAAGTATAAGCTAGCAACCACCAATCACTATGGAAATGATTTTTCTATTGGAAAGCAAGCGACTGCTAGCTTTCCTTCTAGCATAAGTATGTGTTCTTATCCTAGAAGGAAATGCTTATGCTAGAAAGAAAGCTAGCAGTCGCTAGCTTTCCTTGATCTTGTGCCATGTGCTTATTTGAAAATAGAGTGCATGGCACAAGCTCAAGGTATAAGCTAGCAACCACCAATCACCATGCCCAAGGTTTTTCTATTGGAAAGCTAGCGACTGCTAGCTTTCCTTATAACATAAGCATGTGTGTTATGCTAGAAGGAAAGCTAGCATTCGTTCAAAATAGAGCACATGGCACAAGCTCAAGGTATAAGCTGGCAACCACCAATCACCATGGACAGGGTTTTTTATTGGAAAGCTAGCAAATGTTAGCTTTCCTTCTAGCATAAGCATGTGTGTTTATACTAGAAGGAAATGCTTATGCTAGAAGGAAAGCTAGCAGTCGCTAGCTTTCCTTAATCTTGTGCCATGTGCTTATTTGAAAATAGAGTGCATGGCACAAGCTCAAGGTATAAGCTAGCAACCACCAATCACCATGGACATGATTTTTCTATTAGAAAGCTAGCGACTGCAAGCTTTTCTTCTAGCATAAACATGTGTGTTATGCTAGAAGGAAATGCTTATGCTAGAAGGAGAGCTATTCGTTTAAAATAGAGCACATGGCACAAGCTGAAGGTATAATCTGGCAACCACTAATCACCATGGAAAGGGTGTTTTATTGGAAAGCTAGCGAATGTTAGCTTTCCTTCTAGCATAAGCATGTGTGTTTATACTAGAAGGAAATGCTTATGCTAGAAGGAAAGCTAGCAGTCGCTAGCTTTCCTTGATCTTTTGCCATGTGCTTATTTCAAAATACATCACATGGAACAAGCTCAAGGTATAAGCTAGCAACCACCAATCACCATGGACATGATTTTCCTATTGGAAAGCTAGCGACTGCTAGCTTTTCTTCTAGCATAAGAATGTGTGTTATGCTAGAAGGAAATGCTTATGCTAGAAGGAGAGCTAGCATTCGTTTAAAATAGAGCACATGGCACAAGCTGAAGGTATAAGATAGCAACCATCAATCACCATGGACAGGGTTTTTCTAATTGAAAGCTAGCGACTGTTAGCTTTCCTTCTAGTATAAGCATGTGTGTTTATTTTAAAAGGAAATGCTTATGCTAGAAGGAAAGCTAGCAGTCGCTAGCTTTCCTTGATCTTTTGCCATGTGCTTATTTCAAAATAGAGCAAATGGCACAAGCTCAAGGTATAAGCTAGCAACCACCAATCACTATGGACATGATTTTTCTATTGGAAAGCTAGCGACTGTTAGCTTTCCTTCTAGCATAAATATGTGTTCTTATCCTAAAAGAAAATGCTTATGCTAGAAGTTAAACTAGCAGTCGCTAGCTTTCCTTGATCTTGTGCCATGTGCTTATTTGAAAATAGAGTGCATGGCACAAGCTCAAGGTATAAGCTAGCAACCACCAATCACCATGCCCAAGGTTTTTCTATTGGAAAGCTAGCGACTGCTAGCTTTCCTTCTAACATAAGCATGTGTGTTATGCTAGAAGGAAAGCTAGCATTCGTTCAAAATAGAGCACATGGCACAAGCTCAAGGTATAAGCTAGCAACCACCAATCACCATGGACATGGTTTTTTATTGGAAAGCTAGCAACTGTTAGCTTTCCTTCTAGCATAAGCATGTGTGTTTATACTAGAAGAAAATGCTTATGCTAGAAGGAAAGCTAGCAGTCGCTAGCTTTCCTTGATCTTTTGACATGTGCTTATTTCAAAATACATCACATGGAACAAGCTCAAGGTATAAGCTAGCAACCACCAATCACCATGTACATGATTTTTCTATTGGAAAGCTACTGACTATTAGCTTTTCTTCTTATCATAAGTATGTGATCTTGTGACGTGTGCTTTCCTTGATCTTGTGACAAAATCTGTCTCAGGTACTGTCGGCTTCCACGACAGTCACCTATAAGGAATGACATCCTAAGTTGGTCACTAAGTACCTTCGTCAAGTGGAGAAAGAGCAGTTATCCCTCGAACGGTATTGGGTCGTCTCCTTTTCAACAAGTGGTGGTGAGCCCACTTGAGAGAACATACACCCGCAACCTTGGGTTTGACCTCCTATGGCGCGGCGCCGCTCTTTCACTTGCCCCATGTGGCTATACACGACCACTTGATTTAGAAGGATTTATAAAGCACCCTAAGGACAACAACTATGTTTTTGGATGCCTAGCCCCAAAATCGTACCTAAACTACAAGATTCTTTTGTGCCCTCCTATGGAAGTATTAAGTGAGTAGATTTAAGCTATTTTTGAATTTAGTGAGTGACGAGAGAGTTTCTTGTGTGTGTGTGTGTGCATCAAAGAAAGTGACGGTTTTGAGCGCACATGAGATATTGCATATAAATGAAAAGGCTTTTCTTTTAAAATGAAAATAATGCAACTCAACCTAATAGAAAAACAACTAAATAAACCATGTAAAAAAAACTAAATAAAATAAATTGTAAAAATAAAAATAAAAAAATCTATAAACAAAATTGTAAAAGTAAAAAAAAATCTATAGACTTACCAAGATTTTCAACCTCTTTTTAATCAGGTCTTCTTCTTTACTTTTTGTTTGGCTAAGACTAAAGCTAATGCCAATGCCAATGCCATTTTTTCCCATAACTTCATCTTCATCTTAGTTGGTCTTGCTTCTTTGATAGACAATAATCTAGAAGCTATGAAGCCAAGAATACTTGAATGGAAACTGTACAATATATTGAAACTATCTGTAAGTTACAAACTTATATCAAATAATTAAATATAGAAAACACTAGCTATTTAGCTATTTTTATATACAAGTAATGCTATATATTACATCTTATATACACGACAGTCACCTATAAGGAATGACATCCTAAGTTGGTCACTAAGTACCTTCGTCAAGTGGATAAAGAGAAGTTATCCCTCGAACGGTATTGGGTCGTCTCCTTTTCAACAAGTGGTGGTGATCCCACTTGAGAGAACATACACCCGCAACCTTGGGTTTGACCTCCTATGGCGCGGCGCCGCTCTTTCACTTGCCCCATGTGGCTATACACGACCACTTGATTTAGAAGGATTTATAAAGCACCCTAAGGACAACAACTATGTTTTTGGATGCCTAGCCCCAAAATCGTACCTAAACTACAAGATTCTTTTGTGCCCTCCTATGGAAGTATTAAGTGAGTAGATTTAAGCTATTTTTGAACTTAGTGAGTGACGAGAGAGTTTCTTGGGTGTGTGTGTGTGCATCAAAGAAAGTGACGGTTTTGAGCGCACATGAGATATTGCATATAAATGAAAAGGCTTTTCTTTTAAAATGAAAATAATGCAACTCAACCTAATAGAAAAACAACTAAATAAACCATGTAAACCATGTAAAAAAAACTAAATAAAATAAATTGTAAAAATAAAAAATAAAAATCTATAAATAAAATTGTAAAAGTAAAAAAAAATCTATAGACTTACCAAGATTTTCAACCTCTTTTTAATCCAGTCTTCTTCTTTAATTTTTGTTTGGCTAAGACTAAAGCTAATGCCAATGCCAATGCCATTTTTTCCCATAACTTCATCTTCATCTTAGTTGGTCTTGCTTCTTTGATAGACAATAATCTAGAAGCTATGAAGCCAAGAATACTTGAATGGAAACTGTACAATATATTGAAACTATCTGTAAGTTACAAACTTATATCAAATAATTAAATATAAAAAACACTAGCTATTTAGCTATTTTACATCTTATATACATTCATAGAATTGATAACTATTTTTATGTACAAGTAATGCCATATACTTATATACATTCATAGGAACGATTAACATGCATTGACAGTGTTGGATTCTTTCATTGGCATACAACTCAATTCATGATATCTATGGTAACAAAACCACTTTGGGGGTGTCCCCATTTTCCACTAGTTTCCCCTTTGGTAAACATGCAACCTTATTTGCAACCATGTTTTCTCAACTATTGTTTCTCCATCAAGTATGAAACAATTGGAAGAATTCAAAGGAATCAATCATACTCTAGATTCTCATTTTCATACGCTCAAGAACTACATCTTTGAGTTGAGGATTTCTTCTTATTAGTCCTATTAAAGATGAATATTAAATGATAGTAGCTATCGTATTTAAGGGTAAACAAGGGAGTCTCATACACCAACAAGATAGCTAACCGACATATATGAGGTAACTAAATTAAACCAAAATTAAACCCACCCAATTCTTTGGATTAAAAAAGGATCTGATATATGACCTGACATGTAACGTCTTTAAAAAAAATTAACCCCAGCAGATTATCTATAAATACTGTTTAAATTTATTGGTTTCAAACACGTTGAGACACGTTGAACTTCTTCCTACTTATCAAGATTTAACAATGATATAAGTTATCATGGATAAGTCAATTAAGTGTTTAGTGGATGACTTAATTAGTAAAAGATTATCAAGTTCTCATGTGTAAAATAAATGTCATTAATTGTAAGTATCCTCAAGTAAAGGTGTCTTCAAGGTGAAGTATAAAAGTTAAACATTAATAATAGAGGAGTGTGCTATATAATTGTTGATCATGATTAATTAAATCATTTATTATATTTCATTGTTTATACACAGAGGTACTATGTTGACACTTATCCATTAACCAAATAAATATTTTAAATTACTATTCACAATTTAAATTAATTACTATTATTATTAATTGTTATTGTTATTATTATTATATTATTAATATTATTTAATTAATAATAATAATGATAATAATCCCTTTTATAAAGTATAGTGGGTTGAATAATAATGAATTTATTAAATAAATTATTAATTTAATTAACGGATGGAATCATCCCAAGTAAATTAAAAGGATATGTTTGAATATGTAGGATATGTTTGGGGTTTTTAAGGTAACTTACAGAATCCATTCCAGAAATCTTCTTATCTTACTGCAATCGACGGTTTCAGGTATTTTTCTGAACCAGCTTAATTAGAATGTATTTTCTTTTATTTCCAAGCTATGCATGTCAAACGAGCAGAATTAAATGGAAAGTTTTAGGATTATGTTTATTTAACTGCAGAGACATGTAAACATATAGAAAACAGACAGTTAAACATTTACAGAAATAGAAATATAGATGGTTGAATCTCTTGTTTTCTTCTAACAATAATTAAGGGAAAAACTAGGTATAACCTGATAACCCGGAATAGACCCAGTGCCTAGATAGGGCACTACAGTTGGTATCAGAGCGCAAGGCTCAGACACTGAGACCTTAGGGCCTAACTACACCTGGAACTTTAGTGAAATTTACTAGAAAATAACAAACCAGTATGATGGCTGCAAAAAGATAATTTGAAGAGCCTTTTCCCATTTATTCGTAAGGCGTAACAGAAACAGAATTTGAATGATATATATATATATATAACTGCTTATTTAGGGCTCAGTCTAGACCCCATTAAACAAACCTTTCCAGAAAAACAACAACATTTCTATATACACTCTTTTAATATTCAAACCCTAATATTAATCCAATGCTAAAGCATTTGGGATAAAAAAAAACACTTCATTGCATTTATAGAAAGAAATTGTATTCATAATAAATACGAAACAATGAGTCTCGCACAGGATTTACAGAGGGTTCTCCAAATTTCAGACCTGCAGCCAAAGTGATCAGTTTTCATTTCCTATTATTTTAATGCAGATCTTCCTTCTTGCATGTAACATTTTGCTTTAAACATTCATTTCAATAAATGTGGCATAAAACAAATATTCAAATAATATTGTTGCCTGCAATATTGTTTATAATACAAGCATCGCAGCAATTTCGACGCAGAAATCGTTTCATTTGAGCTCGATATGATCCATTTTGACCAATAACTAAGAAGATTTACAAGCATGGCAAATGCATGAAACGATTTCCATACTGCTCTCCATTGTTGCTGCTTGTTTTGTCCGAAACGAATTTCATACAAAATGTTGCTTCCTTTGAAACCCTAGCGCTCAAGCCAGGTGTACCAAGCGCCCGGAGCCCAACGCCACATCAATTGTCCTCCAAGCGTTTTTCTTCTTTCCTTTGTGCCCAGCCCGAACTCAAAAACTAGAGCCAATTGGCCCACGCACTTAACACATCAATGCCCACCATCGAATCCCATGCACTGAGTTCACATAAGAGGACGGGAATATATAAAAGATGCGTTGTGCTCAACGCCGAGGACTCATCAGGGAACCGAATGCCAAGCCAGGCGGGGTCCCATGGATTTCATATCTCCCATCGTCGAAGCAGCCCTACAATGCCAAATAAAACCTTATTTCCTCCTTAAATAGGCATACTTTTGACGGCACGTGAGACGGTTTCCGCGTTGCCCATGAGCGGTTTACTATACCGCTTTATTGGAATGCGGACGAGTAAGGAATGAACACGTGGGATGGTGGTTTCCTTTCCGCGACCACCAACCACCCTTACCATGCGTACATGTTGCCGACGCGGAATAAGGAGAGCCGTCGATCCTGTGTTGGCGTCAATCCCCATGCGAAAAAGAAAAGGTTTTTTTTTGCGTTTTATATTGTTTTAATTTTTATTATTATTATTTTAAATTAAGGTTTTTTAAATATTAATTTAATTTTATTAATTTAATGTAGTGTCTCTCAAGCATGCCCCTTTTTAAAGCTATAATTAATTAATTTCACCTAATACACTGCTGTGCAATCTTTGGTTCTCACATCATATCTGTCCATCGTACAGATAATAAATTTTGAATGAACACCATAATTAATGTGTAATTGCCAATGCCATTAATTAATTTCACCTAATACACTGTTGTGCAATATTTGGTTCTCACATCACATCTTTCCATCGTACAGATAATAAATTTTGAATGAACACCATAATTAATGTGTTGCCAATGCCATTTCCCAGCTTCTTCCATCGTGATTCATGGCATTGGGCACACATTTTCCAGTTGCAGATTAAAATTTTGGCAGACTTTATCTCCAGGGTATTGAGCTATCCAATAAGCTATGGAAGTCAAACATCATTTGCACTGAAACAACCATGCCCCGGGGGACCAGAGCTTCTGGAACCAAATTGGACCATCAAGGATTTCGGATCAGGTACTCCGGCTGATTGCACTTTATGCTTAAGGGAGACTCTCGCTACAGCCCATAGGCATCCGCATCAAGTTCCAATAAATCGCTGCGAATGCAAGGGTTCGGGCTCTTGGGGCAAACATCCTTCTCAGAGGTAGGTACCATATTGTGAACCATGAAACTTCAACCCCCTTGCTGGTACCAATTTTGCAAAATAGTAACATTACAAATGTCCATTAGCTAAAGCTATAATTATAAGATTCCATTGGCGAAGAAAATAAGATTCCATTGGCGAAGAAAACCGTAGTAACCTTAAGTTAAGATGTTAATTTGTTAATAATATGGGGAATGGCCAGGGTATTTATTTGGTTCTCTCTGATATTGGAACTGAAGGAGTGTGAGATATCGTTCTAGCTCATGTCCATGGAGTAAAGGTCCTTGTCAAATACATTCGGCTGTGGGAGGTTGACAATAGCCGACGGCTGGGCCTATCAAAAATAAGGTAACCTCTTAACCAACATTTACAGTTTAGACTCTAAATAAAATTGTAATTTTCATAAAAAATTAAAATATATTGAAAGTAATATTCCGAATTTAATAATTTAAAGGAAATAGAAATATATTTATGCTCAATTAAGACAATTTTGCAGTTTAGATGCAATTTTCTTTTTACAAAACTTATCCATTTTTTAGATATAGATTTCCAAAAAATTAGTTTAATTTGAGGGCTTGATTAATTCCCCATACTAACTACACTAACTGTGTTAAATGAGAGACTAAAAAACCAGTCAAATAGATAAACCTATGCTGATGAAAAATGACAATAGAAATGAAAAATTTACCTTGGGAAAATATATCCATAGCCTCAGCTCTGAATCTATTAAAATGATTTACTTCAACAAACAAAGGGAAAGTGGTGGCGGTTGGATTAATGGTAGAAGCAACGCATGCAAAGTTTGATCCATGTTTAAAGTTAGATCCCACCAATTTCAAATACTAGCTCAGTAATGTTGGATTCATTGCCTCGTCTGTAATTCATTCATTAACAAACAGTCAGTCTAGACTTTCAAATCTTTACATCAAGAAATTACCCAACAAGATATAAAACGTCCAGGTACATAAAAAAATAATCGATAACCAAGCTCTCCCCAGATTCGTAGCATCTCCAAGTGTGTTTTTCCTGGCTGGGAAGGAGAGAATGCAGCCTCACTCCTGCCACAAGGCCGCCTATGTCATAATTCGAGTGTCCAAAGTTGAAAATTGCAGTGAAATTACAAGCCCCAGCCCTCGGGTCTTGAATCTGCCACCCTACAATGCCAAATAAAACCTTATTTCCTCCTTAAATAGGCATACTTTTGACAGCACGTGAGACGGTTTCCGCGTTAGATCCCACCAATTTCAAATACTAGCTCAGTAATGTTGGATTCATTGCCTCGTCTGTAATTCATTCATTAACAAACAGTCAGTCTAGACTTTCAAATCTTTACATCAAGAAATTACCCAACAAGATATAAAACGTCCAGGTACATAAAAAAATAATCGATAACCAAGCTCTCCCCAGATTCGTAGTATCTCCAAGTGTGTTTTTCCTGGCTGGGAAGGAGAGAATGCAGCCTCACTCCTGCCACAAGGCCGCCTATGTCATAATTCGAGTGTCCAAAGTTGAAAATTGCAGTGAAATTACAAGCCCCAGCCCTCGGGTCTTGAATCTGCCACCCTACAATGCCAAATAAAACCTTATTTCCTCCTTAAATAGGCATACTTTTGACAGCACGTGAGACGGTTTTCGCGTTGCCCATGAGCGGTTTACTATACCGCTTTATTGGAATGCGGACGAGTAAGGAATGAACACGTGGGATGGTGGTTTCCTTTCCGCGACCACCAACCACCCTTACCATGCGTGCATGTTGCTAACGCGGAATAAGGAGAGCCGTCGATCCTACCTTGGCGTCAATCCCCATGCGAAAAAGAAAAGGTTTTTTTTTGCGTTTTATATTGTTTTAATTTTTTTTTTATTTAATTTTTTTTATTAGTATTTTAAATGAATGTTTTTTATGTTTTTTAAATATTAATTTAATTTTATTAATTTAATATTTAAAAAACATTCATTTAATTTAATTCGTTTAATTTAATTTAATTAAATTAATTTAATGACTTTTAATTTAATTTGATTTAATTAATTTAACTTAATGTCATTTAATTAATTAATTTAATTTAATTAATTCAATTTAAATTTTTTTAATTAATTCAATTTAATTTAATTTTTTTTATTTTGTTTTATTAATTATTATTTAATTTAATTTAATTTAGTTGTTGATAAGAATTAAAAAAAAAAAAAAAATACCATGTAAAAGAAAAGGGTTTTTTTTGCGTTTTATATTGTTTTAATTTTTTTTATTATTATTTTAAATTAATGTTTTTTAAATATTAATTTTATTTTATTAATTTAATGTAGTGTCTCTTAACATTTATTTCATTTAATTCGTTTAATTTAATTTAATTAATTTAATTTAATGACTTTTAATTTAATTTAATTTAATGTCATTTAATTAATTAATTTAATTTAATGTCATTTAATTAATTAATTTAATTTAATTAATTTAATTTAATTAATTCAATTTAATTTTTTTTAATTAATTCAATTTAATTTATTTTATTTTTATTTTATTTTATTAATTACTATTTAATTTAATTTAATTTAGTTGTTGATAAGAATTTTAAAAAAAAAAAAAAAATACCATGTCAAAATAAAAGGGGTTTCGGCAAAATTTCATTTAATTCGTTTAATTTAATTTAATTAATTTAATTTAATGACTTTAAATTTAATTTGATTTAATTAATTTAATTTAATGTCATTTAATTAATTAATTTAATTTAATGTCATTTAATTAATTAATTTAATTTAATTAATTCAATTTAATTTTTTTTTAATTAATTCAATTTAATTTTTTTTATTTTTTTTTTATTAATTACTATTTAATTTAATTTAATTTAGTTGTTAATAAGAATTTAAAAAAAAAAAAAAATACCATGTCATAATAAAAGGGGTTTCGGCAAAATTTCTTATATAATTATATAATGCTAGTGTTATTTTATTTATATTTAATTAAATTTCGTATATATTTTTATTTAAATTTCGTGTATAATTATATAGCGCTAGTATTATTTTATTTAAATTTAATTAGATTCCATATAATGTTATAACCTAGGTTTCTTAAAAAATTAAAAGTTAATATTTAAAAATATAAAGCTACTCACGAACTTTCAATTTAAAAGTTCTTCATAGATTTAAAGTTTTAAGGTCAATTATAGTAAGGTTGAAGTGGTTGGTGAAGTTATATTTAAATTAGCATAGATAAAATTTAAATTATAATTTATATTTAAGGGACAAATTTAAAATATTTAAATTTAATATATATAAATATTTAAAATTTTGGAAAAGAAATAAATAATAAAGAGTGGTTTAAGTGGTTTGGTGAAGATCTAGGGTTTTATAAATCTATGTATTTAATCAAATTGTCTTAGTATTTATTATATTTAACATCCTACATAAAATTAAATTCAAAAAATTCAAAAAATATGTAGGTGTAATTATATAATAATTTTTGGATGGTCAAATTACAATTTCTCATAAAAAAAATTACAATATCTTTAATTTTTTAATTCTTGGTTCATTGCATTTCATGATCGTTGAAATTGCATTTTCATTTTACAATTCAGCCTACTCATATGGAGTTACAAACTTTTACAATTCAACCCAGTCATATGCCGTTAGTTTGGAACACAAGAATGAGTATATATTTCTTTTACAAATCAGCCTACTCATATGAAGTTACAAAATTTTACAATTCAATCGACTCATATAAAGTTAGTTTGGAGCACAACAATAAGTATATATTTCAATTGAGAAGAGGTTATCATATATAACGGCCTATATTAAGAAAACCTAATAACGGCCTATATTAAATGCAATTGTGAAATTACTATCAGGTTATCATATCAGTACCATTTGTCAAAAACCCAGATTCATGGTATTATAAAATTGAAGTTTTCACAATTATTTATAACATCTACATTTTTTAAATTTGATAAATAAAAAATAAATTATCTAAAAATAAAAGACATTTTTATTTTTGACATTAAAAGTTTCCAACCATGTTAATGTCAAAAGAGTTGTAACCAAAACTTGCATTGAGTTGGCAGAATAATCAAAAGTCTATAGTTCTACACCTGAGTGAACCCTGTCTTAATATATTTTTACGGAAGAACACTACACTAGTACCATTTTACTCCCATTTACAAAACCTGTAAAGGTTGGCGGTAAAGATTCACCAGGCCAGTGACAAAAAAATATCGTGTGCTCCTATCTATGAATATGTTCGAACTCAAACGAGGGCGGGAAGAGACAATGTCACTTGTATCTGGTAGTAAGGCGGAACAAAAAATTTCAAAATTCAAAATTCAAATGGGCGATACAGGAAAACGGTTTCATGGAAAACGACGTTAATATAGACATCTGTAGATAGATTTAGGCCCATCTCCCTCTACAACGTTTAATACAAGATCCTCAAAAAGATAATTGCAATCAAGTTATGGAAAATCATCCCTTCCATCGTCTCAATTAACCAAGGATGATTTGTCTTTTATTTTTTTGGAACCTTGAATTACCTTCAATTCTGTAGGTTTCAATATCAGAGATTGCTACTGCAAAAAAGGTTTTTATATTTGAGATGGTGCACTGGACTTGTGCCTTAAATATCATTCAACTAGCATTTTGAATTTAGGGTATGCTTTGCACTCTGACCTGAAGCGTCTTTCTGATTCCTATGGAGAGCTGGAGTGTTTTCGCTACTGTGAAGCGCCTAAATTAGACCTTCAAAAGGTTTTTCCATCTGTTCCAGGGGGGCTTTCCGACCTTGCAAAGACTGTGCTGGGAAGTGCTTTAAACAAAAGTACTAGAATGAGTGACTGGAGGGAGCGTCCCTTGAGCAATAGTCAGGTACACTAAATATAAATCCATGCTACGTTATAAGTTGCACTACAAAGTATAAGAACGGTCCAGTACAAACCTCTAAAAACTGATAAAGTTTGAAATAAGAACATACAAACTACAAATTTAAACGTTGCTACGAAATTTATATGGGAATGTTCAGATCAAGATTTTCAAGCATACAACAGACTCGCAGATATCTCCAGTAACTGAAATATGCAACCTCTTATAACTTGAAGAAGGCACAAAAATACCCATACCCCATGGGCCTTGTACAAAATCCAGATACTAAACTAAATGGACGAGAATGATAGGAATTTGTAGGACGAGGAGTACCTGAAGTTCTAATTTACAGGAGGACGATTCAGCCGCTCCAGCTGCTCGCAATAGGATTCAGGTTCTAATTTGCAGAGGACAAGAACAATGTTTCAGCAGCTCCAGCTATAGGAATTTGCAGGACGAGAATGAGGACCAGGTCTCTTGGCATTTTGCAATGGACTGCACTGCCTTGAATGCAGGTAGATGGGCGTTGAATGCAGGTAGGTGGGCGTTGAACCTTGAGAATATGGCGGGAGCGAGACTGTGTACGATGAGATCTCCAGGATATGGCTGCAGCTGGCTCATGATCAAGCTGCACGTTTTCGATGGGACTGTATGGCGCTTCGTGTGGTACTACGTCAATAATTATAATACATTATTATAATTATAAAAACTAGTTGAATGATATTGCAATATTTCTCATTTATGCAATGACATGAAATGGATGATAATGTATGGTATGTTCTTATTTCATATTCCTTTATGGCATGTTCTTATTTCATATTTCTTTATGGCATGGATGAAAAGTTAATGTATTATTATATTTTATAATACCTTATTATAATTATAAGATTTAGTTGAAAGATATTGTAATATTTTTTATTTATGCATGATAGTATAAAGTAGTGTGATATTACATTTTTTTTTGGGGATAACTGGAAGTAGAAGAAAGATTAATATTTTGTCTATATTTTGTACTTTCTTATGTAATTTGAAAAGTTAAATGTATTATTATATTATATTTTATATTACGTTTATGTGATGAAATGAATTAGGTAAATTTAGGATAATGCATCACCATATTTCATATTTCGTTAATGGGATAGCAAGATGTAAAGGAAAGGTTAATGCCTTGTTTATAGTTCATAATTATTTTATGGGATACTATGAAAGGCTAATGTATTATTATATTTATACTACGTTTATATGATAATATGAACTGGTTGAAAGATAAGATACTGGTATGATATTTTTCTTGATGTTATAAAATGAACTAGATGAAAAGTTAACACATGCCTATATTTCACAGTTCACTTAGGGGATTGTAGGTTGTAAGATTAAAGACATAGCCTTCCTTTTTGTCAAATTGTACCCTTAGGGTTTCCGTTTGCAAGTGTTACTTATTTAAGATATATTTCAACTATGATAGAGATCCTTGCCAATTCACATATGGAATAATTGTTCCAGAACAAATGCTTTGGAAAGCCAAAGAACTATAACTTAGGAGTAGACACTTATAGTATAAAAAAAACAAAAAGAAGAAGAAGAAGAAAAAAAAAAAATCATTCACTAACTACGAGCATTAAATTGTCGAATAGAGATGGTATCAATAACGTAAAATTGTATTTTAAGAAAAATCTACTCGGAGAAACTTGGATGTAATGTCCCCTTCCATCAATTTCGTGCCAGGAAGGAAACGTTAACCAAATACCGGGCGTATTGACAAACTTAGCCTCATTTATTGCTAAGAAAAGCATGGATTATTAAAACTTCTTGTGTGCAGATTCATACTTCAAATAAACACAGTGGAATAACATACTAGCAAGCACACAAACAGTAATGCCTAACATATATATATATATCATAGCAGAGGATGATTCAGCATATAGAGACTCAATCTCGTTCCAATGCCATGCATAGATTCCAAATTAGGATAATCAATTCATTTCCTTAAACATGGACAATTTAACATATTGCAGAACACAAAATGCAAATAATTTATAATACATAGAACACTTATCTTGAAGATGAAGCTGTCCAAACAACTAGCTATGTGAGAGCAACGTTCCACCCAACCATAGATCTCTGTCCAGCTTGTATTCTTTTAGCTGAGAGATCACCCCCGAGCTGGGTTATGTATCCACTAAGGAGTAACTAGTTGGGCTCACTCACAGCCATGGTTTCGGTCATCATCTATGCTAAGCCAACACACCGTTGGGTTTATCAAGCATTCAAGAAGATAGAGGAGGGTAACGCTAATCCAGTGAGCTCAACCACAGAGCTACAGGCATCTCAAGTGAACTCAACAGTCAGGCACCCACATTACCTACCACATCCAACACAAGGAAGATCCCCTTCTCTGCTACACAGTCCCTTAGGCAACTCTTCCCTCTAGTGCTCTTCAGGATGGGCATAGAAAGGTCCAGCTGCTAATCCTTGAGATCCTAGCCTTCACTGCGTTTATCAAGCAAACCCAACCTCTGCTCAGTCATTCACACTTGGATTTCTCACAGTTCTGTTATTCAATAACTCAATTCCTGTCACTTCATTTCCAGGCTGTAAAAAACTGGGTTTTCCAATGGATGTCGGGGTAGCTAATGCTCTCAATTTCGCCCCAAGGTTCGTATCTATGGATCCCCCATCGGATTTCACTGTCAAATACCAATTTTGGGTGTTGATGGCTCTTCAAAACGTGGGTTCCTGCAAAGTCGCGATTTCTGGTTTTTCTCACTGCTGGGCATTTGTTTTTGGATGGAAAATGGTGCTGGTAACTTTCACAATGGAATGGGGATGAGGAAGAAGCAACTCCCATGAGGTAGAGTGACTTGTGGTACAAGAAAAATAGAGCCCATACCTGCCTTACAGCAAAATTAAATGTCAGCAAGGAAAGTCAAATGGGTTCTCACAATGACATTTGGCAGCATATGATTCATCCCCACAACCCCCTCACCACTCCCTAGTGGATACACATGGCCCCTTCTCATTCGTTGCTCCCATAGCCAGTTTTGGTATTTTATTGCAATATCAAGTATTTACATCAATTCACAATATCCCATGGCTTAATAGCACATGGGTAATAACATATCAAATACTTGCCCATTTTAAATAAAATCCGAACATATACTAGCGGGGCCTTGGCCTTGAGCTCCACGCTAGGAAAACATACATTACATGTATACAATATTTACATGAAAGCCAATATTTCCTAAGGGTCAAAATTGGGGTATTACATTGGAACAAAGACCAACGATATTTTAAACCTTTTTCTACATAGCCATGATGAGAAAACAAGTGGACGGATATAATCGGTGGATTTGCTGAATGACGAAAAATTGATCAATTTTAAATGATAAGACACCAAGATGCTCAGATTGACGAGACTTTGACGGATTGTCGAGGAAGAGAAACCAACTTAAAATTTGAAAACGAGATATCAATGTGATTGGTATGATGAGCTGAACTCAACGACATGCATTTTGCATTACGACAAAACCATTTATGAAAACTCATGACTACGAACTTGAAATTTAACCATGGTATCGAAATGGTCAAATGAAGGCAATGTTTCGTAAAACGAAGTATGGAGACGATTAGCATAATAAATAGAACGCAATGAAGCTAACCTTAGGTCATAATCAAACATGATAAAATGACAACTAGCCCTCGAGATGGAACTTGATGGGGTTAAGAAGACACTTTGTGCGACTTGATGAATCTGTCGAAGTGGTCTTATGATAACATAAACGAAGAGATAAGGGAAATACATTATAAGCTCATGGAGCTGAACATGATGATACTAATGACAAGAATAAGTGTTATCGAAAATCTAGTTGGGACCGACAGTTATTGAATGTACTATCGAATTGATATTATACACAATTATGATTGAGTTCCTGAGAATGTATTGGAACCATGTTGGAAAAAAAAAATAATAATAATAATGATTAGAACCACTTGTGCTTAATATGGCCATGATTGTTGGAGAAAAATAGAAGGGAATGGAAAGAAGATGATAATAGGAAATTAAGATAAAGTTTAGTGTCGAAAGTACAAGAACAAAAATTAACTTCAGGATGAAGTTCTATTTAAGAGGGGGTGTATGTAGTGCCCCTAGACTACTGTAGACATTGAGGGCACCTGCTGAGTGACCTCACTGTTTGAAACATTAATAAAATAACCCTATGATTTACGTTTGTGAGAAATGTGTGTAGCGACAGGTGAAACGGTTCACCGACGGACACACAAAGGAATATGAAGGGTCATAGAGTACGGGTAAATCACACACAGGGAGAGCGACGACGATGTCGACTTCTGACGGAATACCACGCTTGAGCAGATAAGCACTGATCCGCTTGCTCCTAGTGAAAATGCTTATTAAACTTAACTGCATAAAAACATATAAGTTTGCACCTAGAGCATTACTTAGAAATGCATTTGAGTACTTTAGGCATTTGCATATATCTAAACATAAACAATCATTGGAGAATGTTATGGCAAATTATCACATCGTCGATCTACTGCGTATGGCTTGAGGGACTGTACAACAGTGAAGAGAATACTTCCTTGTGCTGGGTGTGTAGGTATTGTGGGTGCCAAGCTAGATAGATCTTGCAAGGTTATCCCTGGCTCTGTGCTGGAGCTCACTAGCTTAGCAAATCTTCCCTCCCATGTCCTAGCAGCCTGATAAACCCAATTGCAGATTGGCTTGGCTCATCTTGGTGTATGCTTGGCTATGTGTGAGTCTGCTGTTCCTTGGTTCCTTGTAGAGATCATGCCCAGCTCAGGGGTGGCAGTCGTGCTGAGAGATTGAGGAGCACACTGGCCTATGGTTGGGTGGAACGTTGCAGTTGCATAGCCAGTTGCTTGGGACTGCCTTATTGAGATAAGTATTCTCCTGTATATTCTTGCAAAGATTTAATTGATGGATATCTGAATGTAGGGTGATGGTGTAAATGAATAATTTTACTTCCGCTGTGTTTTTACGAGTTTATGCAATTCCATATGATCTTTTATAAATCTGCAAAGGTCTTTAATTGGCTGTTATAGAGTCTTGAATGTATGATAGATATCAACAGCATTTAGTTAA
The DNA here is from genome assembly GCA_027924585.1 of Larix kaempferi. Taxonomy (NCBI): domain Eukaryota; kingdom Viridiplantae; phylum Streptophyta; class Pinopsida; order Pinales; family Pinaceae; genus Larix; species Larix kaempferi. The sequence goes on from BSBM01000179.1 coordinate 14,135,942, forward strand.
CTTCCGTTGTGTTTCCATTGTATAAACATATACTTGTATATATATATTTTCATTTTCATTTGAATGCTTGTTTAATGAATGGATATGGGGGCTAGATGCCCGGTTTAACCTCACGATCCCTCCAAAAATCCCCTCCTCCATACTTCCCACCATACTCATTAGATCTATCCCTTTGCTAATCTATGCCTCCCATGCTACCTCCCTCCCTCTCATCCCCCTTTCTATCCCCTTTTCCATAACAAACCACCTCTCTACCCCACCCCCCCCACTCTCTCTCTAACCCCATCTCTCTCTCCAATTATCTTTAACCCCCCTCCTTTATAACTCCCACACTCTCTCCCTCTCTCTCTTTAACCCCTCTCCTCCTCCCTGTTATTATACAAACTATCATCCCTAGAACACCTAGGCTGTGTGGACCAAGGGGCTAGTTACAGTAAGTGGGGAGGACATAGGTCCAATGTCACCATAACCTAACTCCTCATCTTCTTTGGTTAAGTCCTAAACCCATGGGAGAGTCCCTAATGGAGGAATAACACCTGTAAGCACCAACACACCTGGAAATACCATTCTACAATCATTATGGATAATATTAGTGCCTTGCATGGAGTCAACAATGGATAATAAAGACAAATAAGTAATATAAAAGGCGTAATTCAATATACCAATCAATGTCAATGAATATCACAAGTTCAACATACTTCACAATTCATACAATGCATCTACCTGATGCATACCAAGTATCTACCTGATACATATCATCATACATGATCCACCTGATCATACTGTGTATCCACCTGATACAAAATTAATACAAACTTAACCGAATATTTAGGGACACCTAAAATTGAAGTTATTGACATTTAGACACTGACCCATTATAATCCTCCCTTGACCCAACCTGACGATCATGTCTTGATACAACTAGATGTACCTTTTCCCATAGATCCCTTTAAATTTGTCAAAATGTACAACATAATATGTCTAGAACCAAATTATGGTTAATCTAACAAGCATGGGATGTACTTCCACTACACCTAGTGTCTTTTGAGGAAACATGAATGCTTCTTATGTATATTTAGTTATCAAAATCATTTCTTCTACCCATATGCCACATGTTTCCAATGGCTCTTCATTCTTAATGCCATCTATTAGCAAACACATTCCAACCCTACGTTTTCCTAGTCTTGGAATACCTTCCACAAGTAATTTTATGCCTAGTTCGAGCTTCTCCTTTGGTGTATGTAATAATCTATTGATCCCTCAACAACTCCCCAAGTTATGTGATGTGGGGCCCCACCTGAAATTTTGAGCTAAAGGCCACTGATCGAAGTGTTGTTACTCTTTAATGATGTCTATACAACTACAATTTGGACGGAGTCCTTATAAGGTATGTTTTATCATACCATGTCTAATATTTCTCCTTTACAGGTTTTTTTATTATCATACCAGTATTCCAATGAATCAGATCCCTTTTTTGTTTCCACGAACACCAATGTCAAAGAATGCTTGCCTGCATGAATTTCAAACATAGTTGTAACAACAAGGGGACTAGGACTACTTAAGCGACTTGGTACAGGCTTCAAGGAAGTACAGTACTTAGCATGTACCAGTACTTGGTACATGCTAGTGTTACACAAGCAAGTTTGATACAAAAGAAAACATAGAAGATATAATGTGGTACGGCAAGAGAAAATAACATAATGTCGATCATGGATTAACAAAAAAAAACATGCGATACTTTGAGGGGTGTGCTCAAGTGGAATGTGCATCCAAGGAGGATGCAAGTTAGTTATTCCAACTATGAGTCAAGTGCATGTGAGCAAATATGTGCATGACAATGAGTGCACATGATGAGCATGGGGTAACTGTGCATGACATATGAAGTGCACTAAGGGAAGATGAAATATCAATGTGGAAGTTGAAGCGACAAATATGTGCTGAAGTAGTCATATGGAAGTTAAAGAGTAGTTGAAGATGGATGAAGCGTAGGGGAAGCTGCACCACGAGTAGTCATTTGAGAGGGGTTAGCTAGATGGTCTTGAGACATGGCAATTGAGAGAGTCTACCATGGACCTCAAACATAGTGGTAAGGCAAATGTTGTAAATGTGTATATATATTGTTATGTTTGAGTAATGAAAATGAGTAGAGAAATTCCCTTATTATAATTTGGTTTTGTATGCCCTCTAAAATTGTTTCAACTTTTATGTTTGTAGTGCTTTTCTATTTTCAACTTATATCTTTCGAAGCATTGTACTTAGTCTGCATAAATATGATTTCATAGAATTATGCCCATCAACTCTTTAGTTTGCTGTAATAATAACCAACTTCACAGATTTAGTTCATTTAATATATTGTTAGCACTCTAAAGTCTGAGCTAGTTCAATTAAAAAATTTGTAACTCAATCTTATTTTGATCCTATATTCGAAGAAGAAATAAATATATAAAAAATAAAATAATCTTATATCAAAATAACCTATTTTGACCACAAATTTATTAAGAATCTAATGTATGTCATATACCAAGTCCATGCATATAATGCATAATATATATATCCTGTCCCTTCAATGTCCAGACACGGTGTTCAAAAAAGCGAATTTGAATTTCAAAACTCAAATGCCCGCGCTCCACGAAAGTTACCAAAGGACGGTTCCTCACCAATTTCCTCCATTCTTCGCCATGGCAGAAGATCCATCAAGGATACCTCAGAAAACTCACCGTCGGGACTCGGTAGTTCAAATCTTGTGCATTGGAGGAGCGCCTTCAAGGCTTGCAAGTTTCCTAGAAGGAAATGGGTGAAAGGATGTTGTTCTCTCCATACTAAGGCTATGATGAAGGCGGTGAGCATTTTGCAACAGTTCATAAGATTTTTGGGGCGAGCATTGTCTGGAAATATTTGCTATATATTCTCATAATCTAGCGCTGCCAAACAGTTGTCACACATCCTACAAGGCACATGCTCAACTACGAGATCCAGTCTATGCCTGCTTAGGGCACATTTCCTCCTTGCACCAACTGGTATATAAACTAAATAGCCTCAGCGTATGCATTATTTGTTGTTATTTCCATAAATTGCTTCTCTTGGTATCTCCATCTCTCAAGATATGTGTAATGAATTTTTTACAGGAGTTGGCAGGCCGAAATAACTAACCTTCACGAGCGTGGGTGGCCAGCAGCATTTCATTCGGTGTTTCATCCATCTCCATGAATTATCCTGACAGCACCACATTAGTTCCAGGTACATCTCTCTGCCATGTCATCCTATCTCCTAGTGCTACAAGGCATTCTTGTCTCATCAAATTCTATGGCATTTTCTTAACAAAATTTCATTCCCTAAACCAAATACTATCCAATTTCTGGTCTAGTCGGGTTTAGTGCGTGGAATGTTCATAGAAACAACTGCAACATCTCATGGGAAATACCTGCACACTTTGCCATCCTGCTTTCCCTTATATATTAACTCTAGCTAGCACATGAATTCATTCAAATTTTATTATTCAGTGTAATTCTTTGTGTATGATCATGTTAATGCTCTCGGATATGGTTACAATCAAGAATTGTTATATGTGTTCAATCCTTTCGTTCGCCTAAGTAAGTATGTGAAATGCAGGAAGCGAGCCCTAGACCGATCTATCAAAAGATTGTGAAATGTGTCAGGGACCTCGATTTAAAGGTTGGAGGGTTAAGTCGATTATTTTATATATTTGAAGTGATTGTGTGTTAAGTACCAAGTGAATTGTGGTATTAAGGCCTGTGTAATACGTTTGTGGAGTGCATGCGATGTGCAGATGGTCATGGTCTGCAAATAACTGTTAAATTTCGTGAACTTACTGTTAAGTGAAAGACAAGAACCCTCAATAACTTTTTGGAATGTTTCCCTACTTGTCAACTCGGCGTTTCCATGTTCTTCCTTGTGAGATCCGCCCATTATTTTTGGGTTGTGATGCAGCAGTTGAGTGATGTGTTTTGGGCAGAAAACAATCAGTCTATTATGGTGATGGTGCGATATAGTTGGGAATTAATACCCCCTCGGTTCTCGATCGTAGATCTTGTGGTAGAATCTTCATAATAATTTTCATAATATTTGAAGGTTGACCCTAGCGGAGAAAAATAGTTTGGTTAACTCCCTTGAGCGATCGCTCATTTATGTGACAACTCTTTTCTGCTCGACGCCTGCCTCTCACATTTTCTTGTTGAATCTTAGAGTCCATATGTACTTTAAGGGTTTAGTTGTCACCCTTGTCTCCTATGCCAAACTCCTGTTGAAGAAAAGGAAATAAAAGTTTTAAAATTTCTGCATTCCTTTTGTTTGGGTTGTTACATTTCCAATGCTAGCACATGTCCAATTTTTACATATTTTTTTAAAGCTAGAAACATGTTCAAGCATCTTTAAACACAAATATATGATATTTACTAGGAAAAACACAGTACTAGGAAACATACATGTAGGAAATTTGAGTCACTTGGTTGGGCTCCCTAGTGAACCTATGTTGGTATCTAGCAATTAGTACCACATTACATAAAATATGCTTAGAGATTTAATCTTCCATGTGCCTTTGGGTATATAGGAAGTCCCTTATTTTCGCCTATACCCATGCTTCCATAAACTCTTCGATTATCTTACATTGCTATAGTACGTGCTAAGAATATCACTTTGCGGGGAGATCACTCTTAGGAATCATATAATATGACTAAGGATATGGTCTATGTCATTAGTTAGTATTTTGAAAGATTATAGATGAATAAACTACCTAAACACTTGAATATTATGTTGGCAAGAACGTTGAAGAAACCCTAAATTTTGAATATATGTCAAATTAAAAGTTCAATTTATAATCGAAGAAGGATAGAATGATGGATAACATCAACCATAATTTTAGTACAAAAGGAGAAGGATGAGAAGGTATAAGAAGTTCACCATAAAATAATTGTTGAATTTGAACATCATCTTCAGAATATGAAGGAAAAATATGATCTTATTATCTCAAAAGTAGAAGCAATTGAAGGTCAATAATTATAATAGTTGGAGCATGTCATTGTACCAAAAAGGAGAGGGGGTGATAAGGGCATCAAAATTTACGAAGCACCATTAATGGTGGAACCATATTGATACCTCTTTACAATGAAATATCGGAAAAAATACAATAAGTGTCAACATTACAAAGGATGAAAATGAAATAATCAATGGTTCATATAATGAGGCAAAAAGGGACCATTATTTAATGTGATGTTATCAAAGAACAAAAACTATAACAAATTGGAGAAGCTATAATAATGCACATGAAATCAAAGGAAAGGAAGCCATGAAGAATTGACAAAAAAAATTAAAATATAGATGGATGGATAATCAATAGTAGTAGCAAGAGAGAACAGATATAAATAACCATTATTATTATTAGGTTTCATCACATATAAAAGCCTTAGCTACAAACATTTGATGACAAATCCTTTTTATGGGGTGATATGTTATAACTCCATGGGATGTATATATGGGGTTGAATATATAGGTAATGTGGTTACATGAATATTTAATAGGGATAACCCTAATAGGGGACCCACAAGTACAATTGGGGATATGGAGAGATAGGGAATATTATATAGAGAATGTAGTTACAATCATTATAATTAAGGATTCTCTTAATGAATATAATGATTTTTCTCTCTCAGGATTTCACAGTGTGCTTGTTTATTCTCCATGATTTTTGGATTCATTGTGTTAAGGAGGGGTTTATTGATGTTTCAGACCTATGATATGTAGTCCATCTTCATGATAGGTAAGAATATGGATTGCGTATCGTAGGTATGAAACATCGATAAACCCCTCCTTAACACAATGAATCCAGAAATAATGGAGAATAAATATAAGGATTTATTATTTAATTCATCTCTATTATAACTTTAGGATTTATGTTTCACTCTCATATTTGGTGTACATTGGTTTATACTCTATTTTATTAAGCTATTTTATTTACAAAATCCGTAACATGCTTCTTGAAAAACCTCCCACAAAATGCATTGTTCTCCCATGGTCTAGTACTTATATGTATATGTTGATATAAACCTTCCTTCCCATTGTTGGTCTTACTAGAGCAATGGCGTATGCATCCTCTAATGAACCAATCTACATCTTCCTGAATTTGGCACAAGACACATATCTACAAGTTATTATTTGTTTTCTCAAAACCAAAATGGCCTCCAACATCAGAGTTATGGGCCTCTGTTATTAGTTTTTTCCTCTCACCTATATAGGTGTATAACACTTATATATCTTGTTGAGAAATGCATCTTGGAGATGATACTAAATCTTGCTGTCACTTTAATTGATTCTTCATGACTTTGGCCTTATATCCATGAAATATATTCATGAAATTGTAATCTTATGTTCTTTCCTCTTTGTATGAATCATGAGTGAAAGGATCCATGTGCACCAAATTAGCTAAATCACTGATATCTATTGAGATATGATTTTAAATCTATGAGGCATTAACCATAAAGATATGGTTTAACACATTATAAGTTGCAAAAAGATGGCATTTAGAGTAGAATATTTTTATTTCCTCTCATGGAAATCCCATATAAAACCTATGCGGCATTAACCGTTTAAAATATATGGGACATTAGCCATTTAAAATCTATGGTTCACTGACCATGAGATCCCTCCAGACGTTACATTATGGATCAATCGAACTAGATGGAAAAGTTTAGTGTCGGGTCATAATAGTTTAGTCCTACCTATTAAGTTTATAGAGAGATTTAGGATTGATCGCCAATTTGGTGTGTAACTTGTAGTTGTTTGCCTTGCATTGGAAATGCTATGCAATTATAAAACAAAAGTAGAACAGAACATGGAGTAGAATAGAACCTGCTCGAGCAGCAGATGCAGGGGTCTCGCTGCAGAAGGGTGAGATGTTTGGTTGAGAAGCAAATGCAGGGGATGGGCTTCCACAACGGAAGAATGAACAGGGAGAGGCAAGATGCCAATTTTAATTCACCAACATTTACGACAAAGTGACAAGTGCATACCGAGGAAACTGACATGTCATACTTAGTTGGAGATTGGAATGCTTGGAGTTTGAAATGCCAAAAATAGGTACAAAAGTTGAGAGTGGTGTAATGATCAAAGCATAATTATTGGACAAAAATTAATTAGACTAAGGTATAGATTAATTACAATTTGCATTCCCTTGTTGCTACAATTCAACAAACTTGCAACATCTACCGGCTTGGTATAGAGGTAGACCATCATAAAAGAGAAATCCAATTTTTTTAGATATAGAGAAAATACACCAGGAATTTGAGAGGATGGAAGATGTATTGAACTATGAAATGCAGATGGGTGCTAATTCTCATGTAAAGAGAAAAGATTGGCATTCTATGTGTTGACACTAAGGTTTGAGAATGACTAAATCCAAAAAGTTTGCTAAAATGTCCAAAAAAGGAAGAAATTATCACAAAGGAGGTTGAAGAAAAGGTTGACAATTCAAAAACAAGAGGAAAAAACCCACTTATGCAAAGTCCGAAAGCAAATTTTTGAAAAGATTAAACCCCGATCAAGTTTCGGTGGCGGAGATGTCAACAATCCCGATCAACGGCCGATATTGCTTCCCGCATCGCCAAAGTGATCGGCGGCAAATAGATGTGGGCGGTAGCGGACTCAATACCGCCGGGACACGTGTCCAAACCTCATCCTTCCGCATATGTAATATAGCAGTAAAGGAAACCACCATAGCGCCGGGCGGAACCACCAAATATGGAAGCGCGGTGGGGTCAGTACACGTGGCAGGGTGGGACCTGATACGTGGCAGATAGAGCAAGCGTGGCGGGGTCATATCACATGGCGTATACTTTGTAGCAATCGGAGGGCCGATATAAACCTTAGTCAAATCAACGGCCATTGTTTCATCCGCATCTAGGAAGGTGCACACTGGATATGAGGAAGAGCGGTCGCGGAGAATAAACCACTCGAACAGGTGTCAGCAGGTGGCTGATCCGCGCAGAAAATAAACCCGAAAAGAAAACAACGTTTTGATCGCGGATACCACCAGATGGAATAAAGGGAGGCGAGATCTGACGGTCCAAAACAAAGTCTCGAGATCAATGGTCAGATATGAACCGCATTCATAAAGGTGAAGGGAAGTTAATTCAAAAGTCATATAAAACAAAATAGGCTCCACATAACGGCATTCTGCATGTGTCACTATCCAGAAGAGCTCTGAAGACTGGTGGAGATCTGCGATTGCGACAGAAGGCGAAAGGCGGGTACATACAGGTAGGGTCGGGTTACCTGTCCTACTTTTTTAAACAGAATTTTGTTTAAAGAAACGTTTAAATGGAGACTGTGCACGATATAGACGTTTTTAAATCAAAAGAAGCCCTAGAGGATAGAGACGAAGACGTCTACGATACCCTAATTAGGTTTCCAATATCTGATATAAAAATTAGGTTGTGTGAATTGTTAAAGGAAGGGACAGACCCCCACAGAGTTCACCAGTCGTCTTTGATAGCCTTTTGCCCCGACCAAATCCCTTCTTTCCCAGAATTCGTATCATGGTGTGTCGAAAATTACTCCCGGGAAGAGAAAGTCGTTCTAAACAGCCAAAAGACCCAAGTCATTTGCGAATTAAAGCCAGCAGAGTTAATTAAAGCCCTAGAAGTAGATTGTTCCCAAACCCTTGACCCTGAGGTTTTCTCTGAAGTCTCCGTTATTGAAAATTATCATCATGTTTCTCAAAATGATAGGGAAATGTTTTTGTCATCGTGTCTCAAGCCAGAGACCAGCATTTCGGAGGTCCCATACCCTATAGATATCAAGCTTTTTAATGAAAATACCCAGTTAGTTTTGACATTATTGGCCGTAGTTCTAGGTTTGGATACGGATTTGTATGTAACCGAGTTTCAATTGAGTTTATTGTACAAAATGAGTACAGTCCAGTCAGGGATTGGTGAAAATCAAATCCCTCGACTTAATTTTGAAGCATTTTTAACAGAAAAGATTCACGACCAGATGGTCAATTTTCCTACACTCAGACATTTCAGGTTTCAGGCCTTTTTGATGAAAATGATTATGACAGCCAGTCAAGACGAGTTGCAGTTCCCAGAAATCATTTTCACGACTTTACTAGAAAATAACATGTTCAATTACACCAATTACATGCTTTCAGAGATTTATAGAATGATTTTTGGAAAAAATCTGCCTAGAGTACTACCGGAAATGCAGGCATCCATGCAATTGAGTACAGAATACGCAACAGGAGACTGGTTTTTGTCGAAAGACAGTACAGTAATCAGATTATATGGGTTCAGACATAAACCCTATGTGTTACCAGCTTTTCTTACTTTAAGGGTTTTTGCCTTGGAATTCTTAAGACAAAAGTTGATTGTGGAAGATAACAATTTTTTGGTTCACAGACAAGCTACAGACATTAAATACCCATTCACATTTGGTCCGTTCACAGTAAAGAATAAGAATGTTGTAGTGTATATAGAGAAGTTGTTGACGGATATGAATTTTGAGTCAGATACGGCTATGGAGTATGACCCGTTAAACATCATATCAAAACGAAGAACGGAGCATCATATCAAGGCCCTGAACCATCAGATTGTCGAAGGAATGTCGGACAGAGCCAATTGGCTAGAATATAATGAAGAAATCATTCCGGATGCATCCGACAAAGAAATGGCATTGATTGACACAACAACAGGGACAGAAAGCGAAATAGATAGTGCATTGGTTGGATCTAAAAGACCCATACAGGACATAATGATCATTGAAGATGAACAAACAGAAAGAGGTAAAAGATTGAAAATGAATGAACCACAAGAGTTAACAACAATTTCAGAAGAGGCTAAAACAGCTGAAAAAGAAATACCAGAGGTTACAGTTAAAGAGTACAACATTGAAGAAACCCCTGTAGAGGGTGATGTAAATAGACCCCAGAGTATCATGGATGTGTTTGATGAGCATAGTCGAAATAAACAGGAGTCCGCGAAACAAACCAGTCAATTGTTTCCGAAGGTTAGAAGTATATCTGAGACTGATGTAAGCTTATTTACTAGCAGAAATATCAGGGAAAATACCTTGAAATTTTCAGTTGTCACAAAAAATAAGATTTCAAAAATGAATTTAGATTTGTCTAAAATAAATGCCCCGGATAAAATTTTATTGCATAGACAAACTGGAGAAGTCATATATTCAGACTATTTGGGAGCCATATTAAGAGCAGACAAGTTGAAAAGTTCAGTGGATAAATTGAACAATCAATTGAGACAAGAGAAGGCAGAGAATAAGTCTCGACAGCAACAGATTAAAAAATTGCAAGCAGATTTGATAAATAAAGAAGGAGATACAGCAACCAAACTGCTCAAAGAGAAAGACGATACGATCCAAATGTTGAGAAAAAAATTAAAAATTCCAGACACTGTACTCATCCAAGGAGCAGAATTGACAATATTGGAAAAAGAAAAAGAAGAATTATCTAATGAAGTCAATGATGTTACTGCTAAAATGTTAAAGCTTTCTGATGAAAAAGATCGGTGGGAAAAAGAGAAAATCATTTTAGAAGAACAGTTGGTAGAAGCGAGGAAAAGATTAGCAGGAAGTGGTCAGCAACAAGTACAAACAGACACACAGGAAGATAAAACGGGAGTAGATGATATTTTACAGGCTATGTCCCAGGTAAGCTTAAGGGAAAATGAAATCAAAGAATTGAAGGTTGAAATACAGAAGCTGACAGAAGAGAATGAAATAAAAAATAAAGAAATAAAAACCTTGCAAACAAAGAATCAGGAATTAAGTAATAATAATAAAGGATTAGCAGCTCATGTGACAGGGCAAGCTGCTATGCAAGGTTGTAAACACCTGGTGTGGGACCAAATTATAAAAGAAGTTGAGAAACTAAGACCATATCTGGATTACATAAGAGTCAAAGAAAAGGTGGTCAAAGATGCCTTCGAAAGTTGCAGAGCCGTCAGGGAAAGCTTAAATAAAAAGCCAAAAGACGTAGCCCAGAAAGCAATAACATTTTTAAACAGTCTAACTGAAGCAGACCTGACAGCCATGAATATAACGAGCAGAATTTCAGTCATCACATGGGCCAGAAGGATCTTGGGTAAATACTCGCATGTTGAGAATGTTGAAGCTAAAGCTGGAGCAATACGGGAAGAAGTAGTAAAGTTCAAAAAGCAATTTGAAAAATTAGTAAACAAAGGGTTCCCTACTTTTTGGAATGAAAACAATGAATTAATTCCTCCGAATGATTATAAGAGATTGCTGTTTGATATAAGGATGGATCACAGAAAGTTCCACCAGCTTGATCATATGCTTACAGGGAAAATTTTAATGGAGAAAATATCAGAGGATTTTGAAATTTTAAATATGGTAATCTCAACCTGTGGAAACCTTCTTCCTGTTTCTTATGCAGGTCATGTTGAAATGCGAGTCTTGGTGAAGGAAATGACCAACTATGACTTACCCGCGGCCGACCAGTGGACTTATGTGGAAAAATATGGAAGGACAAGATATTCTGTCCATTCATAGAGGCTTTCAAAACTCTCGCCAAGTGGCGAAAAGATGATATTCAAAATTTTTGCCAAGTGGCAAAAAGATACTTTTATTTTAAATTTGTAATATTATTTGGAGACAGTTATCTATTGCTCAAAGACAGTTATCTTTTAAGTTAAAATATTTTCAGTTATTAGTTAAAAGAAGCAGTAATGTCAAGCTTCTTCCAAATTTTGTATAAGAACAATGAGAGTCATTGTTGAGGGGGTTGGAAATTTTTTGAGAGACAGTGTATGTTTGGAGATCTATTTTTTGATAAATAAAAGCAGTACAGTGAAAATACCCATCTTTTGAGACCAGAGATTCATGTGTTGATCAGCTTTACAGTCCGTTTTTTCTTTATCTTTATATGTGCATGTTCACTTCCTTTGTTATATCTTCCATTATGTTTTTCTTCTATATTTAAATGAATGTCTGAAATAATTCGAGATTCATACTGGTTATGCCTCGTTTTATATCATTTAAATATTCACTATTTTCTCCAAAGTTGACAATGGAGAAAAGTTGGAACTTATTATGGTGGAGGAAGGGTTGTTGCAGGTTATGTTATGGTTTTGATAATTGATGTCATTCAACCACATTTGATTGTGGAATATGTTGATGAAGGGGACACACATCCATGGAGGACTACAGATTTGAGGCACACCATAGGTAAATCAAACACCAAAGCATGTGTTAAGAATTATTCATAGTTTATTGAATGTTTTTTTGAGAAAATACTAAGTTTGTTATGTTTGTACAGGTGCAAATGTTTGTTCAACATTTTCTATTGGAGACAAAGTAGATCTTTTACAACATGGAGTGAAGGTGGGTGAGGGCTCCATATTCAATACAGAGCATAGTGTTTATAAATGTTTATAAATGACAAGCTTTAAATTCTAACCACTATGCATCCTTTCTTTTTTTTAGACTGAAACAGACTGTTGTGGAGATCCAGCTCGATTGCGATCTTGACCGTAGAGCTTAACAGATAAGCGAATAACACGGCAGTCCAGCAGATATTCCTTGTCAGGGTCTTTTTTGTCTTAAGGGAGATTGCATATTGATTCTCTGTCATTAATAGATAAAATACTCCTGCCCAGGAGCACAGCCCTGTTTGCCTCAGCGTCAGCCTTTCTTTACAATCTTTCCATGAACCTTATTCTCATGTTGACATGTCCAAAAGTTATTCATCTAACGAGTTAAATGATGGTCTCTATGGGATAGGCTATTATGAATCTTTAGGAAATGTGAACTTAAAGAGATTCTTATTATTTTTCTATTGGACTGTTAGCTTTCCTTCTAGCGTAAATATGTGTTCTTATCCTAGAAGAAAATGCTTATGCTAGAAGGAGAGCTAGCAGTCGCTAGCTTTCCTTGATCTTGTGCCATGTGCTTATTTGAAAATAGAGTGCATGGCACAAGCTCAAGGTATAAGCTAGCAACCACCAATCGCCATGGACAAGATTTTTCTATTGGAAAGCTAGTGACTGCTTGCTTTCTTTCTAGCATAAGTATGTGTTATTATCCTAGAAGGAAATGCTTATGCTAGAAGGAAAGCTAGCAGTCGCTAGCTTTCCTTGATCTTGTGCCATGTGCTTATTTGAAAATAGAGTACATGATACAAGTTCAAAGTATAAGCTAGCAACCACCAATCACCAAGCCCAGGGTTTTTCTATTGGAAAGCTAGCGACTGCTAGCTTTCCTTCTAACATAAGCATGTGTGTCATGCTAAAAGGAAATGCATTTGCTAGAAGGAAAGGTAGCATTCGTTAAAAATAGAGTAAATGGCACAAGCTCAAGGTATAAGCTAACAACCACCAATCACCATGGACAGGGTTTTTGTATTGGAAAGCTAGCGACTGTTAGCTTTCCTTCCTGCATAAGCATGTGTGTTTATGATAGAAGGAAATTCTTATGCTACAAGGAAAGCTAGCAGTCGCCAGCTTTCTTTGATCTGTTGCCATGTTCTTATTTCAAAATAGAGCACATGACACAAGCTCAAAGTATAATCTAGCAACCACCAATCACCATGGACAGGATTTTTGTATTGGAAAGCTAGCGACTGCTAGCTTTCCTTCTAGCATAAGTATGTGTTATTATCCTAGAAGGAAATGCTTATGCTAGGAGGAAAGCTAGCAGTCGCTAGCTTTCCTTGATCTTGTGCCATGTGTTTATTTCAAAATAGAGCAGATGGCGCAAGCTGAAGGTATAAGCTAGCAACCACCAATCACCACGGACAATGTTATCAATTGGAAAGCTAACGACTGCTAGCTGTCCTTCATGGCTAGAGTTTTTCTATTAGAAAGCTAGCAATTGTTATCTTTCCTTCTAAGCATGTGTGCTTATGCTAGAAGGAAATGCTTATGCTAGAAAGAAAGCTAGCAGTCGCTAGCTTTCCTTTATCTTGTGCCATGTGCTCTATTTTGAAAGAAGAACATGGAACAAGATCAAGGAAAGCTAGCATAAGCATTTCCTTCTGGCATAACCACACATGTCATGTGCTCTATTTTGAAATAAGAACATGGCAACAGATCAAAGAAAGCTAGCGACTGCTAGCTTTCCTTGTAGCATAAGAATTTCCTTCTATCATAAACACATGCTTATGCAAGAAGAAAAGCTCAAGGTATAAGCTAGCAACCACCAATCACCATGCCCAGAGTTTATCTATTAGAAAGCTAGCGACTACTAGCTTTCATTTTAGCATAAATGTGTGTGCTTATGCTATAAGGAAATGCGTAGGCTAGAACGAACGCTAGTAGTCTCTAGCATTTCTTGATTTTGTGCCATGTGCTTATTTCAAAATAGAGTACATGGTAGAAGACCAAGGTATAACTTAGCAACCACCAATCACCATGCCTAGGGTTTTTCTTCTGGAAAGCTAATGAGTGCTAGCTTTTCTTCTAGCATAAGCATGTGTGCTTATGCTAGAAGGAAATGCTTATGCTAGAAGGAAAGCTAGTAGTCGCTAAGCTAGGAGTCGCTTATAATTCAAAAAACTTCTATTATGTATTAGTATACTAATAGTGGCTTGGGATTTTGTAGGACTCTAGTTCCATATAGATGTTATTCTTCACTAATCTACAATATAGGTTTAGAAGACACCAAATAACTATTTTCGGGAGTACTTAAAATAGGGATGACTCCAATCAAGGATATTTGAATTTACTTTGAACAATTGATACAAAAAATAAATCTCAGTGAGACATGATTATACAAACTTGCATGATCAATCATGGTTGGATTCCAACCTACTTAATAACTACCTTCAATACTATTACAAGTTCCATGATTATACAAACTTGCATGATCGATCATGGCTGGATTCCAACCTACTTAATAACTACCTTCAATACTATTACAAGTTCTTAAGTATGGAAAATTTTTAGACATTTTTACAAGTTTTTCTAAGAATAGTTTTGTGTTTGTATTAAGATTATATACATTGATAACCAATCTTGTTTTGATTACGCTTTGTAGCTCCATCATAATTTATATGTAAAGTCCCTTTTGGCGGTGGGGACTAAATGGTGGGGAACAAGGTTTAATTTGCACAACAAAATGATGCCATACCCTTTTTAGCTATTACAAGTACATTATTTTTTTGTAGATTCTGTTTTGCCTAAAATATAAGATCACACTTTACATGGTTTAACCTTAACTACAAATTATAATTCAATTGTGTGTTACAGAATTTGTAGGAGCGACAATGGAAAGTATAATTTTCACAAAAGGGGACTATGTTGACGTCCTCGTTAATGGTCAAGTTATTGGGCTAGGAAATGTTGAATCTACAGAAGTTGGAACTTATTATGGTGGAGGAAGGGTTGTTGCAGGTTATGTTATGGTTTTGATAATTGATGTCACTCAACCACATTTGATTGTGGAATATGTTGATGAAGGGGAGACACATCCATGGAGGACTACAGATTTGAGGCACACCATAGGTAAATCAAACACCAAAGCATGTGTTAAGAATTATTCATAGTTTATTGAATGTTTTTTTGAGAAAATACTAAGTTTGTTATGTTTGGTGTACAGGTGCAAATGTTTGTTCAACATTTTCTATTGGAGACAAAGTAGATATTTTACAACATGGAGTGAAGGTGGGTGAGGGCTCCATATTCAATACAGAGCTTGGGAATAAGGTTCATGGAAAGATTGTAAAGAAAGGATGCATAGTGGTTAGAATTGAGAAGGTGTTAGAAAATGATGCTCCTTTACCACATCCAACTGGATTTGAGGAAACACTAGGGGGTGCAATAGAATCTTATGAGATTTGGCCAGAAATAGATTTGAAACCTCATTGTGAAGATCAACCCATAAATATTCCACAAGATAGGGCTGCAAGTATAATTTTCACAAAAGGGGACTATGTTGACCTCCTGGTTAATGGTCAAGTTATTGGGCTAGGAAAGGTTGAATCTACAGAAGTTGGAACTTATTATGGTG
Organism: Larix kaempferi; assembly: GCA_027924585.1. Classification (NCBI taxonomy): domain Eukaryota; kingdom Viridiplantae; phylum Streptophyta; class Pinopsida; order Pinales; family Pinaceae; genus Larix; species Larix kaempferi. The sequence goes on from BSBM01000179.1 coordinate 14,151,932, forward strand.
GAGGAAGGGTTGTTGCAGGTTATGTTATGGTTTTGATAATTGATGTCACTCAACCACATTTGATTGTGGAATATGTTGAAGGGGACACACATCCATGGAGGACTACAGATTTGAGTCACACCATAGGTAAATCAAATACCAAAGCATGTGTTAAGAATTATTCATAGTTTATTGAATGTTTTTTTGAGAAAATACTAAGTTTGTTATGTTTGGTGTACAGGTGCAAATGTTTGTTCAACATTTTCTATTGGAGACAAAGTAGATCTTTTACAACATGGAGTGAAGGTGGGTGAGGGCTCCATATTCAATACAGAGCTTGGGAATAAGGTTCATGGAAAGATTGTAAAGAAAGGATGCATAGTGGTTAGAATTGAGAAGGTGTTAAAAAATGATGCTCCTTTACCACATCCAACTGGATTTGAGGAAACACTAGGGGGTGCAATAGAATCTTATGAGATTTGGCCAGAAATAGATTTGAAACCTCATTGTGAAGATCAACCCATAAATATTCCACAAGATAGGGCTGCAAGTATAATTTTCACAAAAGGGGACTATGTTGACCTCCTGGTTAATGGTCAAGTTATTGGGCTAGGAAAGGTTGAATCTACAGAAGTTGGAACTTATTATGGTGGAGGAAGGGTTGTTGCAGGTTATGTTATGGTTTTGATAATTGATGTCACTCAACCACATTTGACTGTGGAATATGTTGATGAATGGGACACACATCCATGGAGAACTACAGATTTGAGGCACACCATAGGTAAATCAAATACCAAAGCATGTGTTAAGAATTATTCATACTTTATTGAATGTTTTTTTGAGAAAATACTAAGTTTGTTATGTTTGGTGTACAGGTGCAAATGTTTGTTCAACATTTTCTATTGGAGACAAAGTAGATCTTTTACAACATGGAGTGAAGGTGGGTGAGGGCTCCATATTCAATACAGAGCTTGGGAATAAGGTTCATGGAAAGATTGTAAAGAAAGGATGCATAGTGGTTAGAATTGAGGTGGTGTTAAAAAATGATGCTCCTTTACCACATCCAACTGGATTTGAGGAAACACTAGGGGGTGCAATAGAATCTTATGAGATTTGGCCAGAAATAGATTTGAAACCTCATTGTGAAGATCAACCCATAAATATTCCACAAGATAGGGATGCAAGTATAATTTTCACAAAAGGGTACTATGTTGACCTCCTGGTTAATGGTCAAGTTATTGGGCTAGGAAAGGTTGAATCTACAGAAGTTGGAACTTATTATGGTGGAGGAAGGGTTGTTGCAGGTTATGTTATGGTTTTGATAATTGATGTCACTCAACCACATTTGATTGTGGAATATGTTGATGAAGGGGACACACATCCATGGAGAACTACAGATTTGAGGCACACCATAGGTAAATCAAACACCAAAGCATGTGTTAAGAATTATTCATAGTTTATTGAATGTTTTTTTGAGAAAATACTAAGTTTGTTATGTTTGGTGTACAGGTGCAAATGTTTGTTCAACATTTTCTATTGGAGACAAAGTAGATCTTTTACAACATGGAGTGAAGGTGGGTGAGGGCTCCATATTCAATACAGAGCTTGGGAATAAGGTTCATGGAAAGATTGTAAAGAAAGGATGCATAGTGGTTAGAATTGAGAAGGTGTTAAAAAATGATGCTCCTTTACCACATCCAACTGGATTTGAGGAAACACTAGGGGGTGCAATAGAATCTTATGAGATTTGGCCAGAAATAGATTTGAAACCTCATTGTGAAGATCAACCCATAAATATTCCACAAGATAGGGATGCATTCACATGTACAAGGGTTTCTCTTACACATGGATGCATAGGAACAATTATGTGCATTGCCAAAGGAATGATAGTTAATGTCCATGAGGATGACATGGTTGTGGGTGAAACACTAGGTGAAGATAACTTTGGTGTTTTTGTGGAAGAGATACATGGGTATTGTGAAAGATGCAAGATTGGGGATAAGTCTATACATGGATTGGTTAGATGGCCAATACATAAATTGGTGGACAACATAGGTGAGACGTTAAGGGTCAAGACAAAGTACAAAGAGCCACCCATGGAAATGCTGATATGGGATGTTATAGAGGATACAAGTCCTTTATACCAATGGGATGGGGATCTTTATAATCAAAAAGATCAAGATGTCAATGTTCTTAATGCATCGAGGCCATATAAAAAGATTAAACGAGCTATGACAAGAGAAAAAGTTGCAAAACGTCAAACCAAGATAGATAAAGAGAAAGAAGTCCGACTTTTGGCTGCAGATGAATGTTGTAAACAAGATTGTCTTCAACATGTGGATAGGAATGCCATTGCAAATGCTAGAAGGGATATGGAATGCAAAGAGAAAAATGGTATCAGGGAATTTGTATTGAATTCACTTGTTTCAAACACTATCATGTCAATGAGCCATGGCCATGGCCTACCTCCTATTACTAGAAAAGTAAAGGACATGAGATTTGATGGTAATGTTATTTGTAAGAAAGCATGGTACAAGATACATAAGATTCCTCAAAGCACCTTCTATAGCTACCAACATAATTTTGAACAAGGACATATGGAATCCATTCATGGTAACACCAATAGATGTAAAGCACGTGCACAAACTGTGGCGGCCATAGAAATACTGCATAAAATTGTAATGGACAATTCAGATTTTTCGCCAAACCAAACACGTCAAGTCGAAGCAGATGGAACTTCTTCTCCTCTAAGATTGTTGCCTTCGACTTACACACAAAGCTCTTTGTTAAAAGAGATCAATGTGGGTTTGGAAAAGCTCAATTGTCCATTAATATCACAACCAACAATGAGCAAGATTTGGAACACTCATTTTCGAGACGTGGCATTCTCAAAGAACACCAACTTCAGTAAATGTGGTGAATGTATTGTGTTGAAAGCACAAATGAAGTCAGCAACTACAAAAGAGTTGGAAGAAACGGCACGCGCTAGATTGAACAAACATAACAAGATCGTTATGTGCGGAAGACATTGCTACTATGCCCACAGAATCATGTCAGAGAGGTTTCCAAAGGAGTATTTGAGTATTATCCATGATAAAATGGATAAAACAAAGACTTCAATTCCAAGGCTACGCGTCAAATCAAAATCTATTGTAGGAATAAACTTGGGTTTGTCATTGACAGGTATGCTAACACATGGGCATAAGACAGGAGGTTTTGGTCATTTCTCCCTACCATTTGTACATATGGGATCACAATTTACCATTACATCACTTGCTAAGTGCTTTAGGGACCTTGAAGACCCACATCTTGATATGTATGGTGATCTTCTTTATGAGAGTGGAAGTTCAAGAAGCCCACTTTCAAATGCATTACTTGACACCTCTATTTACTCAAAATGTAGAGTGTACAAGGATGAATTTTTATCTCATGGAAGATTAGAAAATCAAGATATCGATTTTAAACCTCTTCCTCCACATTTATTGTTACAATTGGATAATGCAACAAGTGATAATAAAAACCGTTATCTTTTCATGTTTCTATCACTTCTCACTGCACTTGGTGTCTTCATCACTATTGAGGTTGGGTTCTTGCTCGTGGGACACACCCATGAAGACATAGACGGGACCTATGGGAGAATGTCTTCCAGCTTGAAAAGTAAAGATATATATTCTCTACCTGAGATGATGGATACATATCGCAAAATTGAAGAAAAAAGAGTGTTTCCACCTAAACTGATTGATAAGGTGTATGACTTCAAAAGCTTCCTTAATGGATACATCAAGGAAGGAAAAAATGCACTAGTTGGACATCTTAATGTTCAGTACTTCCAATTTCTTGTACTCAATGATGTTCCGGTATTAAGATATAAAGAATCCATAAGAGATGTTGAGTGGTCAGAACCAGTTGAGTTATGGAATACAGACGATGAAGGTCGATCTAAACTTCCCATAGGGAAGCCATCTTTCTTACATCCCAAAGAGAATGAAATCTATTTAAAAGAACTAAAAGAAGGAATAACATCATACATAAAAATGTGGAAAGACACAATGGGTGGTGAGGAATTGCCAATTGTTACACCAGAATGGAAAAATAAGGTAGAGTATTGGGAAAGAGTTCTTGATACTTTATATGAAGATTACAATGATCATGATTCATCTTCTGAGGATTTCTGGCCCAAGACAAGGCAAACTCCAGATGTTGGTCGTAATGTGCTTCATGCAATCTCAAATATTATGGATGGGGATTTTGATACTATGACAGGTGAACCCGTGTATGTTGGACCCAAGTGCAATAAGCCAAAGACAACATTCAACCCTATTAATGATGTTGAGAAAGGAAAGATGTTGCTAGTTAGATCAGGAAACGAGGAAGAAGGGGAGATGATTTGGATGGCAAAAGCCACCTCAAATATATTTCAAGATGATGAAAGTGATACTCTTCATGTTAAAGTTGATTGGTGGAAGCCCGGTTCAGGGAAATACAATGGAAAAGTATTAGAGGAATATTGGGTACCAAATCCTGATGACATAGAGCTTGGATCTATTCCAATTGATACCATAGTTTGGGCATGGATGGCTAAGAAAGAACATTGCAAGAAGGCCAAGATAAATAAACATGGTGTACATGCTGTCCTTGACCTACTTGAACGAATAACATGAGATTAGGTGGAGATGATTCATGGATGTAATTATGTTCTTTGGAGGACCAATTAATACATGAAGAAACATTTTTCAATTTTTCTTGTATATTGAATATTTTCTTCAAATTTATTTGGGGAGTTTTATATTATTTGGTACAAATATGAAAATTTTGTTTAAATTGCAATGTATTCATGTGACGATACATCATGCAAATTACATGACACCATGAAATATTAAACTTTCAATGATTTGTTTATATTAACATAACTTCTCCCATAACTTGGATAATCAAGTCCAATAATGCACTTAAAATCAATATCTTCTAGTTTTGGCCTATTAAAACTATACTGGAGTCAATTTGGCATATTAAAACTATATTGGAGTTAATTAGCATTGTTTTCAATGTAATACGTTCAAACACCAAACAATATCTAACATGGAAATTACAAATTCCAATGCTTTGTCTAGATCGACATAACTTCTCACTCCATCAAACTTGGATAATCAAGTTCAATAATACATTTAAAAGCATCATCTTCTAGATACGATCTATTAAAACGATAATGTTGGGCTAGCTAATTCGTATTCTTTTCAATATAATACATTCAAACACTTCATGAATGTATATTATAATAAAATAAATTAAACTGTACTAGTTTGTTTCTATTCCAATTCATAACAAAATTATTTATTTTGATCATTAAAAAACACGCCTTGACTTATTAAATATTTTCTTTTGACATTTGTAAAATGTTTCCAATAAAAATTACCAATAAAAGTTCATAATAATTTGATTTTGATTGTTTTTTCTTTTGACAGTAACATAGGGGTAGATTGTATTAGTGCCGGTATTGAGCAACCGAATGCTAATTACATAGAGTTCCCAGATACAGTACACCTCCATAGAAGTACAGCGAGCTTACAGAGATCGCCCAAAACTTGGCAGGGCTCCAGTACTCCCAAATGCCAGATTTTATTTAGCTATAACAGAGGAGAAAGGCGTATTATACTGCTGGAGCGATATTCATTTTTCCAGCTTAGCTTTCAGAGTGGTGACTTCAGCTTCAAGTGCTGCGATCCTATGGCCGAAGTTGCCATGAGTGTTCGCAGCATCCTTGAAACCAGTTCGCGTCTCATCTTTCATATCATCCATTTGTTCGGAGAAGTCTGCCCGGAGTTGCATGAGTTCTTTGTTCAACAGGTCCCAGGTTTGCTCTCCTGCCTTGGAGAGCGCCTCTAACTTTGCTTTCTGGTCATCGTGCTTTGACCTCAGACGCCCCAGGGCAGTTTCCAGGGCTCCAATCCGTTCTTCCGCTGTGAATCCGGAGCTCGAAGAGCTGTTCGACGCCATCTAGTTCAGGAGCACACCGCGAACCTTGATCTGAGCTCGGACTTGACAGAGGGAACTCGAAATGCTTGATACCTTAAGCCTATTAGCAGAGCTCGCTGATAGAGAGGAATGAGTTCGAGACAGGGGAGGAGCTCCTTTAAGAGCATACAGGGAGACTCCCGAGGGCGCAAGGACCTGTCTCTGAGCTGTGGTGCAGGGAATCTCTGCATTCGCATGAAAAACGTGTTTTGGGAAGCCAAAGAGCGTGCTGTGAGAAGATACAGGATCCCCTGCAGCTATGGGATGTCACATCGCTGACGCGAGCCATCTATGCTTAATATGCCTTGAGCCAGCTCGACCCCTTTGTTTGCTTCCATGTCTGCTTGCTTATTCAGCACCCGAAGCACATGGTAAAATCTGATTTTTTGGAAATGTTTGCTCACCTGAAGAATTCTTTGAAATATATGGCGCAGTTTGACATTCGGAGGGGTCTTCTTGGTTATGAGGGCTTTGATCAGAATCCTGGAGTCCCCAAAGACTGTTAAATTGCTAATTCCTTGATCACGCGCAATATTTAATCCTTGCCAAAGACTGCAGAATTCAGCAGTGTTATTCATAATAAAAATTCATAATAATTTGATTTTGATTGTTAAATGACACACAGATACTTATAAAAAAAATTGATTGTTAAATGCACTTTTAATAAGTTTAGTGGGTTTTCACTTTTGTATTTGTAAGAAACAAAAATGTACTTCAATGTTTCTATTCTAATTCATTGATTTCAAATGTAGTCCAGTAAAGCACTTACAAGCAACATATTATAGACTGTCCATAAAAACTTTATTATGGGAATAGCTAATTAATGTTTTTTAATGTAATATGTTCAGACATTTCAAAAATAAATACTGGACATACAACATATTATAGACTTTGTCTATAAAAACTTTACTATGGGAGTAGCTAGTTAATGTTTTTTCAATGTAATATGTTCAAACATTTCAAAAATAAACGCTGGACACTTGCAATAACTAGAATGGGTTTTCCCTCTTTCTTCATGTATTTGAAAAAAAACCAATTGTACCATAAAATTTATATTCTAATTAATAATTTTTTTTGACCTTAATCGGTATACTTAGACTTTATCCAATACAATATTTTCTCTTGTTGGCTCTAAAATAGTGCCAACCACATATCATAATATATAGTAGTATTGAATAATGAATATTTCTTTAAATGTTAGATGATTATATTTATATTATAAAAAGGAATCTAGGCTTAACCAATCAACATAATCCAAAGTAATAATTGATAGTTAACAATGTCCAAAACATGTAGAAACTTGTGGGCTCATAATAATCCCATAAAATGAAGGGAATAAGTGAAGTGCCTAAGTATCTATTGTGCTATATACTTGACAAAAATGTCCTCAGGCATACAATAGACAATACATATAAAGGGAAGAAAATAAAATAGAGTACGACCTAATTTTCGATGTTGTTGCTCGTAGATATGTTATTGATTATTTTTCTAGTCAATATTCTAAAGATTATTAGGGGTAGTGTCATCATCCACAAGTACAATATTACAATGACTACAGGAGCTAATACGTCTTCATGGTATTAGAGGTTTCACCTAATTCCTAGACATTTCCAGTTCTCGTTGTCTCTTGAAGTTGAGCAAAACCCCCCATGTTCTAGCCATCCATTATCAAGATTGAGAATTACTAAGTTATTATGCCAATACATAAATTTGTTATAGTAACAAACACATTGACTGTTATGTCATTAAATAGCTTTCTAGGTCACTTTAAAATGGCGACAATCTCTTACTAATATGGTAATTCAACACATGCACAATATATGCTTTATCAAATTATAAATAAAATGGTTAATACTTTCAACATACAAATAATGCCATTAGATAAATTAATAGGAAAGAAATATTAATACAAATTACAAATTATAATAATAAAATAATGTAAAGAATCTAAGTTTAAGCATAGGAAGATATGCTTCAAATTAATATAAATTTGATTTTATATAGCTTATAATGATAATATTGTAAAAAAAATGGTGAATATATAGATTGAAAATGGTAAATTAATGATAATGATAATATTGTAATAATAATGTAGATTGATTTTATATATATTGTAAGGAATCTAAGATTAATATTCGGAAGATATGCTTCAACTTTATATAAATTTGATTTTATATAGCTTATATTGATAATATTATAAAAAAATGGTGAATATAAAGATTAAAATGAGTGAATTAAGTAATTTTTTGGTTTTTCATTTTTCGAAAACTCAATCTTGTTGAAGTTCTAAATTCTAGATCCGTTGTATAATTCCAAATTTAATGAAATATGTGTTTGGACATTCAGGAGTGTGTTCCCTCAGGGTCAAAAGGTCATCAAATTGTGAAGGGAAAATATAAGCTCTACAGGGCTCGACAGGGAAAAGTGCTCAGGAACCAAGCTAACAACTGAGTAAGTGGGAGCCAGCACAAGGCTCAAGTAGCAAGCAGGATAATGCAATGAAATCACAACTCGACATAAAATGGAAGTCCTTTTTTGTAAAGTTAGTCTCCTCATGCGAAAAAGTGTAAAACAATGAGAGAATAAATCTTTTAGTCACGTATGACTCAAGTATGCCTTTTTCGTAATTAACCCACAAAGGTCCGGAAAAGGGGTAAACTTATACTTAAGTGAATGTCGCTTCAAATCCTTTAATGAGTCTGAAATGACAAGTATACTCGGCAATATTGTTTGATTTGAAAAAGTCTAACAAGGGCTTAAAATAGACTTTATAAAAATCTTTTTCATAAAGGTTTAACGAGCCCGAAAAAGTAAACTTGTGACCTCCTTACTGTTTTTAACGAGCTCAAAGGAGAGATGGAAGAATGCTCATAATGAGAGTAGACAAGTTTTAGGCACATGCGAGAGTAGTTCCAAGCACATGGGACAAAGCTGTGCATAATGCAAGGAACATGAGCAAGATAAGGACACTTAGGGGGTGTCTGCGAATTCAGATAGTAATAGGTTCAAGTGCATGATAACAAAGGGGAGGCATAAACCTATATGCAAGGTTCCGAATATTCCTGCCATGACCGAAGCAAATGTCGAAAAGGACCAGTAAACAAGTATGAGCTTAGCTAAGAATCCTGTCTCCAAGAAACATAAGTACCAAGATCATCTCTAAAATGCACGTAAAGAAAAATCTGATACAGGTCACTGTGGTAGAAAAATTTTCAACTTCAATATTATCACCCTTAGACATAATGCAGGGAGAGCTAACCACTGAAGTTTCCATAGTACCAACACCCGAGGGACCAAAATGATCAACTTCAGAACTAAGAGCAAAGTTGAAGGACATGGAGGAATCTGCAGTGGCAAATTCATCATCACGGGGGTTGGAAATTCTAGAAGTAGAATCGAACTCATCAGGATCACCAATTTGCGGATCTATAGGAGAGTCTACAGACTCATCACTAGGGAGATCAAACTTTAATGTCAAACCGGGGCTAGGAAAAACTATGTCTGGATCAAAATCCAAATCCATGGCAGGTTGTACTTGAGGCTTATCTCGTTCAATAAGATCAAGGGTAGGAAGGAAATAAAATTGATGATGAGAATCCTCCCAAGGCTTGTCATTACCATTTATGGCCTCGATAAAAATTTTATCTGAAGGTAGAATACCATAGAGGCAATCATGTGAACAAGATGGGTCGACTGCACACGTGGCAAACATAATGGGATCTTCCTCCACTATCCATGAAGAAGAGAGATCTGGCTCTGAAGTGGCTTGTTGAATATCTTGGTAATCAAGCACAGCTACAGATAGTGGCATACACATCCCGACATGCGCAATGTCTCCAGACGTAGAACTCGTAGATGGTAAAGTCCATGGAACGTCAAAATATGAAGTCTGGAATGGTCCATTATGCAAAGGAGGAGACGCATCGTCGGAAATGATTTCAATAAAATTCACAGGTGCAGGAAAATCATAAGTTCCCATCAATGAAGGGTACATATTAACACCCAAGTTCCCAATTGCCGGCTGAGAATCAGTAAATTGTGGGACTACGGATCCCGTGGATGCTGTGGAAGGGGGATGAATGAAATCCAACTGATCGATGGTCATAATCTTGCCTTCATGAGGAAAGCAGATAACTCTGAATACAGTAGATGAGACAGCCTTCATAGCGTACATCCAATTCCAACACAATAAAAGGTTGTAGTCGATTGGCGCATCAACCACCTCGACCTCAACAGGCACAGATTTACCTCCCAAGCAGACAACAAGGGAAGGGATAATTCTATGCGGCTTAAATGACTGACCGTCGAATGTAGTGAGCATGGTTCTAGATGTGAGTAGAGGAGGAGAGCCAAGATCTTTCCAACAAGTTAATGACATTACTGGTGCAGAGGAACCTTCGCCAACCATAGTACATTTGACAAAACTCTAAAGGCACACCACCTGGATTTGAAAAGCCACGTGGTAAGGTAAGAAAGTTTGAACATCAGTAGTATCAAACTTGATAACACTGGTATTTCCCCCATCCTGAACTCCTAACGCACTCAAAAGGGCATGCTTCTGAGAAGGACAGGCTTGCAAAACTTCAAGAGCCGACATGGCACATGGATTTTGGCCAAAATATTCTACAATGGAGTAGTTCTAGGCAGCTCGGGTATTAGGATTATGCGTAGAGCGCTTGAGAACACCTTTCGATATCCGTGGCATGTTAGAGGGCTTCTCGATATGCAAGGAATTGTCAGGAGGAGGGGCAGGCTCACTCCCCATATTAGTTTGTGGTGCACCGTAATCGCGTTGACGAGTAGCAACACTAACCTCTGATTGAACCATGTTCACACATCCATAACCACTAGTATTGGAAGAAGACGTTGCTGTCTCAATAGGTCCATAACCAGTGGTGGGAGCATGCGAAGCCATGTTTTGATGATGAGGAAGGGGATCCTTTAACACAGTGTGGCTCTCTGCCAAATGCTTCGATGCTTCTTCAATTCGAGGACATAAATGAGTAAGATGGTCTTCCCCATAGAGCTTGCAAGGAAACTTCACCTTACCCCTAGGTTTACAGTCCTCACTAGCATTTCTGCCTTCCCGACGAGGGTTGGAATTCTCTTTACAAGGAGTATTGCGATTATTGTTATTTTTATTCCCATTGTCCCCACCCCTATGATTGTTTCTCCCCTTTTTCTTACCACCAGGTTGTTGGTTACCTAAGCGTTTCATTGATTGCACATTGTGTACATCAGACGACGGGGTGGAAGTGGACAAGGTGTGAACCTGTCCGGGAGTAGACTGGTTTAGTGACAAATTTTGCATTTGATTAGCTACCAAGTCTATAGGGCGAGTGCTTGCGGATCCCACGATGCCATCGGCATGTGGTCCAAGAACTAACGTGGGCTCATGTCGTGTTCGCGGTGCGTCAGGAAGAATGTCATATAAAATGTCAGACTGAGAGTATAGTAGGTCTAACTGCTGGACTTTCAAGATGGCTTGTTACTCAGTCACAATGCTGGACATCGAAACATCCTTAGCAATGTATGGGAGTAGAGATTTGAGGAACCATTCCAACAGAAACTCTAGAGGAATGTTGGCTTTCACTAATCTCTTCCCTCCTCGCCACTCTTGAATGTGGTCAGAAATATGTGTGGCTTTGTTCTAACAGAAGGTAGACAACAGTTCAGTACCAATATCATAGCGAACCAGCAACTGGAAATGATCCAAGAAAACCAAAGCAATCTTGTTAAAACCCCTATGAGTGTTTCCAGGAAACTCGACGTACCACTTCGTGGCTGACCTCGTGAGGGTGCATTGAAATAGTCGCAATCTAATGGAATCGTGATTCAATGAGTTGGAGGAGCACCAAAGGTGAAATGTCGTGACATGGTCACCTGGATCCTCACCGCCTTCCCCCTCAAACTTAGGAATGTATGAAGGGATCTTGGTAGGGACCGAAGGCCAATTATGGTTGTGACACACCAGATCATTAGCGAGCTTCAAAAGATCCGGAAGGTTCAAACGTGCAAGGAACGAGAGCTGCGGTTGGAAAGCTTGATTATAAGCTCCCATAAAAGGTTGGTTGAACAGGACCGAATTATACGGTGGACCAAAAGCTTGACCATGAGGATTAAACTGTTGATAATGAGGACCTGACGGACCATAAGCTTGACCATGGCCATAGGGTTGATAACCTCCTCCGACCTGACTCGTATGAGAGTAACCAGGCATATACTTGTTTTGGGCAACATATTGGGGTGGGTTGAACTAGTGGCCAGCACCGACTGTGTTGTAGTAAGGGTTGCCACCATGAGTATGGGGCATATACATACTATTCGTAGTGGGAACCAAGTTGTAATTACCATAATGGTGAGGTATGTTCCCACCCCCAGCATTAGGATTAACATGAGCAGTCGTGTGGTGATCCAAAGCATGAGAAGTATTCCCGACCCCAATGTTGGTGTTACTAGTAGCAAGAATGGTTGCGTTCTGACCATGTAGATGAGATATATTCCCACATCGTACATTAGTATTACTAGTAGCGGTGGTGGACGCAAAAGTGTGCGGTATATTTGCACCCCCGTGGTTAGGAGGAGCATTAACGTTTGCGAAACTGGTCCTGGGTTGACGGGTAGCGATATGTGTGTTAGGTGGTGGATGGCGAGTCGTGTTTCGAATAGTGTTCTATTAGGTGGGATAACCCTAGGAGGCGGTCATCTTCCAACATTAGCATTGTTAAGAGGATTATGACAAGTCCTCATATTATGTGCGTGAGTGGAAAATGTGGTGCCCCCGACGAGGGTATTGCCCCCAGTGGGTGCAGTGTTGCTAACACCATGACTAGTGCCAGCATAACTACCAAAAGCAGTGGGAGGATCAACTATGCTGAAACCGGGCATACTATATGAGAACGGGTTAACGTTGATCGCAGGATCTTCATCTTCATCTTCAGGTAAGGTTGGCATCCCATAAAGATAATTATCCGGATTCGAAGGATTGAACAGGTCATGTTCAAGTGGATTTGGCCAAATCGAACGAGGTTGAGTCTCAGGTGGATCACCCCCCCCAGGCCTCTCGAGGTGTGGGGGTGTCTGAATTGTGTTCGAATCCACCCAATGGAATCATGGGGATTTCCTCCATGTCAAAATGTGCAGCCGTAAAAAATTCGGCTACCTATGTATCGTAAGAATCTGAAGACTCGGAGGGAGCCCTCCGGTGTCCCATAGCAACACGGCGTGAAAGTTTGACTAGTTCTAAACTAGCTAACCGACGGGATCGACGGAGAGTAGGACTTTGCACCACGATATCTCCAATGAGAATATCAAATCACAATGTCTCCTATGGCCAATTATCGATCAAAAACAGTAAATCAAAAGCACACACCTAGAGAAACTACAGCCAAGAGCAGATAAACAGAGTGGCCAAATGATCTCCCGACACTAGAGACGGTATGTATCACCTAGTAGAGGCTTGAGACTCCCAAAATATAGCCAGAGGTAACAAAATCAGTTATAGAGACACCCACACTTCACTACGTGCAAAGGGTTGTAACCCAATGCAACAAACAACTGTGTTGTCCAATCCCTATCTGACTCAGGACACAAACAGCATAACCACTGCAAGTACCCTGTGCGATACCTAGGTAAGGAAACTATGGTCACCGCAATATAACCAATGCTCAGGGGGACAGTTGCAGGTGGGATCCGTCATATGGGAAGGGTAGCTGAGCCTGAAACTCAATGAGGGTCAAATCCCCCAAGAGTCCCCAGATTCAAACAAATACTGGAAATATCTCCCACGTTCAGCCGGTATCAGAGGGATATCCCTTCAACCAACCTCCTATGACCTCATGCTTAACTCTGGTTTGAGTAGAGCTTCCTAAGAACACCGATATATACCATGGATTCCTCCACTCCCTAGTCAGACACCTAATGTTTCGTCTAGTAGTCTTGGATTGTTTACTCACAAGTATCTATTCCAAGACTCTAAACCTATGCTAGTTGGTGTACCCTATAAATAAAATTGGTCTAATCAATTTTAAGATAAAGCGTTAATTTTAGTGGCTGTGGTTACTCAAGGGATATGGTCCTGAAACAAGTGATGTGTATGACTCAATAGTATGCAACATCATCAAATCCTAGACTCATCTATCCAATAAAACAATGTCACTACCATGCAAAATCAATCCAACGATCTTGAAATAAAAATGCAATCCTTTTATATTTTCTATGCACAGGCAGAAACTAAATGAAGACAGCAAGCACTCATATAGAGATGAGGCTCTAGGAAGGCCATGGCCACAAAGGCCCATCTGGTCGAGTCTTCCCATCCTCTGTTGGCCCAGGGGATTGCAATCCACCCATCCTCTGTTGCCATCAAGCGCTAGAAACTAGTGATCATTCAAAACGAAAAAGCATAATAGAATTGTGAAATATGGCACAAAACAAAATTTTAAGGGATTTCCCTCCTCCTGTCTTGTGCGCACAATTTACAAAACATACCAATGTTTCCATACTTCGCGGCTCTTTGAAGAGCACACACCCATAGATCAACCAACCTACATAGGTTTGCCCTGATCAGCCCCACCGTGGGTGGTTTTCGAATAGAGATGAGGCGGTGGGAAGGTCATGGCCACAAAGACCCAGCGAGTCGAGTCTTCCCATCCTCTGTTGGCCCAGGGGATTGCAATCTGCCCATCCTCTATTGCCATCAAGCACTAGAAATTAGTGAACATTCAAAATGCAAAAGCATAATAGAATTGTGAAATATGGCACAAAAAAAAAATTAATGGAGGGATTTCCCTCCTACTGTCTCATGCGCACGTTTTACCAAACATACCAATGTTTCCATACTTCACAGCTCTTTGAATAGCACACACCCATGGATCAACCATCCTACAGAGGTTTTCCCTGCTCATCCTGACCGCGTGTGGGTTTTGAACATAAATGATGTTGTGGGAAGGCCATGGCCACAAAGGCCCAACGGGTTGCAGTCTGCCCATCCTATGTTGGCCCAGGGGTTTGCAATTTGCAAATCCTATGATTCTATCTAGCCCTAGAAATTAGTGAACATTCAAAAAGAAAATTCAAACCCTAATACGGTGACTGAGGAAAAACGAGTTGTGCAGGCCTCTCTTCTTCGGAGCTCCATAACCCTGAAAACACTAAGATTTCAATGGAACCCTAAGTGCATAAAAAATTTTAGTCTAGCTAGGGCTCCATAACCCTAAAAACCCTAAGACTTCAACGAAACCCTAAGTGCATAACATAATCAAGAGAGTGAATGAGCAAGAACCCAAAAGGAGATGTTTTGTGGGTTATGATTAATGAGTGAATTAGCGGCTTCATGCTCAAGCCAACTTAGCCTCAGCCTTTCATAAACCCAAGTTGTAAAATTTAAAATAGATTATGGATTATAGTTAACAAACAAAATTCAATTTATTTTCATTTGAGTTATAAGTAAAATTAGTTACTTATTAATTTGATTAATAATTATAAATATTTGAATTTTTAATTAAAACTAATAATATACTAAAATTCAAAAGTTAACTATATATAAGAAAAGTTTTATATAAATTTCATTATCAATATAATGATAACATGTTAATATAACTTTTCAATAATTAAAATATAGGAAAGATTTAAGATATAATTAGCCTATCTTACTTAAGCATCACTGTGAGAGGAAAGTGTTGTTGCACTAGGAAGCCTGGCATGGTTTTGGTGAGCTACCAAGAGGGTATTTCTGCGAGGATATTGATAAGTCTTTAGCCTAGCCTCAAGTGTTAGTATCTAAGTAGGAACCAGGATATATGCTACTCATAATGCTTGTGTAGGTGTGGAAGAAGGGTAATGTATAACGGGAGGGAGGAGGGATAAAGGGAGAGACGGGGTTTTTTTTTGGGGGGGGGGCGAGAGGGAAAGAGAATGAGATAGAGGAAGAGAGGAAGATAGAAAGGGGGGAAAAGAGCAGGGATATAGGGGGAGTGATAGGAAAGAGATAGGGAGGGGGGGAGGGAGAGGGATAAAGGGAGGGAGAGGGGGCTAGTTAGGGAAAGGCGAGGGGAGAGAGAGAGAAGGGGGGTAGGATAAATATAGAATAGGGGGAAATGGAGAGAAGGAGAAAGAGAGAGAGTGGGGTTACGGGGAAACATAGAGAAATAAAAAGATAGAGAGAGGGAGAGAGAGAGAGCAGGTGCATGGGAAGGGAGGGAGAGAGGGCAGAGAGATAGGGAAAGGGGGAAGAGCAAGAGAGGGGGGTGACTAGAAAAGGGAGAGATAGATAGAAAGAGATGGGATCTTAGAGAGAGGGAAGAGGGAGGGAGAGAGAAAGGGAGAAATAGAGGGTGTGCGATGAGGGAAAGGGAAATAGAGGGGGTGGTTAGGGGCAAAGGGGTATAGAGAGAGAGTGTTGGGGGGGGATGAGAGAGAGGGAGGGTTATAAGAGAAATACATAGGGGAGAGAGAGAGAGAGAGAGATGGGGGGGGACATCGGTGGAATACATAGGGAGAAAGAGAGAGGAGGGGAGTTTAGTTAGCTAGAGGGTGGGGGAGAGAGAGAGGGTGAGAAGGGAAGGAGGGAGAGGGGGGAGTTATTTTAATTGGGGAAGAAAGAGAGAGGGGGTGACAGGGGCAAGCGATAAAAAGAGAAGGGGGAGCGAGAGAGAAAGAGAAAAAGAGAGGGGGGTTAGAGAGAGAGGAGGGGTAGTTAAAGAAAGGGAGAAATAAAGAGGTGTGTAGGGGGTCAAACATTACCAGAGTAATTGAACCTGGGTCAGTGGTGAACAATATGGTACTTAAACCAATTGAATTATCCCTCGTTCCTAAAAGTTCCATGAGATTTTGATAATCATATAAGTATGTATTTTTCTTGTTTTTATGAGACAAACCCTCAAGAGGCCTTTTGTTTTTAGTGGAGGCAAAATTCTTAGCCTTGGATGGATAAACGAATCATTTAGAGCTCGAGATTGAGGTCTCCTCCTCTAACCATGTGTAAGGCCCCAAGGCCACAAGACCTAGATACATAGTTCCATAGATACCCCTCTAAAGTAATTAATGGTGGTTTTAGGTAGTGCTCATGGCTATATATGCCTCAATGATTTCTTTGGGCCAAAAACATGGTCTTCTTCCATGGAACATAATTTCTAAGGGTTTAATACATGTACATACTACTTAACACCACCTAACGGTAACAACATCCTCAATCATAGGCCAATTATTCAATTTGGAGGTTGTGTATGGTTGGTGGAGGCAAACTTCTTACCCCTAGATGGCTACAAGCTTCCTTTAAGGTCATAGAACAATGGATCCCGTTATCAAACTACTTTACTCACAAGAAAGCAAAGTTGGTCACTTGATTGACATACCCCAATTGGTGCTAAACCCTATCTAGAGAAACAACTGGGTTAGGGATGCTTAGGTACCAACAATATTGGATAGATTTCTCATTTTTTATTATATTTGGATACCTTTATGAAGTAATGCATGGTGATTTGAGGCATTTTTCATGGCTCTCAATGTCTCAATGGTCTCAAGGCCCTAGGATAGGTACATAATGCTCAAAACCACCTAATGGAACATATATCATCAATCATAGGCCAATGATTCCCTTACAAGACCATGTGTTATCGGTAGAGGCATTCTTAGCCTTGGATGGCTAGAATATTCCCTTAGGGACCGAGGTTTAGGTCTCCTCCATTGACCATGTCCAAGTCTCCAAGACTACAAGACCTAGATATATATCACCATTGATACCAATGTTGATTCATTTGTTGTTCTTTGAGGCATTATTCATGGATATAGATGCCTCAATGGTTTATCTATGCCCAAAGGCATGATCTTATTCCCTAAAATATATTTCCCAAGACCAGGACAACTACATAATTCTAGAAAAAACCTAATGGAACCCACATTCTCAATCATATGTTAATGGCACCCTCAGTAGGCCATGTCTGGTTGATGGAGGAAACATACTTAACCCTATATGGATAGAATATTATTTTAGGGTTGGAGGTTCAAGTATCCTCAAATACGCATGTCCAAGGCCCCAAGGCCATAACATCTAGATACATAGTGCCATAGATATCTCTACAAAGCCATGCATGGTGCTTCAAGGTGGTTTTCATGGCTCTAGATTCCTCAACTATTTCTTTAGGGCCAAAGGCATGGTATTATTCCGTAAAACACCATTCCCAAGGAAATAAGGCACCTACATATTTCTCAAAATCACCTAATGTAACTAATATCCTCAACCATGGCCAATGATACACTCAGGATGCCATTTGTGGTTAGTGGAGGAAACCTCATTAGCCCTAGATGGCTAGAAGATTCCCTTAGGGCATGAGGTTCAAGTATCCTCCACTATCCATGTCCAAGGTCCCAAGGTAAGAAACCTACATACATAATGCCATGGATATCCCTACAAAGTCATACATGATGCCTTGAGGAATTTTTCATGGCTCTGAATGCCTCAACAATTTATTGAGGGCCAAACACATGGTGTTTTCCCATAAAATATAATTCCAAACACCGCAAGACACATATACACTCCTCAACACCACCTAATGGAACTGGCATAATCAATCATAAGCCAATGATACCCTCAGGAGTCCATGTGTTGATTGTGGAGGAAACATTCTTAGCCATGGATGGATAGAAGACTCCTCTAGGGCTTGAGGTTTAGGTCTTCTCACTTGACCATGTCCAATAGCCCAATTCCCCAATCTTTGATACATAGTTCCATGGATACCCTTCGAAGTTATGTGTGTTGCTTCATGGCATTATTTAATGGGTTTGGATAGGGTTAAAGGCATGGATTCTTCAATGGAATATCATTGTCAATGCATTGAGACATGTAAATATTGCCCAAAACCACCTAATGGAATTGTCATCTCTAATCATAGGATAATGGTACCCTTAGGATTCCATTTGTGGTTGGTGGAGGAAACCTTCTTAGCCACAAATATCTAGAAGCTTCCTTTAGGTCACTAATTTTTGTTATTCTCCACTCCCCATGTTGAAGCTCGCAAGGCCACAAGACCTAGATACATAGTGCCTTGGATACCCATCTGAAGTCATCCATGCCATTGCTCATGGCTCTAGATGCCTAAATAATTTCTTTAGGGATAAATGCATGGTATTGTTCTGTACAACACCATTCTGAAGGCCCTAAGACACATACATACTACTCAAAACCACCTAGTGGCATAGACATCATAAATCATAGGTCAATGATACCCTCATAAGGACATGTATGGTTGTGGGAGGAAACCTTCTTAGCCTTGGATGGATAGAATATTCCTCTAAGGATTGATCTTTAGGTCTCCTCCCATGACCATGTCGATGCCCCCAAGTCCCAAACACTTGGATAAATAGTGCCACGATTATCCCTACAAAGTCATGTGTGGTGCCTTGAGGGTTTTTTTCACGGCTTTGGATGCCTCAATGGTTTCTTTAGCGCCAAAGGCATGATCTTTATCACTAGAGTGTCATTCCCAAGGGCTTCAGACATGTACACATTTCTCAAAACCACCTAATGGCATCACCATACTTAGTCATAGGACAATGAGAACCTTAGGAGGCCATGTGTGGTTGGTGTATGAAATTTATTTAGGGACCAAGGTTCGAGTCTCTTCCATTGACATTGTAAAAGGGACAAATACCCAAATACCTAGATACAAAGCACCATGAATATTGTTGCAAAGTTATGCATGGTGCTTTGAGGAATTGTTCATGGCTCTAGATGTCTCAATGGTTTTTTTAGGTAAAAATTCATGGTATTGATTCGTAGAGCATCATTTCCAAGTCCCTAAGACATGTACATACTTCCCAAGACCATTTAAAGACACTAATATCCTCAATCATAGGCCAATGATACCCTCAAGAGGACATGTGTGGTTGGTGGAGGCAATCTTCTTAGCCTTCGATGTCTATAATATTATTTTTGGTCCAAAGGTTTAAGTCTCTTCTCATGACCATTTCTAATGCCCCAAGGCCCCAAGACACAGATACAAAGTTCCATGAATATCTCTATGAGGTCATGCATGGATCTTAGAGGCATTTTTCATGGCAATGGATGACTTAAGTTTTTCTTTAGGACCAAAGGCATGGTATTCTTCCATAGAACATCATTCCCAAGGCATTGAGACACATAGATACTACTAAAAAACACCTAATAGCATTCGCATGACCAATAATAGGAAATCAATACCCTTAGGAGTCCATGTGTTGTCACTTAAGGCTACTGTCTCATCCCTATATGTATAAAAGATTCCTTGAAGGCTTGAGGTTCAAGTCTACACCCTTGACCATGTCCATGGCTCTATGTCCCCAAGACATGGAGACATAGAAGCATGGATACCCCTATGAAGTCATGTATGGTGCTTTCAGGCATTGTTCATGGCTTTGGATGTTTTAATGGTTTCTTTAGGGCTAAATGCATTGTATTCTTCTAGATAATGTCATTCACAAGGCCCCAAGACATGTGGGTACTACTCAAAACCACCTAATGGTAATGGAACCCTCAATCATAGGTCAATGCTACCCTTAGGAGGTTATCTATGGTTGGTGGAGGGAAATTTCTTATCCCTTGATGGCTAGAATATCTGTTTAGAGTCCAAGGTTTAGGTCTCCTCCACTAACAATGTTGAAGTCCCTAAGGCCCCATGACATAGATACAAAGTACCATAGATACCCCTATGAAGTCATGCATGGTGCTTGGATTCATTGTTCATGGATTTTGATGCCTCAATGAGTTTGTTAGGTTCAAAGGCATCGTAGTCTTATTTAGAACATCATTCTGAATTCCCTAAGGCATGCACGTATTGATCAAACCCATTTATTGGCACCAACATCCTCAATCACAGGCTAATGTTATTCTCAAGAGGCATTGTGTATTTGGTGGAGGAAACCTTCTTAGCTTTGGATTCTCAATCCTTTAGGTACTATGAATTAGGTCTCCTGAATTGACCATGTCTAAGGAACTCATTTCACAAGCCCTTCATACATAGCACAATGGATACCCCTACGAAGTCATGCATGGTGGTTCGAGGCATTGCTCATGGGAATGTATGCCTTGATGTATTGTTTAGCCCCAAAGACATGGTATTCCTCCCTAGAATGTCATTCCCAACGTACTAGGACACCTACATACAGATCTTTCTTTCTTCGCATCACTCCATTTGAGGCCTCGAGATCCATCCCACTATGCAAAAACCCTTGATTGTGCCCATATCCAACTTTTATCACAAATATCCACTTTAACGGGTTTAATTTATGGTTCATGGTCTTAATAATCGTTCATTATGTCAATAATATTATGTTAGGGCATAGTTCTATCAATTTCTTCCTCAACCATGGTCCAAGACCAATCCTTAGTGCATAAAACTGCATATTGCCACCCATGTCCCACTTTAAGGATAACGATCTCTTACATAGTTCATGTTCTCCTATGTGACATTTTGAGACATTGCTCTCAGCTCAAGCTTCCTAAAACCTTCCTTTAGATCCTAAGTCTTGTGATTCCTCCCACAACTATGTCCAAGGTTCTAAGACACATATCTAGTGTCACAAGTTATATCAATACTCAAACTCGAATGGTAGTGTTGGGAGTTCATGAGTGTGTTGCAAAGCCTCCCTTAGGGATTAAGACCCATGTTTCCTCCTATGACATTATAGAAAACCATGAGATCCATTTATACTAGGAAAAACCTCGTAAGGGTTTGATGTCCTCACTTAGGGGTAAATAATACCCCTAGGAGGCCATGTATAGTGGTTCGAGGTGTTTCTTTTGGTATTGGATGCCAAAGATATCTTATTATGGTTTAAGGGTTGCGTTTCCTCGCTCAAACATGACAAGGGACTTGAAACCCATATATAGTGCATAAAATCCATTAGTGACATTTATACCCACAATATTAGGCCAAGGATACCCTCAATAGGTCTTATGTGGTTTTTCAAGGTATACTTGCTAATATAATATTCCTGGAGGTTTCCCCTAATTTCAAAGGCCTGGGTTTGCTCTCGTAATCATGCCTGTGCCTTGAAGAAATATACCTAGTTCCATTTCCTCTAATTCTCCCCTATATCCCTATTATAAGGCCATGGATCTCCTCAAAAAATAATTTGTGTTGGTTTAACACATCGTTATTATCGCTACATGCCTAGAAGCTTCATTTATCCAAAGGACTAGGTTTCTTGTCTTAACTAGGTCAAGGGAAAGTAGACCTATCACTATTGGTCAAAACCTTATAATGGCATCAATTGAACCCACACATAGAGGCTAAGAATACTCTTACGAACACATGTGTAATGATCATCCTTCTTGGTCCTAGATTCCTAAAACCTTTTTTTAGTGTCCAAGGTAATGGTTTCCCCCTTCAATCATGTCCAAGAGAAATTTAATAAGATCAATAAAGGTATAATAATCAAATTTCAATTCAAATAACTTTTATTACTATTTTATAACAATAATAAATTAAAAATGATTGACTTTAATTATGTGTCAATATTAAAAATCATATGAATTTGTTTGCTTAAATAATATTGAAAAGGAATGATTGAATATAGTTAGTTACAAAATAATGAATTATGAACTTGTTCTTCTTGTGGCGCAAAGTCTCACAAATGAATCATATGAATTTATTTGTTTAAATAACATACACATAAATAATTGAATTTGTTGTGATTGCGATGTAAAAATTCATATATTAGTCTTGAGCATTTATTTGAATGAAAAAAAAATGAATTAAGTTATTTACAAAATAATTATTTCAGAAGTTGTTGTGTTTATGGTGTGAATTAGCATAATTAAATCATATTTGTACATGTCCATGCAACAAATAAGCACTTAACAACACTATATGGCACTTGCCAACATGGTATTTCTCTAGCCTTAGGATTCCTTTAGCCTAAGGTCATTCTTGGTGCTGAAAACTTAATAATTACACTATCCATCAAGAAATTTAATAAGATTAAAAAAAATTATCAATTGAATTTGAATAATTTTTATTACTACTTTATAATAATAATAAATTGAAAATTGTTGTTTTTATTATTTTCCATTATTTGTTTAAATAGTATAAAAAAAAATTAATCTTGATCATTTATTTGAATGAATAAACATAAGATAAATAATTTAATTGAGATATTTACAAAATAATTATTTGTGAAGTTGTAGTGTTTATGGTGCAAATCCTCATAATTAAATCCTACGTGTATATGTTCATGTGGAAAATAATAAATCATCACTACTTTATGGTAATTGCCAACAAGGCATTTCTCTTAACATAAAAAAGAAAAGCTCAATTTCCAATAATATTAATAAACAATATTAACACCATATTAACACCACAACATATAAGTGGTGCTAATACCACCACATTAATACCACAAAATATAAGTGGTGCTAATACCGCCCCATTAACACCACAAAACTATAAGTGGTGCTACTAGCACCACTTTAACACCACAAAACATAAATGATGCTAACTTGTGGTGCTAAAAGATGGATTTTCTTGTTATGACGGTACCTAATCTATCATTCTACTAGGGTATTGTAATGCGATATGTAGATCCTCATGAGGCTTGCATCATACTATTCAAGCAACTCTGACGTCACTCTACCTGTACAGTTAATGGAAAGACTCATTTATCAAAGTTTAGTACTGATTACTCCTAACCTATACACATGAACCTCATGTGGTCTTCAGCTACATACATACATTAAAATCATAGTAAACCAGTACTCAGCTACAGACAGTGGCATACACATCCTGACATGCGCAATGTCTCGAGACGTAGAACTCGTAGATGGTAAAGTCCATGGAACGTCAAAATATGAAGTCTGGAACGGTCCATTATGCAAAGGAGGAGACGCATCGTCAGAAATGGTTTCATTAAAATTCACAGGTGCAAGAAAATCATAAGTTCCCATCAATGAAGGGTACATACTAACACCCATGTTCCTAGTTTCCAACTTAGAATCAGTAAATTGTGGGACTACAGATCCCGTGGATGCTGTGGAAGGAGGATGAACGAAATCCAACTGATCGATGGTCACAATCTTGCCTTCATGAGGAAAGCAGATAACTCTGAATACAGTAGATGCGATAGCCTTCATAGCGTACATCCAATTCCAACACAATAAAAGGTTGTAGTCGATGGGCGCATCAACCACCTTGACTTCAATAGGCACAGATTTGCCTCCCAAGCAGACAACAAGGGAAGGGATAATTCTATGCGGCTTAAATGACCGACCGTCAAATGTAGTGAGCGTGGTTCTAGATGCGAGTAGAGGAGGAGAGCCAAGAGCTTTCCAACAAGTTAACGACATTACTGATATAGAGGCACCTTCGTCAACCATAGTACGTTTGAAAAAACTCTAAAGGCACACCACCTAGATTTGAAAAGCCACGTGGTAAGGTAAGCAAGGTTGAACATCAGTAGTATCGAACTTGATAACACTAGGATTTCCCCCATCCTGAACTCCTAACGCACTCAAAAGGGCATGCTTCTGAGAAGGACAGGCTTGCAAAACTTCAAGAGCCGACATGGCACATGGATTTTGGCCCAAGTATTCTACAATGGAGTAGTTCTAGGTGGCTCGGGTATTAGGATTATGCGTAGAGCACTTGAGAACACCTTTCGGTATCCATGGCATGTTAGAGGGCTTCTCGATATACAAGGAATTGTCAGGAGGAGGGGGAGGCTCACTCCCCATATTAGTTTGTGGTGCACCGTAATCGCGTTGACGAGTAGCAACAGTAACCTCTGATTGAACCATGTTCACACATCCATAACCACTAGTATTGGAAGAAGACGTTGTCGTCTCAGTAGGTCCATAACAAGTGGTGGGAGCATGCGAAGCCATGTTTTGATGATGAGGAAGGAAATCCATTAACACAGCGTGGCTCTGTGCCAAATGCTTCGATGCTTCTTCGATTTGAGGACATAAATGAGTAAGATGGTATTCCCCATAGAGCTTGCAAGGAAACTTCACCTTACCCCTAGGTTTACAGTCCTCACCAGCATTTTTGCCTTCCCGAGGAGGGTTGGAATTCTCTTTACAAGGAGTATTGCGATTATTGTTATTGTTATTCCCATTGTCCCCACCCCTACGATTGTTTCTCCCCTTTTTCTTACCACCAGGTTGCTGGTTACCTGACGGTTTCGTTGATTGCACATTGTGTACATCAGACAGCGGGGTGGAAGTGGACAAGGTGTGAACCTGTCTGGGAGTAGACTAGTTTAGTGACAAATTTTGCATTTGATTAGCTACCAATTCTATAGGGCGAGTGCTTGCGGATCCCACGATGCCATCGGCATGTGGTCCATGAACTAATGTGGGCTCATGTCGTGTTCTCGGTGCGTCAGGAATAATGTCAGACTGAGAGTATAGTAGGTCTAACTGCTAGACTTTCAAGATGGCTTGTTCCTCAGTCACAATGCCAGACATCGAAACATCCTTAGCAATGTATGGGTGTAGAGATTTGGGGAACCATTCCAACAGAAACTCAGGAAGAATGTTGGCTTTCACTAATCTCTTCCGTCGTCGCCACTCTTGAACGTGGTCAGAAATATGCGTGGCTTTGTTCTAACAGAAGGTAGACAATAGTTCAGTACCAATATCATAGCGAACCAGCAACTGGAAATGATCCAATAAAACCAAAGCAATCTTGTTAAAACCCCTATGAGTGTTTCCAGGCAACTCGACGTACCACTTCGTGGCTGCCCTCGTGAGGGTGCATTGAAATAGTTGCAATATAACGGAATCATGATTCAATGAGTTGGAGGAGCACCAAAGGTGAAATGTCGTGACATGGTCACCTGTATCCTCACCACCTTTCCCCTCAAACTTAGGAATGTATGAAGGGAGATTGGTAGGGACCGAAGGCCAATTAGGGTCGTGACACACCAGATCATTAGCGAGCTTCGAAAGATCTGAAAGGTTCAAACATGCAAGGAACGGGAGCTGCAGTTGGAAATCTTGATTATAATCTCCCATAAAAGGTTGGTTGAATGGAACCGAATTATATGGTGGACCAAAAGCTTGACCATGAGGATTAAAATGTTGATAATGAGGACCTGACGGACCATAAGCTTGACCATGGCCATAGGGTTGATAACCTCCTCCGACCTGACTCATATGAGAGTAAGCAGGCATATACTTGTTTTGGGCGCCATATTGGGGTGGGTTGAACTGGTGGCCAGCACCGACTGTGTTGTAGTAAGGGTTGCCACCATGAGTATGGGGCATATACGTACTATTCGTAGTGGGAACCGAGTTGTAATTACCATAATGGTGAGGTATGTTCCCACCCCCAGCATTAGGATTAACATGAGCAGTCATGTGGTGATCCAAAGCATGAGAAGTATTCCCGCCCCCAATGTTGGTGTTACTAGTAGCAGGAATGGTGGTGTTCTGACCATGTAGATGAGATATATTCCCACATCGTACATTAGTATTACTAGTAGCGGTGGTGGACGCAAAAGTGTGCAGTATATTTACACCCCCATGGTTAGGAGGAGCATTAACGTTTGCGAAAGTGGTCCCGGGTTGATGGGTAGCGATATGTGTGTTAGGTGGTGGATGGCGAGTCGTGTTTCGAACAATGTTCCTACCAGGTGGGATAACCCTAGGAGGCGGTCATCTTCCAACATTAGCATTGTTAAGAGGATTATGACAAGTCCTCATATTATGTGTGTGAGTGGAAAATGTGGTGCCCTCGACGAGGGTATTGCCCCCAGTGGGTGCAGTGTTGCTAACACCATGACTAGTGCCAGCATAACAACCAAAAGCAGTGGGAGGATCAACTATGCTGAAACTGGGCATACTATATGAGAACGGGTTAACGTTGATCGCAGGATCTTTGTCTTCATCTTCAGGTAAGGTTGGCATCCCATAAAGATAATTATCCGGATTCGAAGGATTGAACGGGTCGTGTTCAAGTGGATTTGGCCAAATCAAACGAGGTTGAGTCTCAGGTGGATCACCCCCCCAGGCCTCTCGAGGTGTGGGGGTGTCTGAATTGTGTTCGACTCCACCCGATGGAATCGTGGGGATTTCCTCTGTGTCGAAATGTGCAGCTGTCAAAAATTTGGCTGCGTATGCATCGTAGGAATCTGAAGACTCGGAGGGAGCCCTCCGGTGTCCCCGAGCAACACGGCGTGAAAGTTCAACTGGTTCTAAACCAGCTAACCGACGGTATTGGCAGAGAGTAGGACTCTGCACCACGATATCTCCGAAGAGAATATCAAATCACAACGTCTCCTATGGCCAATTATCGATCAAAAACAGTAAATCAAAAGCACACACCTAGAGAAACTACAGCCAAGAGTAGATAAACAGAGTGGCTAAATGATCTCCCGACACTAGAGACTGTATGTATCACCTAGTAGAGGCTTGAGACTCCCAAACTATAGCCGGAGGTAATATAATCAGTTATAGAGACATCCACACTTCACTGCATGCAAAGGGTTGTAACCCAAGGCAACAAACAACTGTGTTGTCCAATTCCTATCTGACTCAGGACACAAACAGCATAACCACTGCAAGTACCCTGTGCGATACCTAGGTAAGGAAACTATGGTCACTGCAATATAACCAATTCTCAGGGGGATAGTTGTAGGTGGGATCTGTCGTATGGGAACGGTAGCTGAGCTCGAAACTCAATGAGGGTCAAATCCCCCAAGAGTCCCCAGATTTGAACAAATCCTGGAAATATCTCCCACATTCAGCCAGTATCAGAGGGATATCCCTTCAACCAACCTCCCGTGACCTCGTGCTTAACTCTGGTTTGAGTAGAGCTTCCTAAGAACACCGATATATACCATGGATTCCTCCACTCCCTGGTCAGACACCTAATGTTTCATCTAGTAGTCTTGGATTGTTTACTCACAAGGATCTATTCCAAGACTCCAAACCTATGCTAGTTGGTGTACCCTAAAAATAAAATTGGTCTAATCAATTATAAGATTAAGCGTTAATTTTAGTGGATGTGGTTACTCAAAGGATATGGTCCTGAAACTAGTGATGTGTATGACTTAGTAGTATGCAAAATCATCAAATATTAGACTCATCTATCCAATAAAACAATGTCACTACCATGCAAAATCAATCCAACGATTTTGAAATAAAAATGCAATCCTTTTATATTTTCTATGCACAGGCAAAACCTAAATGAAGACAGCAAGCACTCAAATAGAGATGAGGCTCTAGGAAGGCCATGGCCACAAAGGCCCAGCGGGTCGAGTCTTCCCATCCTCTGTTGGCCCAGGGGATTGCAATCTACCCATCCTCTGTTGCCATCAAGTGCTAGAAATTAGTGATCATTCAAAATGAAAAATAATAATAGAATTGTGAAATATGGCACAAAACAAAATTTTAATGAAGGGATTTCCCTCCTCCTATCTTCTGCACACAATTTACCAAACATACCAATGTTTCCATACTTCACGGCTCTTTGAAGAGCACACACCCACACATCAACCAACCTACATAGGTTTGCCCTGATCAGCCCCACCGCGGGTGGTTTTTGAATAGAGATGAGGCAGTGGGAAGGTCATGGCCACAAAGACCCAGCGAGTCGAGTCTTCCCATCCTCTGTTGGCCCAGGGGATTGCAATCCTCCCATCCTCTGTTGCCATCAAGCGCTATAAATTAGTGAACATTCAAAATGCAAAAGCATAATAGAATTGTGAAATATGGCACAAAAAAAAAAATTAATGGAGGGATTTCCCTCCTACTGTCTCGTGCGCACGTTTTACCAAACATACCAACATTTCCATACTTCGCAGCTCTTTGCACAGCACACAACCATGGATCAACCATCCTACAGAGGTTTTCCCTGCTCATCCTGACCGCGTGTGGGTTTTGAACATAAATGAGGCCGTGGGAAGGCCATGGCCACAAAGGCCCAACGGGTTGCAGTCTGCCCATCCTATGTTGGCCCAGGGGTTTGCAATTTGCCCATCCTATGATTCTATCTAGCCCTAGAAATTAGTGAACATTCAAAAAGAAAATTCAAACCCTAATACGGTGACTGAGGAAAAACAAGTTGTGCAGGCCTCTCTTCTTCGGAGCTCTGTAACCCTAAAAACACTAAGATTTCAATGGAACCCTAAGTGCATAACAAAGTTTAGTCTAGCTAGGGCTCCATAACCCTGAAAACCCTAAGACTTCAACGAAACCCTAAGTGCATAACAAATTTTAATCGAGCGAGTGAATGAGCAAGAACCCAAAAGGAGATGTTTTGTGGGTTATGATTAATTTAATTAGTTTAATTTTAGGGAAGAGTATGTGGGCTTCATGCTCAAGCTAGCGGCTTCATGCTCAAGCCAGCTTAGCCTCAGCCTTTCATAAACCCAAGTTGTAAAATTTAAAATAGATTATGGATTATAGTTAACAAACAAAATTCAATTTATTTTCATTTTAGTTATACGTAAAATTAGTTACTTATTAATTTGATTAATAATTATAAATATTTGAATTTTTAATTAAAACTAATAATATACTAAAATTCAAAAGTTAACTATATATAAGAAAAGTTTTATATAAATTTCATTATCAATATAATGATAACATGTTAATATAACTTTTCAATAATTAATATATAGGAAAGATTTAAGATATAATTAGCCTATCTTACTTAAGCATCAATGTGAGAGGAAAGTGTTGTTGCACTAGGAAGCCTGGCATGGTTTTGGTGAGCTACCAAGAGGGTATTTTTGCGAGGATATTGATAAGTCTTTAGCCTAGCCTCAAGTGTTAGTATCTAAGTAGGAACCAGGATAGATGCTACTCATAATTCTTGTGTAGGTGTGGAAGAAGGGTAATGTATAACGAGAGGGAGGAGGGAGAAAGGGAGAGACGGGGTTTGGGGGGGGGGGCGCGAGAGGGAAAGAGAATGAGATAGAGGAAGAGAGGAAGATATAAAGGGGGGAAAAGAGCAGGGATATAGGGGGAGTGATAGGAAAGATATAGGGAGGGGGCGGAGGGAGAGGGGTAAAGGGAGGGAGAGGGGGTTGGTTAGGAAAAGGCGAGGGGAGAGAGAGAGAAGTGGGGTAGGAGAAATATAGAATAGGGGGGAATGGAGAGAAGGAGAAAGAGAGAGAGTGGGGTTACGGGGAAACATAGAGAAATAAAAAGATAGAGAGAGGGAGAGAGAGAGCAGGTGCATGGGAAGGGAGGGAGAGAGGGCAGAGAGATAGGGAAAGGGGGAAAAGCAAGAGAGGGGGGTGACTAGAAAAGGGAGAGATAGATAGAAAGAGAGGGGATCTTAGAGAGAGGGAAGAGGGAGGGAGAGAGAAAGGGAGAAATAGAGGGGGTGCGATGAGGGAAAGGGCAATAGAGGGGGTGGTTAGGGGAAAAGGGGTATAGAGAGAGAGTGTTGGAGGGGATGAGAGAGAGGGAGGGTTATAAGAGAAATACATAGGGGAGAGAAAGAGAGAGAGATGGGGGGGATATCGGTGGAATACATAGGGAGAAAGAGAGAGGAGGGGAGTTTAGTTAGCGAGAGGGTGGGGGAGAGAGAGAGGGTGAGAAGGGAAGGAGGGAGAGGGGGAAGTTATTTTAATTGGGGAAGAAAGAGAGAGGGGGTGACGGGGGCAAGCGATAGAAAGAGAAAGGGGAGCAAGAGAGAAAGAGAAAAACAGAGGGGGGTTGGAGAGAGAGGAGGGGTAGTTAAACAAAGGGAGAAATAAAGAGGTGTGTAGGGGGTCAAACATTACCAGAGTAATTGAACCTGGGTCAGTGTTGAACAATATGGTACTTAAACCAATTGAATTATCCCTCGTTCCTAAAAGTTCCATGAGATTTTGATAATCATATAAGTATGTATTTTTCTTGTTTTTATGAGACAAACCCTCAAGAGGCCTTTTGTTTTTAGTGGAGGCAAAATTCTTAGCCTTAGATGGATAAACGAATCATTTAGAGCTCGAGATTGAGGTCTCCTCCTCTAACCATGTGTAAGGCCCCAAGGCCACAAGACCTAGATACATAGTTCCATAGATACCCCTCTAAAGTAATTAATGGTGGTTTTAGGTAGTGCTCATGGCTATATATGCCTCAACGATTTCTTAGGGCCAAAAACATGGTCTTCTTCCATGGAACATAATTTCTAAGGGTTTAATACATGTACATACTACTTAACAGCACCTAACGGTAACAACATCCTCAATCATAGGCCAATTATTCAATTTGGAGGTTGTGTATGGTTGGTGGAGGCAAACTTCTTACCCCTATATGGCTACAAGCTTCCTTTAAGGTCATAGAACAATGGATCTCGTTATCAAACTACTTTCCTCACAAGAAATCAAAGTTGGTCACTTGATTGACATACCCCAATTGGTGCTAAACCCTATCTAGAGAAACAACTGGGTTAGGGATGCTTAGGTAACAACAATATTGGATAGATTTCTCATTTTTTATTATATTTGGATACCTTTATGAAGTAATGCATGGTGATTTGAGGCATTTTTCATGGCTCTCAATGGTCTCAAGGCCCTAGGATAGGTACATGATGCTCAAAACTACCTAATGGAAGATATATCATCAATAATAGGCCAATGATTCCCTTACAATCCCATGTGTTATCAGTAGAGGCATTCTTAGCCTTGGATGGCTAGATTATTCCCTTAGGCACTGAGGTTTAGGTCTCCTCCATTGACCATGTCCAAATCTCCAAGACTACAAGACCTAGATATATATCACCATTGATACCAATGTTGATTCATTTGTTGTTCTTTGAGGCATTATTCATGGATCTAGATGCCTCAATGGTTTCTCTATGCCCAAAGGCATGATCTTATTCCCTAAAATATATTTCCCAAGACCAGGAAACCTACATAATTCTAGAAAAAACCTAATGGAACCCACATTCTCAATCATATGTTAATGGCACCCTCAGTAGGCCATCTCTGGTTGATGGAGGAAACCTACTTAACCCTATATGGATAGAATATTCTTTTAGGGTTGGAGGTTCAAGTATCCTCAAATACGCATGTCCAAGGCCCCAAGGCCATAAAATCTAGATACATAGTGCCATATATATCTCTACAAAGCCATGCATGGTGCTTCAAGGTAGTTTTCATGGATCTAGATTCCTCAACTATTTCTTTAGGGCCAAAGGCATGGTATTATTCCGTAAAACACTATTCCCAATGAAATAAGGCAGCTACATATTTCTCAAAATCACCTAATGTAACTAATATCCTCAACCATGGCCAATGATACGCTCAGGATGCCATTTGTGGTTAGTGGAGGAAACCTCATTAGCCCTAGATGGCTAGAAGATTCCCTTAGGGCATGAGGTTCAAGTATCCTCCGCTATCCATGTCCAAGGTCCCAAGGTAAGAAACCTTTATACATAAGACCATGGATATCCCTACAAAGTCGTGCATGATGCCTTGAGGAATTGTTCATGGCTCTGAATGCATCAACAATTTATTGAGGGCCAAACACATGGTGTTTTCCCATAAAATATAATTCCAAACACCCCAAGACACATATACACTCCTAAACACCACCTAATGGCACTGGCATCATCAATCATAACCCAATGATACCCTTAGGAGTCCATGTGTTGATTGTGGAGGAAACATTCTTAGCCATGGATGGATAAAAGACTCCTCTAGGGCTTGAGGTTTAGGTCTTCTCACTTGACCATGTCCAATAGCCCAATTCCCCAATCTTTGATACATAGTTCCATGGATACCCTTCGAAGCTATGTGTGTTGCTTCATGGCATTATTTAATGGGTTTGGATAGGGTTAAAGGCATGGATTCTTCAATGGAATATCATTGTCAATGCATTGAGACATGTAAATATTGCCCAAAACCACCTAATGGAATTGTCATCTCTAATCATAGGATAATGGTACCCTTAGGATTCCATTTGTGGTTGGTGGAGGAAACCTTCTTAGCCACAGATATCTAGAAGCTTCCTTTAGGTCACTAATTTTGGTTCTTCTCCACTCCCCATGTTGAAGCTCGCAAGGCCACAAGACCTAGATACATAGTGCCTTGGATACCCATCTGAAGTCATCCATGCCATTGCTCATGGCTCTAGATGCCTAAATAATTTCTTTAGGGATAAATGCATGGTATTTTTCTGTACAACACCATTCTGAAGGCCCTAAGACACATACATACTACTCAAAACCACCTAGTGGCATAGACATCCTCAATCATAGGTCAACGATATCCTCATAAGGACATGTATGGTTGTGGGAGGAAACCTTCTTAACCTTGGATGGATAGAGTATTCCTCTAAGGATTGATCTTTAGGTCTCCTCCCATGACCATGTCGATGCCCCCAAGTCCCAAACACTTGGATAAATAGTGCCACGGTTATCCCTAGAAAGTCATGTGTGGTGCCTTGAGGGTTTTTTCATGGCTTTGGATGCCTCAATGGTTTCTTTAGCGCCAAAGGCATGATCTTTATCACTAGAGTGTCATTCCCAAGGGCTTCAGACATGTACACATTTCTCAAAACCACCTAATGGCATCACCATACTTAGTCATAGGACAATGAGAACCTTAGGAGGCCATGTGTGGTTGGTGTATGAAATTTATTTAGGGACCAAGGTTCAAGTCTCTTCCATTGACATTGTCAAAGGGACAAATACCCAAATACCTAGATACAAAGCACCATGAATATTGTTGCAAAGTTATGCATGGTGCTTTGAGGAATTGTTCATGGCTCTAGATGCCTCAATGGTTTTTTTAGGTAAAAATTCATGGTATTGCTTCATAGAGCATCATTTCCAAGGCCCTAAGACATGTACATACTTCCCAAGACCATTTAAAGACACTAATATCCTCAATCATAGGCCAATGATACCCTCAAGAGGACATGTGTGGTTGGTGGAGGCAATCTTCTTAGCCTTCGATGTCTATAATATTATTTTTGGTCCAAAGGTTTAAGTCTCTTCTCATGACCATTTCTAATGCCCCAAGGCCCCAAGACACAGATACAAAGTTCCATGAATATCTCTATGAGGTCATGCATGGTTCTTAGAGGCCATCTTCATGGCTATGGATGACTTACGTTTTTCTTTAGGACCAAAGGCATGGTATTCTTCCATAGAACATCATTCCCAAGGCATTGAGACACATAGATACTACTAAAAAACACCTAATAGCATTGGCATGACCAATAATAGGAAATCAATACCCTTAGGAGTCCATGTGTTGTCACTTAAGGCTACTGTCTCATCCCTATATGTATAAAAGATTCCTTGAAGGCTTGAGGTTCAAGTCTACTCCCTTGACCATGTCCATGGCTCTATGTCCCCAAGACATGGAGACATAGAAGCATGGATACCCCTATGAAGTCATGTATGGTGCTTTCATGCATTGTTCATCGCTTTGGATGTTTTAATGGTTTCTTTAGGGCTAAATGCATTGTCTTCTTCTAGATAATGTCATTTCCAATGCCCCTAGATATGTGGGTACTACTCAAAACCACCTAATGGTAATGGAACCCTCAATCATAGGTCAATGCTACCCTTAGGAGGTTATCTATGGTTGGTGGAGGGAAATTTCTTATCCCTTGATGGCTAGAATATATGTTTAGAGTCCAAGGTTTAGGTCTCCTCCACTAACAATGTTGAAGTCCCTAAGGCCCCATGACATAGATACAAAGTACCATAGATACCCCTATGAAGTCATGCATGGTGCTTGGAGTCATTGTTCATGGATTTTGATGCCTCAATGAGTTTGTTAGGTTCAAGGGCATCGTAGTCTTATTTAGAACATCATTCTAAATTCCCTAAGGCATGCACGTATTGATCAAACCCATTTATTGGCACCAACATCCTCAATCACAGGCTAATGTTATTCTCAAGAGGCCTTGTGTATTTGGTGGAGGAAACCTTCTTAGCTTTGGATTCTCAAAAGATTCCTTTAGGTACTATGAATTAGGTCTCCTGAATTGACCATGTCTAAGGAACTCATGTCACAAGCCCTTCATAGATAGCACAATGGATACCCCTACAAAGTCATGCATGGTGCTTCGAGGCATTGCTCATGGGAATGCATGCCTCGATGTATTGTTTAGCACCAAAGACATGGTCTTCCTCCCTAAAATTTCATTCCCAACGTACTAGGACACCTACATACGGATCTTTCTTTCTTCGGATCACTCCATTTGAGGCCTCGAGATCCATCCCACTATGCAAAAACCCTTGATTGTGCCCATATCCAACTTTTATCACAAATATCCACTTTAAAGGGTTTAATTTATGGTTCATGGTCTTAATAATCGCTCATTATGTCAATAATATTATGTTAGGGCATAATTCTATCAATTTCTTCCTCAACCATGGTCCAAGACCAATCCTTAGTGCAAAAAACTGCATATTTCCACCCATGTCCCACTTTAAGGATAACGATCTCTTACATAGTTCATGTTCTCCTATGTGACATTTTGAGACATTGCTCTTAGCTCAAGCTTCCTAAAACCTTCCTTTAGATCCTAAGTCTTGTGATTCCTCCCACAACTATGTCCAAGGTTCTAAGACACATATCTAGTGTCACAAGTTATATCAATACTCAAACTCGAATGGTAGTGTTGGGAGTTCATGAGTGTGTTGCAAAGCCTCCCTTAGGGATTAAGACCCATGTTTCCTCCTATGACATTATAGAAAACCATGAGATCCATTTATACTAGGAAAAACCTCATAAGGGTTTGATGTCCTCACTTAGGGGTAAATAATACCCCTAGGAGGCTATGTATAGTGGTTCGAGGTGTTTCTTTTTGTATCGGATGCCAAAAATATCTTATTATGGTTTAAGGGTTGGGTTTCCTCGCTCAAACATGACAAGGGACTTGAAACCCATATATAGTGCATAAAATCCATTAGTGACATTTATACCCCCAATATTAGGCCAAGGATACCCTCAATAGGTCTTATGTGGTTTTTCAAGGTATACTTGCTAATATAATATTCTTGGAGGTTTCCCCTAATTTCAAAGGCCCGGGTTTGCTCTCGTAATCATGCCTGTGCCTTGAAGAAATATACCTAGTTCCATTTCCTCTAATTCTCCCCTATATCCCTATTATAAGGCCATGGATCTCCTCAAAAAATAATTTGTGTTGGTTTAACACATCGTTATTATCGCTACATGCCTAGAAGCTTCATTTATCCCAAGGACTAGGTTTCTTGTCTTAACTAGGTCAAGGGAAAGTAGACCTATCACTATTGGTCAAAACCTTAATATAATGGCATCAATTGAACCCACACATAGAGGCTAAGAATACTCTTACGAACACATGTGTGATGATCATCCTTCTTGGTCCTAGATTCCTAAAACCTTTTTTTAGGGTCCAAGGTAATGGTTTCCCCCCTCAATCATGTCCAAGAGAAATTTAATAAGATCAATAAAGGTATAATAATCAAATTTCAATTCAAATAACTTTTATTACTATTTTATAACAATAATAAATTAAAAATGATTGACTTTAATTATGTGTCAATATTAAAAATCATATGAATTTGTTTGCTTAAATAATATTAAAAAGGAATGATTGAATATAGTTAGTTACAAAATAATTAATTATGAACTTGTTCTTCTTGTGGCGCAAAGTCTCACAAATGAATCATATGAATTTATTTGTTTAAATAACATACACATAAATAATTGAATTTGTTGTGATTGCTATGTAAAACTTCATATATTAGTCTTGAGCATTTATTTGAATGAAAAAAAATGAATTAAGTTATTTACAAAATAATTATTTAGGAAGTTGTGTTTATGGTGTGAATTAGCATAATTAGATCATATTTGTACATGTCCATGCAACAAATAAGCACTTAACACCACTATATGGCACTTGCCAACATGGTATTTCTCTAGCCTTAGGATTCCTTTAGCCTAAGGTCATTCTTGGTGCTAAAAACCTAATAATTACACTATCCATCAAGAAATTTAATAAGATTAAAAAAAATTCTCAATTGAATTTTAATAATTTTTATTACTACTTTATAATAATATTAAATTGAAAATTGTTGTTTTTATTATTTTCCATTATTTGTTTAAATAGTAAAAAAAAAAATTAATCTTGATCATTTATTTGAATGAATAAACATAACATAAATAATTTAATTGAGATATTTACAAAATAATTATTTGTGAAGTTGTAGTGTTTATGGTGCAAATCCTCATAATTAAATCCTACGTGTATATGTTCATGTGGAAAATAATAAATTAGCACTACTTTATGGTAATTGCCAACAAGGCATTTCTCTTAACACAGAAAGGAAAAGCTCAATTTCCAATAATATTAATAAACAATATTAACACCATATTAACACCACAACATATAAGTGGTGCTAATACCACCACATTAATACCACAAAATATAAGTGGTATTAATACTGCCTCATTAACACCACAAAACTATAAGTGGTCCTACTAACACCACTTTAACACCACAAAACATAAATCATACTAATTTGTGGTGCTAAAAGATGGATTTTCTTGTTATGACAGTACCTAATCTATCATTCCCCTAGGGTATTGCAATGTTGCAATGCAATATGTAGATCCTCGTGAGGCTTGCATCATACTATTCAAGCAACTCTGACGTCACTCTACCTGTACAGTTAATGGAAAGACTCATTTATCAAAGTTTAGTACTGATTACTCCTAACCTATACACATGAACCTCATGTGGTCTTCAGCTACATACATACATTAAAATCATAGTAAACCAGTAAAAAATGATCTCTCCCCTCATAATCATCACTAATGGTTTAGTTTAGTCGTAATCATCGTCTAGTCTTGTCCTTGCTCCTCTCCAGTCTTGAGTTTATCATAATTATCATCTGTAACGTCTCATTCCGGTGGACACCATTAATGGCCCCGCTGCTATAACCCGACCCTGTAAATGAAACAACCCGTCTGAGAGAAACCAGCATTATTTCCTACACAATATCTGCTCTCACAGCGCCCGTCAGAGTTTATTTGCTGCCCTCTGTCTCCACACCACACTGGGCGGCCGGAATTGAAGTTTGAATCCATGGCTCTGTTTTCCGCGAGGGACGAATTAGACGGCAAGCTGATACACAAATCAAGATTGAGGTCTGGATGCTCTTCATCTTTAGAAGCGGCAGGCTCGATCGGAGAGCTTTCCGTGCGTTGGAAAAAGTCTGTTATCTCTGCCGTTATCGGGCTCTGCAATGCTGATATTTCGTGATCTGGAGCGGGCGGAGAGCCGAGGGTGGTGTTGCTATTGTGGGACAGGCATAGGGAGCCATGGCTCTGCGGATCGAATCCCCTCCTTACCAATTTTCTCTTGATGTGGGTATTCCAGTAGTTCTTTATCTCGTTGTCCGTGCGCCCCGGCAATCTCCCTGCAATAAGAGACCACCTGCACAGTTTCACAGACTAATTACTATCAATTTGGTCCATACCTAAAACTTCAACTATGGGACTTAAAGAAAATCGAAACCTATCGGCCTATGACAGATCTAGGTTTAATATAAATATCAGCCCTGATAAACAAGGGAATTGATTGAAGCAATAGGGGCGATGGAATTACATACTTGTTGCCGAGTAGAGAATGGATTTTGATGATGAGCTCGTCTTCTTCTTCTGAGAAGTTTCCACGCTTCAGATCTGGACGCAGGTAGTTTATCCATCGGAGCCTGCAACTCTTCCCGCATCGCAGCAGTCCTGCAGTAGACAAATGAAGCAAAGTTATATAGTATAATCTCTTCATCTCAGTTTACAAGAAACTGTTATTTCCATTGAAAAAACAGAGGTTGGGCAAGAAACCTGCAGCCTTGGGAAGGCAACGCCAGGCGCCTTCGCCGTGGGCTCGAATGTGCGCGATGAGGCGGGCATCTTCTTGTTGGGTCCAGGCCCCTTTGTTGGTATGAACCTTCTCACAGCACGGGCATCTCCCCATCTTCACACAGACAGTCAGACTGCAACCAAGTCTAGATGCAGGAGGGGATAGCGCGAAGCGAGTCATATGATATAGCCGTCCGCAAGTGGAAATCTGATTTGATTGTAGCACTAGCCGTCACCAAGTGGGTATCTGTGCATCTGATTTGATTGGTTTTGACTTTGTTAGTTGCTGAGAATAAATAAGGAAATCGATGGTGGATTTGGAATGAGGAACTGACAGGTGGTCTGGTTCGTGATTGTTGTTATTATTATCTTCTTCAAGTGGATGAGGAACATAATTCTAATAACAACGTACAAAATTAAACATTTTTTCTTTTTCAACTAGTTTACAGTTCAATCCTATTTTTTAGAAACACAATTCAAAATCACTACCAAAAGAGGGTAAAGTTCTGAATTCATTTGGAAGTACAATTAATGATTTAAACGACCAAAAATATATTTTATCCTCACCAACTAATAATCATTGTTGCGACTATAAAGCCATTGTTATCATTATGGTTATTTAATTGATATTGTAATTAAAAATTTGAGATTTCAATGGTGTGTAGTGTTAAAAAAGTGGGTTTCCGAATTCTTCACGATAACCATTTTAAAGTCGACGTTTCCAATCTTTAATTGGAGTGCAACTCTTTTTAAGTGGAGTGCTACTCTTTTTTAGATATTTTGTTCTGCCTTTCCCTTCGTTATTTTGTTTTGAGGATGAATCCAATTAATAGAAAATTCGAAAACCCACTCTTCTGCGATTGTAATTTTAGTAAAATCCGAAAATCCACTTTTTTTATTGTTGTTTAGAGAATCCCTTGTGCCTATTTGACCATCATAACTCAGTTTTGTACGCACCCAGTCTAGTAAGCATATGCTGGTGCGCCCAAGAATCTTTGCAGTAGGCTTCAGCGGTTGCAGATATCCGAAACATAAATGGCCCCAGTGCTTTGTGCTTAGGACTCTCCCTCTGATATTAATATTTGCTGGTGCACATTTCCCCATACAAATTCCATAACTAAAAGTTCATCCCACCATTCTCAAATTCAGTCTCCATCCCCCTCACTAACATCCTGCTCGGTTTGAAAAGATTATTAAGAAATTTATCCAGTGAATTTTATCAAAATTTCTGAAGTTGAGTTAATATCTGGGTTAGATCTTGGCTAGGATATTACAGTGGTATCAGAGCACTTTCCTCCACCCTTGTGGAAAGAAAAAAGCTCACTGATGGAAGGAAGATTGGAGATCTTCTCATAGAGG
This sequence comes from Larix kaempferi, assembly GCA_027924585.1. Taxonomy (NCBI): domain Eukaryota; kingdom Viridiplantae; phylum Streptophyta; class Pinopsida; order Pinales; family Pinaceae; genus Larix; species Larix kaempferi. Next base: position 14,192,066 of record BSBM01000179.1, read on the forward strand.
CAAAATGTGGCTCCTACCAGTCAATGAAGAAGAAGAATTTATTTTTGAGCCATATGAAGAGGAGCCTTTAACCCCTGTTAGAGATTCTTATTTGCACAAAGTTGAATATGATTTCCTTGATGAACAAATGTTTGAAGAGAGCATAGGAAATGACCTACCTATGACTAATTGGGATTATGAAGGAATACTCAAAAGAGGTAATCCTAAGAAATCCTATGAGTACTTCATGGAGTACTCTGCCTTGAAGAAGGAGGTTCAGAAGTCCCTGCCCTTTAGAGACTATTGTGATTTAGAAATTCAAAGTTTGTTCAAAGACTCCTACAATAGTGATAGCAAAAGAAGGATTGCACATATGGTTGATGGTGTGTGCAAAGAAGTCAAGGCGAGATCTTTACCCCTAGGAGCTAAGATAGAAGGGAGGAATAAAGATGTGTCTACACAGCCAGGAAAAATCAAGGGAGGAAACGAAGATCCACCTAGTTCTTTGGGTGGAGAAGAAGCAGGAAAAAATAAAGATGAATTTGCAGCCCTACATATGGATCCATCCCAATCTCATGGAAAAGGAATCAAGAAGGAAGTTTCATCAAAGCCACTTGCAGGGCTAAGCATTGCGAGACTGTTTGGTTTTTATTCAAGAAGGAAGTCCAAAGGTTGTGATCTGAGCACCACACAATGTGGAGAGACATCAAGTTTCTTGGAAAGAAATGACCAAGAAGACCTTGCTGGTGCCCCATTACTCCAAGGAGTGGATGAAGAAGGTCAATGCACAATGGAAGATCCAACAGTCAAACATTTGATTGTTGGGAATGTGGAAGGTGAAATCACTCCCAATTTCTTCATGGGTGATTTCAAGATAAATGTAGAAGATATGGGGCAGATTGATGATGGTGAGACATCTATTGGATCTGATCCAAAGGATGAGCATAAATCATATTCATAGTCAACTCAGAAAATGTGGGGAAAAATCATGATGCCATAAACCTGTCTCTTGAGAAGGATAATTGTGCACAGAGGCATGAATACCATTCTAATTTTTGCAGGCCTTTGTTGCAGCCCCATATGGAAGCCACTACTAGTGGGAGGATTGGGCTGGTTGAGTCCTCCAGTAGTTGGGTTCAAGAATCACGGGAGGTTGAATTGCAAGAGGCAAAAAAGGAGGTTCACCAGCTAGAACTTCTTTCCCTAATTAGACCATTGAAAATGAGTGAAGGAAAAATCAAGGAGGCACTGAAAAATCTCCATGAAATTAATGCTTTGATATCTCACTGTTGTTGGAGAACTGCAACAATGGAGGAGCAACCCTTTGTTGAATATTTTGTGCACATGTGGGAAGCAGTAGGAATCCTAAGAGGAAATTTCTCTCAGCTGCTTTCTGATAGAGATCACTTGCTGGAGCTTGTGAATATATACTATAATGCTGCAATAAGGAATGTCGAGGATATCAGCAAGCTCACTCATATGTTGGAAACCACCCAAGATTCTCTGATTGGTATTCATGGTGCTTGTCAAGAATCTGAGAATCGGATTGAGTAGTTTAATGAGAAGTTGCCAGAATCACTTTTTACCTTCCAGCTTTCACAAAGTCACAATAACATGGCTGAATTATTTCATATTCCAAGTGATGAACTTCATGAATTGGTGGATCATGATCAACAGTCTATTCGGTATGTGCTTGAAGAATGTGCAAAAAAAGTGGATGAAAAACAAGCACATGATTTTTTCCAGAATGAACCTGAGAGGTTCATTGAAGAATGTCCCTCTTCCAAGGAAGAGACATATGAGTTCACCATAGATAAGTCAACCATCAATGGAGAGGATACATCCACAACTTCAGTGGATGAAATGTTCAGAAGCATGTCTCACCATCCTTCATTCCCCACTTCACATTCAGCCACAAATATTGGGAATGAAAAATGGGTAAAAGGATTCTTCATATTTGTGTCACATGATGAGCAGGAGGATCCTAAAATTGAGGCCGATGGCATGTTCCTTAACCCACAGCAGTTGAGGAAGCCCATGCATGTCTGTGCAACCACATTTGACAAGAAGGCATCAGATCTACACTTACCTTCAATGTATGGTTCAATTGATGGAGTTTTGCACCCTTGGATCAATGGCAGAGAGTTGAGCCATTGGATGAAAAGGGGAGGACCTGTTAAGTTCTATAGATACCTTTTTATTTGAGGGAAACATGAACATGGTTGATTTTGATACAACTTACTCTCTTTTGGAGCATTCTTCCGTGAGAGATATGGAGGAGTGTTTAGAACAGTTTGACGAGAACCAACCAGTTGATCTTTTCTCGAGGGAACCTGAGTTCTTGCTTGAAGAGAGTCACTGTTCCATGGAGAAGAGGGATGAGATGACCCCATTTGGACCATCCAATAATGAAGAAGTTGAGGCCATAAGTTTGGTTACTAAAATTTGCAGGCATACAAATAAGGTTCACAGTTCTTTCCCAGATGATCTAGATTCAGCCACATCAATGAGGAATGAACATTGGGTGAAGAATTTTTTCTGGTTGATGCCACATGTACAACAGGAGGATCATGTTCTGTCCCTATGGGAGATAGATCCTATTGTAGAAGAGATAGCTGATTATAACTCATATAAATCAACAAGAAATATTTCTTATTCATTCACCGAAGGGATGGATAGAAGCATCAGTGAAAAGATGTTAGGAACCCATGTCTTTACTTTGTTAGTATATTGTTGTTGGACGCATATGCTTTGTAAGTCGTCACGTAGTATTTGTTGATCAATGATTTGTGTTATTGTTGTTGGCGCATATGCTTTGTAAGTTGCCCGTAGTATTGTTGATCCATAGTTTGTAGTGGCCCATGGTTTTGACCCATAGTATTGGCGCCTAGACTTAGTATATAAGTGTGTGTTGAGGCCTATGAAGGTACCGTGAAGTTATTTGTATTGAGCTTGCTCAAATGAGGTTTCCCCCTCGAAGTGGCATGTGATCAATATAAAAGTGATTCTGAGTTCTGTCATTTCTTCTATTTCGCATATTCTTATTCATTAATTGTTGCAGATGCTTCACATCTGGTATCAGAGCACTTTTTTGGGTTCGCTGGATGAAATTTCTACCAATTTTTTTTTTCACATCTGTTGCAGGTTCGGATTTGAGAATAATCCCTATCCGCTTAACTATGGGAAGTAATTGGGCATAAGCCCTGAAACTCATTGTGAGGAGTACCACAGGAACCCCGAAGTAGCTGGCCCATTGAGAGGACCTGCCAGCGAAAAGGGCAACGACCCCTACCTGATTGACTAGTTCCCACCCGTGAGGTAAACCAAGAGCTGTCGTTAGTGGCAAAGCGGTTATCAGTTTTACCTAAGCCGTGGAGTAAGGGGTACTGCCCCAATACGCAAGTCGTTAGACAGCATTGGTGGCCGAGTGAAACCCTTGAACTGTTAGGAAGCCGCACATACCTGGGGTCCATATCTATTTTCAGCTGAACTGTTGTCGATCACTGCTGCGCCGTTTCAGATCCAGCCGTTTAGATCCATTCTGAAAGTCGTTCCAGATCCAACCCTTTTCAATCCATTCGGCGCCGTTTCAGATCCCTCTATTTCCGCTCACTTCCAGGGCGTTGCAGATCTATCTGTTTCAGATCCCTTCCGAGCCGTAGCCACTCCATTCTGGAAAAAAAAAAAAAACCAGTTTTTTCTCCATATCTCCCTTGTTTTCACTCCGTTTCCCTTGAAACTTTCGGGGAACCCCTGTAATCGCATTCTTCATATTTCATTCATAAGGACCCTATCCCCAATTCCACTTCTCCATATATCCCTTGTTTTCACTCTGTTTTCCTTGAAATTTTCGGGGAACCCCTGTAATCCCATTCTTCATATTTCATTCCTGAGGACCCTATCCCCAATTCCACTTTCCAAAGCCCGAAATCCCACATTTGTCTATTTTTAGGGTTTTCCATAACTTCCTCAGATTTCACCCAATCACCTTCAAATTTTATCACAGAGTTCCTTTCCAAATTCTGCTTCTTTGTCCCCCTCTGCCAAATTTTCCCATTCTTTCACCCCGCTTCTGAAATCCTCATTTTTTGCTTCCTTGTCTATTCGACAATGTCCAAAACCTAGTCAAACCCCAATTGCCCTTCAATTTTTTTCCCAAATCCAGATTTTTCTTTACTGAAGCAGTTTCTATTTTTGTTTTTCTACCTAGTCAAAAAAAAAAAAAAAAAGTCCTGATTATGGTTGTCACCCGCGCAGGAGCAAAAACCATGGAAGAAGCACTTGCAGCCATCCAAGCCAAACTCCAGGATCTGGATGAAAAATTTCTCGACCTCCATCTTGAACATTCAGATATGAACAACAAACGGCAGTCCGAGTCTTCATCAGACAATGGGTTCTCTTCTTCCAGCAATTTTCGTGATCTGAAGCTTGATTTTCCTCGCTTTAATGGTACTGATCCAACTGGATGGATCTATCGTGTAGAACAATATTTCAATCTGCATAATACTTTTGATGTCAACAAAGTTCCGCTTGCATCCTTTCATTTGGAATAGGAATCTCTTCAATGGTACCGTTGGTACATCAAGGCTCATGAAGAGCCAAAATGGCCAGACTTTTGCCAGCTCCTTTTGCAACGATTTGGTCCTAGTGCTTTTGATGACTTCATAGAAGCCCTCACTAAACTTCACCAAATTGGCACTGTGAGAGAGTATCAAACCGAATTTGAGAAACTAGCCAACCACACTAAAGGATTGTCTGATGACTTTTATAAGAGTTGTTTTATCAGTGGTCTAAAGGATTCCATCCGCTCTGAGGTCAAAATGTTCTATCCCAACACAATGATGGAAGCCCTAGAGTGGGCTAAGTTAGAAGAAGACAAGATTGTAGCCCAACAGCGCTCCAAGCCCACTTTTAATCCCTTCCGAAATATGGGTTCTCAGCGACCACCCATACCACAGGCTCCTCGACCAACTCCTATCAAGCGTTTGTCTGAAACAGAGATGCAAGCAAGCAAAGAAAAGGGGATTTGCTATAATTGTGATGAGAAATTCACTCGGGGACATAGATGTGTTCAGCAAAAGCTCTATCTCTTGGATGTGGATTCTCCACCTACCTCTGAAATTGGTGACGAAGATCCAGAAACAATGGATGCTTAGGTCGACATTCAGGAACCACCTATTGACCCTCCGTCTTAGGATGACCAGCCAGAGATATCTCTCCATGCTTTAGCTGGAATCACCACCCCCCAAACAATGCGGGTCAGGGGTTACTTCAAGAAGCTTCCTCTTACAATACTCATTGATTCTGGTAGCACTCATAATTTCATTGACCCTCGGATCGCCAAACAAGCTGATTATTTTATCCATCCTTGCTCCAACTTTGAAGTCATGGTTTCCAATGGGGGCACCTTACCTTGCAAACGGAAGTGTCTAAATGTGCGTATCTCTATGAGAGATTATACCTTGCACTCTGACATGTTTGCCTTGACCTTAGGTGGATGTGATGTGGTTTTGGGCGCTCAATGGCTACGCACACTTGGCCCTATCTTATGTGCTGAACTTTGGATGCAGTTTTACCTCAATGGACAAAAACACACATTGAAATGATTACAACCAGGGTCTCTCAGTATCATCAGTTCACATCGCATGGAAAAACTCCTCAAGAATAATTCACATGGTGTCATCACTCAGATCCATTCCATTCAGATGCAACCATTAGCAGTCTCCACTACTCCTTTGGATCTACAACAAATTCTGGATCGATATACATGTGTCTTTGCTAAACCAGTGGGATTGCCACCTTCAAGGCCAGAAGACCATCGTATTCATCTCCTTCCTGGCAGCGTTCCTCCCAACATCAGGCCCTATCGCTACCCATTTCACCAAAAAACGGAGATTGAAATGCTCATTTGGGACTTATTGAAGCAAGGTATTATTCGCCCAAGCACTAGTTCCTTTTCTTTTCCAGTTCTTCTTGTCCGCAAAAAAGATGGGTCATGGCACCTCTGCATTGACTTCCGAGCACTTAATCACCTCACCATCAAGGATAAGTTTCCAATTCCTGTTGTTGATGAGCTTCTTGATGAGCTTCATGGGGCTCAATTTTTCTCCAAGTTGGATCTTCATTCTGGGTATCATCAAATTCGGGTTCATGAGGATGATATCCCTAAAACAACATTCCGCACACATGATGGCCATTATGAGTTTTTGGTCATGCCCTTTGGCCTCACTAATGCTCCTTCCACATTCTAGGCCTTAATGAATAAAATATTTCGGCCCTACTTGCGGAAATTCATTCTGGTATTCTTTGATGATATCCTCATCTACAATAAAACATGGGATGAACATTTCCATCATCTAGATCTTGTCATGCAACTTTTCTCTGCCCATCATCTCCACGCCAAGCAGTCTAAATGTGTTTTTGGATAGAAGGAAGTTGAGTATCTCGGGCACATTATCTCAGCACAAGGGGTTCGCGTGGATCCTGCCAAAATCGATGCCATGAACAATTGGCCGCATCCTCAGACACTCAAGAGCCTTCATGGTTTTTTGGGGTTGACAAGCTACTACCGTAAGTTTGTCAAGGATTATGGGAAGATTGTTGCTCCATTAACTGCTCTATTGAAAAATGATGCTTTTACATGGACACATGCTGCTCAGTGTGCATTTGGCAAACTGAAACAAGCTATGTGTACTACACCTGTTCTAGCTATGCCCGATTTTTCCAAGCCCTTCACTATTGAGAGTGATGCTTGCGGCAATGGACTTGGTGTTGTTCTCCTTCAAGATGGACACCCCATTTCGTTCACCAGCAAAGTCCTTTCAGGTAAGAATTTAGCTGCCTCTACATATGAGAAGGAAATGATGGCTATTTTGCATGCAGTACAGAAGTGGCGACCATACCTATTAGGGAATCATTTCTGCATCAAGACTGATCACCAGAGTCTGAAATATTTTTTGGAACAGCGTGTCTCCTCCCCAGCACAATATAAATGGGTTAGCAAACTCATGGGTTATGACTATGAGATCACTTACAAGAAGGGTAAAGACAATATTGTGGCAGATGCTCTTTCTCGCACATTTGATGCCCAAGGTTCTCTTTCAGCTATTTCTACGCCTATTCCAAATTGGTTGCAATCTGTTCAACAGGGTTATGTCAGTGACTCTTCCTTATCTCAAATCATCCAATGCTTGACCAACAACCCTTCTGCTGTACCACATTACTATTGGGATGGTGCTTCTCTAAGATACAAGGGTTGTCTGGTGCTTCCCCAGAGCACAGATCTTCAACAGGCTGTCTTCTATGAACTCCATGCTTCTCCATCGGCAGGGCACTCTGGGTTCCTCAAAACATATGAACAGGCATGGCATAACTTCTTTTGGCAGGGCATGAAAAGGACAATTCAATAGATGGTGGTTGAATGTGATACCTGCCAGCGCAATAAGAGTGAAACAACACTCCTTCCAGGATTGCTCGAACCCTTGCCCATACCTACATGGATTTGGACAGATATTTCTCTGGATTTCATTGAAGGGCTCCCTAAATCTGGCGGGAAGATAGTGATTCTTGTTGTGGTTGATCGCCTCCCCAAATATAGTCATTTTTGTGCTCTCAGCCATCCCTATACAGCCTCTTTAGTCGCTCAAATTTTCCTGGACCATATCTTTCGTCTTCATGGCATCCCTTCTTCGATTGTCTCGGATCGTGATGCGACTTTCACCAGTCATTTTTGGACAGAACTATTTCGCCACATTGGCACCAAACTGAAGATGAGTTCCGGGTATCACCCACAAACAGATGGTTAGACTGAAATTATCAATAAATGCTTGGAAACTTATCTTCGTTGCTTCACCTCTGAACAACAACATTAGTGGGAAAAGTGGCTCCCTCTCGCTGAATGGTGGTATAATACTTCTTACCACACTGCCTCTAAAATGACCCCATATGAAGCAGTCTATGGTCAGGAACCTCCAGTTCTTCTTCCATACACCCCCAACAGTTCACCAGTTCAGGAAGTTGACACGGTCCTTCGAAACCGCGATCAGATTCTTCGCATTTTGTGGGACAATATTCACATGGAAAGAAATCGCATGAAGAAACAAGCCGATCAACACCGTTCTGAGCGCACTTTTCAAGCAGGCGATATGGTTTTTCTTTGTCTCTAGCCGTACAAGTAATCCTCCCTGAAACTCAAAGGGTGTCATCAGCTCGCTCCAAAGTTCTATGGGCCATATTGGATTCTTCATAAGATTAGGTCCATTGCTTATAAATTGGAACTTCCTCCTTCTTCCCGCATTCATCCAGTATTTCATGTCTCTTGTCTGAAGAAATTTCTTGGCACCAACATCAGTGGACAAACTATTTTACCCGAACTAGATAATGAAGGATCCATCCTTTTGGAGCTGGAGGCCATCCTCAATCGGTGCACTTGTCAGCTTCGCTCTCGCTCTATCACAAAGGTCTTAATTCAGTGGCACGGCATGCAACCAGAGGATGCTACATGGGAACCACTCTTTCAGATTCAACAACAATTTCCACATCTAAAGCTTTGAGGACAAAGCTTTTTTTAAGGGGGAGGGGATGTTAGGAACCCATGTATTTACTTTGTTAGTATATTGTTGTTGGACGCATATGCTTTGTAAGTCGTCCCGTAGTATTTGTTGATCAATAGTTTGTGTTATTGTTGTTGGCGCATATGCTTTGTAAGTCGCTCATAGTATTGTTGATCCATAGTTTGTAGTGGCCCATGGTTTTGACCCGTAGTATTGGTGCCTAGACTTAGTATATAAGTGTGTGTTGATGCCTATGAAGGTATCGTGAAGTTATTTGTATTGAGCTTGCTCAAAGGAGGTTTCCCCCTCGAAGTGGCTTGTTATCAATATAAAAGTGATGCATATTCTTATTAATTAATTGTTGCATGTGCTTCACAAAAGAAGAATTTGGAAGGTAAAAGTTTCTTGTCTTTCTGCAAGGAAATTGTTTTTAATTTAGCTGTTTTTTCTATGATTTGCAAGCAGCAACAGAGACATATTTTGCAGCCATTAGATACCTCTAGTACACATTCACACAAGGCTCAAGTGTACAAATTCATAATAAAAAATTTCATGAGCAGGAGAAATGGAGAGATTCTAACTTGATATTGGGATTCTGGCATCCTTAAGAATGCCACACTGTTTGGAAGAATGTTGCATAATCCATGGGATCATGGCATTCCTTGGGTTGAAAGTTTCTTCTTGATGACATTTGAGCTTTGGAAAAAGCACCACAAGCAGTGGAATCTAGACCTTCTTTTTCCTGATGGATTTTGTTGGATGGTATTTAGATCCATGGGAGTGTCATACAAGCAATGGGATCCTGGCAATGTTTGTCTTTGGAGAGATGATTATGATCAGAGTAGTGCAGCAAAAGCATGATGGACTCTTGGGATATTTTGCTTGAGGACAAGCAATTTTGGGAAGGGAAGACTATCATGTCCCCAATTTTGGGCTAATTCAGTGACCATGGGTAAAAGGGGACATTATTTTTCTAGGAAGATAAATGATAATTTAATCATGTAACTATATAATAAATTTTAGCCTAAGTTCTGTTGGAGGAATTAATTTTATTAATTTAAATTAATTCCTTTACTTAATATTCCTAAAATAATTGGGCAAGTGGGCCAAGAGAGTGACCTCATGGAGATAAGGTTTCCAAATTGGATCTAGAGACAAGAAAATAGACATATGGCTAAATCAATTTGTGGATTTAGGAAAAGAACGAAAGAATGAAAGGTGTAAGAGTTTCTAAAAGCAAGAAAATGGAAACAACCAAAAAAAGAAAAAGGAGGGTGCAGTTTCCAAAAAGGAGTCCAGTTTACAAATCAAGCAACTTTTACAAAGCATTAAACATATGGAGACAAAGAGGGGCACAGTTTCTAAAGGAGAAAAGCTTGTAAGGCAAAATAAAGGAAAATATGTGCACTCATGGGTGACCTATTATCACAGGTCACCAAGCTCTTCAACTTGCTCAGCAGGTCATCATGAAGTTTATAAAAGAATCCAACCAACTCCATTTCACAACTTTTGTCATTGTGAGTTTATGAGTGAAGCATTTTAGCTTCTCAAGGTTTGGTGATGTGCCCAAGCTAATCAATGGGTGATGTGCCCCATTCTTCTATTCTACTTCTCTTCTCTAATATTCTATCAGGATTTGTAGCCATGGAGATCTAATATGCAGGTTCATATACTCCAATACAAAGAAGAACCCAAACTTACAAGGATTTATTATCATACAGGGTACATTCGGAGGAGACAACATTGAAGGGCCGAAATGGAGGTTTCGGGTTCAGAACTTTTAATCATTTCTAGGTTGTGAGACCTATTCCATTGCGTCCGGAGGGCCATTTCCAATAGGAAACACTTTTTGTCTCATCGAAAAAGGTGTCTGGATGACCAAGATACACCCATTTTCACCAGAGCCAAGGTTTCATGTGTTAAGGGGCGCACGTGTGAAGTTCCAGTTCAGTGAATGCACCCATGACAGCTTAGGAAGCTCGGTGCACATCCCACACTCTATTTCAAACCTGTTGTATATTAGAATACATCTTCATAATAGATATTTGTTCATTACCTCTCTTCTTCCATTCATTCTATGGCCCGATGAGGGTATTTCCTAGTCAATAAGTCATTGTACTAAGGAGGAGCTATTAAATGAGTACACATATGGTTTAGTGAGTAAAATTTCATCTTGCTTCTGTTAATTACATTATATTAGATCACTCTAATATTTCAGAATAGAGTATTACATTTAAATAAGTCATTACTTAACTCAGAATAGAAGACTAGCTCATTGAGCATTGTTTAATGACTAGTTTCACTAAAATGACTGTCAAATTTATTCTAAATGCCAGATCTGCTTTCTGTAAGTTGTAGGAGGTCATTAATATACCATAAAATCCATATCAGTTCATACTTTAAGAATTTAGAAGTATTTACCCACTGTTTGTGAAGATTGAAAATAGACTAACTCTGTCATCCCGGCAGGGTCTAAAATCTCCAAACCACCTCTACTCTTCCTGAATATTTCTGATTATTGTCTAGAGAATCCCTTGTGACTATTTGAACATCATAACTCAGTTTTCTACCCACCCATTCTAGTAAGCATATGCTGGTGTGCCTAGGAAGCTTTGGGATAGGCTTCAGCGGTAGCTGATGTCCGAAACATAAATGGCCCCAGTGCTTTGTGCTTAGGACTCTCCCTCTAACAGTAATATTTGCTACTGCACATTTCCCCATATAAATTCCAAAACTGAAATTTCATCCCACCATCCTCAAATTCAGTCTCCATCCCCCTCACTAACATCCTGCTCGGTTTGAAAAGATTATTAAGAAATTTATCCAGTGAATTTTATCAAAATTTCTGAAGTTGAGTTAATATCTGGGTCAGATCTTGGCTAGGATATTACAATGAAGAAAAAATGTGGATTTTACCTGAGTCATCGATATGCTTTCCTTCATCTCTTTATCAATATACCTTGTACTCTTCATGCTTAGCCTCTGCTGAGGTTTCTTCCCTATCCTTTTCTACAAGCTGCATGACCAATATTGTGAGTTTGGTAATGCTTTTCTCCAACTGAACCAACTTGAATTCAGGGTCCTCCTGTTCCTCATGAGAACTTCTATCCATGTTCGATTTCTTGCTCCTTTGTAGGTCTGGTAGCAAATTTTCTTCGTTGTTTCGATACACGTGGTGGGTGCTTACCATATAGGTCTACTAATGTTGTATTAAGAACATGCTCTGATACCATATGTGTTAAAGTTAAAACATCATGAGTCATTCTCCAAGTCAATCTTGTGCACTAGGATTGAGGATCGTGTGTCAAGGTAGTGCCTTAGGGAGCCTAAGTTGGACTCAGGAAACTTAGAGTAGATTCTTGAGTTGGACTCAAGAATGACTAAACCTTATGTGTAAAGTTTAAGCCTTATGTGTTGAGGTAAGTGCTTTGTATGTCAAAGTGATGATGTTGTACAGTCTTGCTTGTCAAGGCTAAGGTCTTGTATGTCAATACAGATACTCATGTGTTGAGGTGGTGCATCATGTGTTGAGGTAATTCTTTGCATGTTGAAGCATGAATGATGTGTGATCTACTACTAACCATGATTGAGCTATTAAGTCTCCTATAGAGACAAACCACCTATAGAGTGAATTACTTTAGCATATGACCACTTGAAACAATAGTAGAACAAGATGATCACATCATTGGAAAAATATCCTTAGTATATTTGATATGATAGATAAATTAAATTTGGTGCATGTGGATGTGAAATTAGTCACAGCAGATCTATTGAACAAGAATATCAATCACAAAGATGTAAAACAATTTGGAGTAAAAACTGTGCAAGAGAGATGCATCAGTGCTTTATAATCCAGAATAGTAGAATTACAATACAATACTGTCACAGTGAGTGAGCAATTCGAATTAGACAAGGAGGTCATTCGAATATATTGCATGGCATAGCTTGGCTCCAACTAGGAGTCCTCATCATCAATCAGTGATGGTCATCAATGCACAAGTCACTGTCAAACAGGTGTCAAACTGAGTCTAACTGAGTCTAACTAAGTGTAATAAGTGTAACTGATGGTAAGTGGCACTAATCTAGGGATGGAGGCTCAATGGAGGGCGCATGAGGAGTTAACTACACTTAGAATAGGTATTCATGTCTCATCAGAGGTCAATCGGAGTGATAACGGCAGTGAGGCGTCAATCTAGTCTAAAATCAAGGAAAGACTGGTGGAAAATTGAATTAAACTGGACTGGTAGGTGAGAAAGGTGCCCTTCTTCAGTGGAAGGTGAGAACTAGGTGCATGACAGGCTAGGAGGGATAAATCTGAGTGGAAAGTAGCTCCCGAGTGCTGGGAGACTAGGGACTAGGTGCTGGAGGTACCATATTAATGACTGAGCAACATGCAGAATGCAGGCAAAGTACATAAGTGAATGATGAGATATCCTAACAGCCCCCCTCAAGCTATACTATGATGTAAAAAAATAAAATGTAGGGCCCTGGTTATTGAGACCAAAGGTCACCCCAATATAATAATCCAAAAAATGTTGAAAATAAGCTAAGTGAGGAAAGAGGGAAAACCCAGTGGGAAGAAAGCCCCCCCTCAAGCTAAACATAAAAATGGATCTAATCTGTCTCCACCATGATGGAAATCACCCCCAACAGTAAACGGAGGTAAGAGAACTTCTTCTCAGTGAAGCTCTTGGTGAAGATGTCTGCAATTTGCTCATCGGTAGGGCAATATTGCAGAATGATGGTGGAATCATGCACCAACTCTCGAATGTAGTGCATATGAATCTCAATGTGTTTGGTCCTATGCCTCTGAAATGGATTGGTGGAGATCTTAATAGCACTTTGATTGTCACAAAATAGGAGAGTCGAAGTAGTGCTACCAAAATTAAACTCGAAAAAACTACCCTGCAACCAAACTTCCTGAACGCAAGCATTGACTGCCCCTCGATACTCTGCCTCTACTGAAGAAAGTGCAATGGCTGCCTTCTTTTTGCTTGACCAGAAAATAGGCCCATGTCCAATCATGAAAACCTATCTGGAAGTGGACTTCCGATCTATGCTATCACCTGCCCAATCTGAATCAGTAAAACCAATGAAATCTAGCTCAGAATCTGCAGCATAATGTATGCCAAAATGTTTTGTACCTTGCACATACTGCAAGATCCGCTTGGCTGCACGCCAATGAATCTCATGGGGATGCTGCATATACCTTGATATAGAACTCACAGCATAAGATATATCAGGCCTTCAGCATGTCAAGTAGAGTAGTGAACCAATTAACTGTCGATACACAGTGCAATCTGCAAGCGGTGTAGTATTTCCCTCTTCAAGACTGATTCCTGAGAGGAATGGAAACAAAGCAGCCTTACATTCTTCCATATTAAACTTTAATAGCAGGTATTTAGCATAATTTTGCTGAGATAATGTGATCCCATCAAAGTTTTGAGCTATCTCCAAGCCCAAAAATTGCTTAAGCAAGCCCAAATCGCTCATATCAAAAGCTAAATTTAAAGCGGTTTTCAACTTGTTAATTGTAAGGAGAGTGCTACTAGTAATGAGAATATCATCAACATATAAAACAACAATTAACAAATTACCTTTAACTTTCTGTAGGTACACATTAAGATCATATTTGCATATTTTGAAATTCTGAGAAAGAAGGAAGGAGTCCATCTTTGCGTACCAAGCTCTTGGGGCCTATTTCAATCCATACAAAGATTTCTTCAATCTGCAAATTAATGATGGATGTGATATGTATCCTTCTTGTTGTTTAATATATACCTCTTCATCAAGGTCTCCATGTAGAAAAGCACTCGTCACATCCATATGGTGCACTTCCCAGTGCTTGGATACGGAAATGGCCAAAACTAGGTGGATGGAATCCATCTTTGCAACCGGTGCAAAAGTCTCAGTGTAGTCCACTCCTTGGACTTGGGAGAAAACTTTTGCCACTAACCTAGCTTTGTATTTGCTGATAGTGCCATCAAAAGCAACCTCTATGCAGTAGATCCACTTGCATTGAACTAATTTTCTTCTAGGTGGAAGAGAAACTAGCTTCCATGTATTGTTCTTTTGAAGAGAACTGTACTCTTCATCCATGGCGGTTTGCCATCGTGGATCTTGGTGGGCATGCTAGTATAATTTGGGATCTGAACCAATCATCAAATAAAATTTCTCAGATAATAATGGATCAGCAAAAGAAAGATCCATACCTGCTCTTTAAAAGTCTACTCGTGTTCTCCTTGGATCAGCAGGATTTCCAATGTTTGGAGTAGCAAATTGTAGAGTGTTTTGGGCCCACTTTGGTAACTGAGGAGGATCAATGTGGTATGATTCCGAACTTGGTATGTCATGGACATCAAATTCTGATAAAATATTAGAGATATCAGATCAAATTCTTTCTTCATATTCTCTCGAATGTTCATCTTGTGGAGGCTACAGATCGGCATTGTTTTCCTCGACTAGTTTCAAATCTGGCAGCGGTTCTTCAAACTTCACACTTCGCTCTATGAATACCTTTTTGGATCTGATATTCATGAGTTTATATGTTTTTTATTCTTCACCATATCCTATCAGGATACATTCAATACTTTGTGGATCCAAAGCTTTCCTCTTATCAGAAGGAATTCTAGCCCATGCAGTGGAGCCAAAAACCCTCAAATTGGACACATCCGGTTTGCGACCAAAGAATGCTTCGAAATGAGTTTTACCTTTCACGGATGAATGTGGAACTTGGTTCTGAATGTATGCAGCAACATTAATGGCTTCATCCCAAAGATTTGCAGCCAAAACTTTTGACTCTAGCATGCAGGTAGCCATCTCTTTCAGTGACCAATTCTTCCTTTTCGCTACACCGTTCTATTGGGGTGTGTAGGGAACTGTATGTTGGATATGAATTCTGCTTTCGGCACAAAGTTGCAGAAAATCAATCTTGATATATTATCCACCATTATCAGATTTAAGATCTTTTATCTTGCTCTCAGTGGTGGTCTCAACAGAAGCCTTAAAATCTTTGAATTTTCCAAGCACTTCTGACTTGTTTTTGAGAAAAAATACTCGAGTAAAGTGGGAGAAGTCGTCGATGAATGTTAAAACATACCTTGAACCATTAATGGAAATATTTGGCAATGGACCATTGATATCAGAATGTATGAGGCCCAAAATAGTAGAAGCTCTGCTAGCTTTGTCGCGGTCGAACCTGTGCTCAGGGTGCTTCCCAACAATGCAACCAGGGCAAATTCCCTTCGAGGAATGGAGTTGCGAAAGACCATCAACCATGGATTTATGTTGTAACAGAAGCAAATAATTGTAATTAAGGTGTCCAAACCTTTCATGCAAAATCCTACTAACCCCGTTTCCATGAGTGAGGAGAGCAGTGGGCTTTTCAAGCAGCACAAAGTGAGAAAACTCATATTATTTTGCAGTGTGGTTTTCCTTCCCGACTGCAATAAGTCTTCCACTTTGATATCAGAAATTTCAAGATTGTTAGGGTTGAATGTAATTTTCTTTGGTTCACCAGTGTGTGTCATTTGATACGCAGAAAGTAGATTTGAATCCAAGGAAGGCACATAGAGAACATTCTGGAAGTTTCCATGCTCTACATGGATGGTACCTTTTCCCTTCGAAGAAAATTTTGAGTCATCCCCCAAATGGATGGGGATGGAGCTACTTGGATCAAATGAAGAAAAAGAGTCAATATTTGCAGCCATATGATTCGAGGCACCGGAATCTATCAGTAGAGTGGTGAGTTTCGAAACAGTTTCCATGAGTGCTTGACCTCTTTCATGATCATCATTTCTATCCTTCTTCTGTGCACTGTTGGGAAGACATATGTTATTCTTTTCCAAAAGGAGGACCATTTGATCTATTGTTTTCTTCATGCATGAACTTTTAGGATGAAAGCCACGGTTGCAATATGAACACTTAGATTTTTCTTTACCCTCTTTACCCTTCTACTTGTTCCTTGAACTGGATGGTGCATCCGATTGCTTGCCTTTCTCTCTTTGCTTGGTTGGTTTGAATTTGGGCTTCTCTTTATTTTGATTTCCTTTGCCATTCAAATTCTTGGATCCTTGAACAAATAGGGTTGAATATTTGGAGTTTATGGACCCCATTTGAATCAACTTGTCATGCTCTTTGGTAATGGATTCAATGAAGGCATCTTCCAATTCGGGGTAGTTAGCCGACCGGAATTGAAAGTAGAGACAAATACCGAGTAATCTTTCCCAAGCTTTGTGAGAATGGAGAGGAAAAATTTCTTATCCTCTTTCAGAACACCACTGTTCTTCAACTGCAATGACAAGTGCTTGAATCTTGTGAAAAACTCATTGATGGTCTCGAAATTCTCAAGACTAAGAGCAATCAATTCATTTTCTAATTGAAAGGCTCTAAGCTCATCTTGCTTGCCAAAATGTTTGTCAAGTTGCTCCCATATTTATTTTGGAGACTTCAATCCGTTGAGATGGAAGTGAAGATCCTTGGAGATGGAGAGGCAAAGAAGACCATAAGGATCATCAAGCTTATTGAAGTATTTTGACTTTTCAATGAGAGTGTTTGGCTCCAATTCGAGGCCCATGGTGACTCTATAGTACCCTTTTGAGTGCAATATTATCTCCATGTCATCTTTCCAATCAAAATAATTGAAAGGAGTTAGCAGAGGCTTTGAAGAAGTGGAATCCATCACTGAAAATGAGTGCAATTGATGAAGGAGAACCTGCAAATCACAAGGTAGTGAATGCACTTGATGGGAAGATTATCCTGCCAATCACAATAAAAAAAAGAACAATAAGGTTGAACAATCCACCCTTTTAGAGTTGCATCACACCTAGGATTGGAGATCAAGCAATGTTGAATGGGTCCAATGTATCAAATCCAAGAATTATGTGGAAAAATCAAGCTTCTGGAGTGGATTAGAGTGTATTTTCAGCTTTGCATTCACATGAGCGAATGCACATGAGATCTTTCATGCCAAAACTTCTGCAATTTTTGAGCAAATTCACTCAAATCATCATGTAGAACACCTGTAGAAGAGATATCTTGTCCCTGCAATGGCTCTAATACCATGTAAAATTAGTCACAACAGATCTATTGAACAAGAATATCAATCACAAAGATGTAAAACAATTTGGAGTAAAAACTATGCAAGAGAGATGCATCAGTGCTCTATAATCCAGAATAGAAGAATTACAATACAATACTGTCACAATGAGTGAGAAATTTGAAATAGACAAGGAGGTCATTCCAATATACTGCATGGCATAGCTTGGCTCCAACTAGGAGTCCTCATCATCAATCAGTGGTGGTCATCAATGCACAAGTCACTGTCAAACAGGTGTCAAACTGAGTCTAACTGAGTCTAACTAAGTGTAATAAGTGTAACTGATGGTAAGTGGCACTAATCTAGGGATGGAGGCTCAGTGGAGGGCGCATGAGGAGTTAAATACACTCAGAATAGTTAGCCATGTCTCATCGGAGGTGAACCGGAGTGATAACAACAGTGAGGAGTCAGTCTAGCCTAAAATCAAGGAAAGACTGGTGTCAAACTGAAGTAAACTGGACTGGTAGGTGAGAAAGGCGCCCTTCTTCAGTGGAAGATGAGAAATGGGCACATGATAGGCTAGGAGGGCTAAATCTGAGTGGAAAGTAGCTCCCGAGTGCTTGAAGACTAGGGACTAAATGCTGGAGGTACCATACTGATGACTGGGCAGCATGCGGATGCATGCAAAGTACATAAATGAATGATGAGATATCCTAACAGTGGACCATGCATATAAGACAAGAGATAAAGATAATATGTGATAAGATAAGAGAGAACTTGATTTTATTAGTAATGATAAAAACTTCATTTAAATACGAGAGAGATCGAATTGTTAAACTTCAGTGATGTTAACAAGAAAGACTTCAATAAATTAAAGGAGAATTCAAATTGTTCACTATAGTGATGTTACCAAGAAGGTCTTTAGTTAAAAGAATTAACTAAGTGTTAATAAAGAAGATCTAGTTAAATAAAGTGTTTTGCATGTCAACACTCGAGTTAAACTAAAAAACGACACTTAAGTTGAACTAAAAGACAACACTTGAGTTACGACACTTGAGTTGCGACACTTGAGTTGCGACACTTGCATGATGACACTTGAGTTATCCTCCTAACTAAGTGACCTAGCATACAGATTAAGGGCGAGTTTATCCTAAATTTAGAAGATAAAAATAGAAGCTGAAGCATGAGAAGTATGATATATATATATGATATGCCAGATTGATGAATTCAATGTGAGAGTGAATTCTATTCTCTCTTGAAGGAAATGCACTTTCTTTGTGTAGGATATTATTCTGAGTTATATTCTTCCACCTTCTCTCTTGCTTTGTGATTGCACTAGGGGTTCTTGATATTTCTCTTTGATAATGCACCAAGGGTGTTTGATGTAATCTTCTCATTGTAAAGGCATTGAATCTCTACTATCTATCAATATTCCAAGGAATATTTTACTGGGGTTTTATCCCTTAAGTACTAAAGGGATTCCCCAAGGTAAATACTGTGTCTCATGTGAATGCTAATGATTGTTGATTATTTATTTGATTTCAAGTACTATTATAATTCCACATTAAGATGAAAAAATTAACATGGTATCATAGATCAAGACGTGAATGAGTTAAGTTTTGCAGTCAATATTGAGCCTACGTTGATACCGAGTGGCAAAATTTGAGCACTGTACTTGAAGAATAATGGCTTCAATCTTAGTAAGACTAGAACTATGACTTGAAGCAACTTTGAACTTCAATACTTAGAATGCCAATATTCTGAATATCCTGGAAGAGCATGATATATATATATATATATCCAATGTTGTTGAAGAGCCTACTTCTAATGCTAGGCACATTAATTTCAAGAAGAATCAAGCCAAAGCAAAGAGAATCATTTATGATTATGTGAAAGAAAATTTGATGCCAATGATTACTCCATTGAACACCGCAAAGGAATGCTTTGAAAAATATTTATGAGAAGAAGGCTCCCAGTCAGAAGAGAGCCTTGAAGAACAAGCTTCGTAATATGAATATGGAGAAAGAAGAAATTGTTGCTTCATTCTTCACAAATATCTCTCAAGTAAGAGATCAACTCATGAGCATTGAAGTTACTATCGAAGATGATGATCTCATAGAGGTTGCTGTCAATGGCTTTCCATCTTCATGGGAGACATTCTTGGTTGCAGTAAATTTTCGAGAAGTGCAACCAAACCTTGAAATACTTTGGCATGATTGCATACAATAAGAAGGGTGAATCCATAGAAAATATACCTCCTCCAAAGAAGAGAAACTTTCTCTTGCGACATGGATGAAGAGAGGAAATAAATCATTTTCTCATAGGAAGTTTCCTCATCAAAAGGAAAATGATTACAACAAGAACTTTGATAAGTCTAAAGTTAAATGATTCAATTGCAATAAGAAGGGTCACTTTGCAAGAGACTATTGTGCAAAGCAAAGAGTAAATTTCAAGGGTAGGTTTCATGCTTCTACTACTACAAAAGATGAACCTACATGAAATAATTCTTCCAAGGATCAGGAGACAAGGAAGGAGTTCTATCTTGTCTCAACCCTATATGGATCCATTACCACTAGTGCTGAGACATGGCTGGTCCATAGTGGCGCATCCAAGTACATGAATGGATTTATGAGTGTTATCTCATATCTAAATGTAATGTCCCCATTCAAATAAATATCAAGTAGGGAAAATTCCACTGAACTACTAGTTTCCTAGGTTGGAGTGGAGACATTAAAATTGGAATAAGGAGACTAATAAACCCAAATGGACTTTGGTTTGGGAATAAATATATTAAGAGGGGAAAAATAAATATTTACTGTGAGAAAATAAAATGGCACTTGGTAATGGAGACACATTGGTGGTGTGGG